>VWZU01003231.1:195657-222708 GCA_013397095.1 Sterrhoptilus dennistouni | reverse complement strand
TTTTTTTTTTTTTTTTTTTTTTTTTTTTTTTGTGGCCAGCAAACTACTACAACTGGAGAGAGCACCTGGAAAAACTGAAACAAACTCCAAGTGCAACTAAAATTCTAAAATAACATACTCCAGAATCTAAACTAAACAGAGGCCTAGCAGGACAGGGCTCAAAGGAGAGAGGAGGAGCTGGAAAACAAAGCCTTTCATTTGTGGGAGAGGAGCCTTGTGGCAGAGACATGACAAGACTTCACTTTTCATTGGCCATAGTCTTATTTCAGAAAAATGAGACTGCTTTAGAACAAAGGTTTCTGCAACAGTATGGATATTTTAATGGTATAATACATTATTCCTGAGTGCGATCCGCTTATGAATAAATGGTCTCTAGCTGCTGAACTAAGTCTGCCTCATGATAAAGACAGACTAAGCTTAAAGGGAAACTGAAAAGCACTTAACAACCTTTGATTGCTGGCAATTTACCAGGCATCAATGTCTCCAGTGACCTTAGTGAAATCTTATGCCACATAGAAGAAACGTGTATAAATAGCTTGACCAAATTGATTAGATAGGTGGCACTTCTGCAGAAGTGAATATTACCTTTGTCAAAAAAAAAAAAAAAAAAACNAAAAAAAAAAAAAAAAGTCATAATCACAATTCATTTGCATTTTTACTGATAACTTCTGCAAGAAACTGAATGAGGGAGACCCTTTTAGCCTACCTAGATGGATTGGAGATGGAGCATTTTAGAAAGGCAGTACTGGCAAGCTTTCAGTGTGGCTGACACTAGGGTTGCATCCATTTGCTATTTAAAGAGCATCTGTAATGCTGATAACCCGGTGCATTTCAAGAGAACACAGCACATATGTTTAAAAAAAAGGAATATGATAATGGTTTTATTTCTCTTTTTTAATCCATCAAGGTTGTTGGGGAAATAATTTCAAAGCCCTTAAAAAACCACAAGCTGATCAGAAGTAATGTTTTTATAGCTGACACTAGTATTGTAATGTTCATTTATTCCTTTGTTTAGCCCCCTCCCCAATATGTTCCATATTCTCTTAAAAAGAGTACAAGTGTCCAAGAGTGCTATTACATAATATTTTCAGGATCTTTCCCTATCTGAAAGTTTTGAAAAGCCTTTAAAAAATTAGGAAATGGAAACCAAAAGATAACATAAAAACCGAATGAAAAATAGCTACTATGTCTAGTGTACCAAGAGACTTAGCTAAATGTTTTCTAAGATAGTATCTTTCAACTGGAAAATTTTAGGTGAGTAAGTAATAGAGTTATTAAATCTTTAGTGTGTAGTGCTTTCTATTTAAGATTCTTAATTTTTTAAAAATGTAGTGAATTTGTGTGGCTAATTGCTGACAGGGTTTCTTTTTTAACTACATATAATACATAAATCTGTTCTTAGGTCTACTGAAATATTTCTCTCCTCATATTTCCTTGTTATAATTCTGAATGCAGTGGATTTAAGAAAATCTGAACACAGGAAAAAAATGTCTGAAAGGTAAGAAACATATGTAAAAACAAATAATGAGAAAATTTAGCTAGAGAAATTCAGAGAAATGCATCACATTTCCAAAGCTTGAGCAGCATTCAGAAAATACATTTGCTCTATGCAGTGGTTTTCTGTTCTTTCAGTGTATTATTAGTATCAGTACATTAATATGGTACTACTCCTGGGGCAGGACTTCTGAACCTAGTATTACTAGCATTTGGACAGCATGGTGCCAGAGGGGAAAGAATCTAGTAAGAGCTTCTGAAAAAACTGTATTCAAACGTTGCAGTCTGGTATGCCTTAAGATTTTCCTTGTTTCTAAGGTTTCTGTTATCTTAGTATTTTTTTCTTTTTCACAGGACCTGGCAATGCAGTAGGTACTTCAGTGGGCCTTATGAAAACAATGCAGACAACAGAGGAAGAAAGAGGACGTGGGTTAAAACAATAATTATTTGTGGTTACCTAAAGGTGTGTTTACCACAGCACTGTCCAGTAGGTTAAATATACACAAAGAGAAGTTTGTATATTTTGTGCAGCCGCTTTGGTAGGTGCTTCAGGGAATAGATGAATGAGAAGCGCCTTGCAAAGTGGGCCAGCAGAAAAGCTTGTACTTAGTAAAAGATGTAGAAAAACTCAGAGTGATCTAATTTAGAAAAGAAGATGAGTAAGACATTGAGATAAATATCACGGACAGTGTACAGAATGTGAGGGGAGCTGCAGTGAGGCAAGTCTGGTGAGTGGTACTGTCTTAAAGATACTGAGACATAGGAAAGGAAAACTCAGTCCTCATTCACCTTAGTCCTTGTTAATCTTAGCAGGATCTCTAACACTGTCAAAGTATTAGTTGATTTAATTAAGTTAATCCTTGGTCTCATCACTAAATTACTCAACCTGGAAGGAAGCACAGTCCAAGCAAATTTCTGCTGATTACTCTGGAACATCTAATCGGCGAAAGATACCACTAGGCACAGTTTAGTCAAAAACCCCAACTGGCACCAGAACTGAAACAATATTATCATCCCAAAAGATCTGTAGACCTCTGGCATCCTTCTGTGAAAAAAAGATTTCACTTGCCTAGAAGAGTGATTGATGGTAATGATCCTAGATTAAGAAGATCAAGAATTGTGAGCTTTCAAGGAGGTGAAAGGCCAAATGGTGAGATTAGGAGTTGGCAGTTTAATTGAGAGAGAAAGGAGCAAATAGGTGGTAAAAGGGAAAAAAGTAGGAATCAGGTTTAATTCCGTATAAAAAGGAAGCATAACCTACAAGGGTCAGCCACTGAAAATTTTGGATTCCTGTTCATAGCAGGGCTTGCATGTTTATTTCCATCACAAATATTCTGGAACTGAGAGGCAATCAAGTCCTTTTGCAAGGATTCAAATTTAGAAGGTGTTTCTACTGTTGCAGATCCCTTCCTCAGGATAAGAGTGACTAAAGCTGCTTTGATCTTGACTTGGCAGAGCCTCAAGCCCTTCTGCCTCGGGGTACCTGGTTTGTTCTAGCAGAGGGATGGGGAGGAGAAAGGCACCTGAGGAGAAGAGAGAAGTCCTGTTGTTATGGGCCAGTCTCACTACAGATTCTGCCTGTGGAAGAGTTATAGCTCATAGCACAGACAGACAAACATCTTTGAGGGGGAAAAATTGATTGGTGATCTACTTTGTCATCCATTTTCAAAATTCAGCGCTGCCTAGAGAGGGATGTATGTAAGAACAGGAAACATCTTATTCAGTGGATATAGTTGGTACAAATGTTTAGAAGCAGATGAACTTCTTGACTTCAAGTTTTTGACTTTTGATTATCTCTATTGAGTTAATATGGATATAAGAAACTGAGTAGAATTATTTTTTAAAATGTTTTTTTTAATAAGTCACCAAGGGGTTATAATGACTTCAACTGAAGGCATTATTCCAAATCTGAAGTGGATGTGTAATTTGTGATGAGTGCACAATACAGGTTAACCTCTAGTCAAGCTGCAGAGAGTCAGAGAGGCTTTATTTACAAAAAGAGAGAGATTGTCCAATGTGCAGCAGCCTTTTGCTTACAGATGTACAGGGCTCTAGTTTATTCCCCAGCATGTCGGAAAAATCAATATCTGTAATGATTCCCATTATCAAAGCAACAATTGCAGAGATGGCAGTAAAACATCACCTTTTCCTTCCTACTAGAAGAGAATCCTTTCACTGGTTTCCTGTATGTCTTTATGCACCTCGAGAGTTTATTTGTAGCTGGAGCGTATGGATAAAAGTTATACCCTGTCCTTTCACTAAACAAGTTCCTAGGAAACCAGAGTACCAGTGTAAAGGCTGTACAAATGCACTGTCTAGAGGATTGTCAGCCAAGGAATGGGGGTTTCATACCAAAGAAAAACAAGCCTCCTCAAATGGACGTGACCTGGCAAACATGTCCTGGGCTGCACCAAAAGCAGCGTGGCCAGCAGGGCCAAGGAGAGGATTCTGCCTCTCTGCTCTGGTGAGATCCCACCTGCAGTGCTGGATCCAGCTCTGGGGTCCCAGCACAGGAAGGACATCAACCTGTTGGAGTGAGTGCAGAGCAGGGTCACCAAGTTAATTAGAGGGATGGAACACCTCTCCCGTGAGGAAAGGCTGAGGGAATTGGGATTGTCCAGCCTGGCTAAATTCTTTACTGTGAGGATGGTGAGCTAATGGAATCAGTTGCCTAGAGAAGCTGTGGATGCCCCATCCCTGGAAGTTTTGAAGGAGGTTAAATGGGGCTTTGAACAGCCTGGTCTAAGGGAAGGTGTCCCTGCCCACAGCAGGGGAATTAGAATGAGATGATCTTTGAGCTCCCTTCCAACCCAAACCATTCTATGATTCTAAAGTTTTTCCTTTATTCCTGTCATATCAGCCTCCAAATTGCAGCTGCTGCTCTACATCAAAACATATAATGGTAATCTGCGCCTGGAAGGATAGTGATGCATCAGGCCTCTGCTGCCAGTTTTCATACAAATCTGCAGCATGGCTATATAAATCTTTTCTTTGGGGCTGGAGATTGTTCTGTACAGTTGTTATCCTGGCAAGGGGTACATTCCTTCCAACTTTGGCCTGACCTGCAGATTTCCACCTCAAACTCTGTTGGTTGAAGTAGCTTCATACTGCCCAGCTCTCCAGGTAATGTGGTTCATTGCACATCTCCCAACACCTCACAGCAGTCCAGTCCACATACACACATATGATTAACAAGTGCTAGGTATCAAAATAGAAATATGTGGTCCCTTCTGAGCCTCTGAGGTGCTTGTACTTATCAACTAGTCTTTCTGATGGTCAGAGTGTTTCCCAGGAATCTCTGTAAACACACTTTCCTGCAGGTATCCTGCAAAATATCCATTTCTCTCACTTTTCTGAGAGTCTGGAATTACAGCCTTCACTTGCTGTTAAACAACATTCAGGACAAAACATTTCCTGGCAATTTGACTATTATAAACTATATATAAAGGCCAAGAAGAACTGGAGACAACTTTGTGTAACCCCTGTCCAATGTCCCAATAGGCAAGACAGCCAGTAATGAGCTGGCCTAATAGGCAGCTAGTAGAGATCAATCAACAATTAAGATGGAGTTGTCTAATTTTCTGTGAAACAAGGTCAAAATATTTGGTTATTGTGATTTAGGAAATATATCTCTCAAAAAATGGGGAAAATATTTTCAGGTGTGTGCATTTGAAGTATTATACAATAGACTGCAATTAGTAATATATACATTATAATAAGTAAAATGAAAACCTACACTTCTGTGCTGACTAGTCTGAGATAGTTGGCTTAGATGTTATTAAACAATAGCTGTAGAAACTGACCAACTTACTGATGCATTAAAATAATGTTTTCAGGACATGCTTAAAGGATTTACAGAGAGCACATGCCTGTAAATTTCTGGAGTGTTAAGAAGCTGAACTATGGAATAAAAATTGTACACCTGTCCTATTTTATATTTGGATGTATTACGTTACAGGATACAAAGTAAAAGATTGCTAAACAACAGTTTCAAAAAAATTACCATGATCTGAATGAATAAATACCTCTCAGAAGCTACAGCATAAATTTTTCAGTTTGTTGTACATCTCCTGCTGCTAAAATAACCTGCTGTGTTGGGTGGGTGAAGAACCAGACAAGCCCAAGCAGCTGCAGGGCTGCCCAGGGCCACATTGCTGCTCCCATTCCCACAGCTCTGGCCATGCCAACTGTGTAATATCAACAGAAGGAGAAAACAAAGTCCTCTCCTTTAACAAAGAGCACCTTTAGCTCTGGCAATATTGTAAATCATGTCTTGAATGGCCATCTAAAAGAGAGAAATAAAGAGGTGAGGACAAAACAGTTGTGTACACGTAATAGTCCTCAAGTGAGAAGGAAGCATTGAAAGTGTTTGTGAGGTACTGTTTTTTCCAGTAAAAAGTCATGTAAGTCAAGATTTATTTGTCCCACTTCCACACCAAAAGAAAACCACCAACAAGGCGACAAAAAAATCCCTAGAAATTCTCAGTACCACTAGTCCTTCTACCTACAACTGATAAGGCATAAAATACATCTTTATAAAGAGGATTAATTGTAAAAGTTTAGGAGTCACATAGAAGAACAGTATTAGTCAATCACCTTCAAAGACTAAGGAAAAAAGTTCATTATTACATATTATTTATCTTTAAAGGAATTATTTTTTCTTTTTTTAAATTTGTGTCTCTTTAAGTCCTATAACTTAATTTTATGCATACCCATACACTTCAGTTCTTCAGTGCTGTACATCTATCCTTAAACCTTCTAATCTAATATTATTGATTAAATCTATCCCTGACATCTACTGCATATGGCAGAGTTGTGGTAGGATTTAAGTAGGCACAATGTAATTTTTATTTGTTTCTGAGGGAGGAGTTAAAGTGAACATTGCTTCCAAAGACCCTGAACATCAAATCTAGCAAAACTAAGAGCATGCATTGAAAATGTGACTCCTCCTTGTCTAGAGAGCTTAAAGGATATTGTAGTCAAATGCAATCTGAAGACAGCCCAATCAGGGAAAGAAATTGTGATTTACTACCTAACCATTCCACTTAAACTGTTTGGGACTAATTTCTTACAGGGGCTTCTATTGAACAAACCTCGGTAACTATCTTCCCATGAACTGGTGATTATAACAAAACAAATTGTAACTCAGGGGGCTTTGATGAGTAACATAAACTTCTATCAAGTCCCTAAAGAGACTGTAGTCATTAACATTACCGCCACGACCCTTGGCAAGAGAACAACTAGAAACAAGAATTATTACTAAAAGAACAATAAAGTGGTTTAGATACATCAAGCTCAATTAGGAATTAGTTTTAATATAGCCTAAAGTTAAAAGCTGTAAAACTACAGAGAATTTTCCTATTTGCACCATTTAAAGTTCACAGCCCAAGGAAAATACTATGTATAAAGAAACCAGAGAGCCTTCTGTGTCAATTATCTAATTACCTTTGATAACATCAGGTGCAAACCTTCAAGGAAAAAGCTTTAAAGAGCTCTTGCAGGTATGGGTGTATAATGAGAGTAATAAGACTTGTTGCAGGGAGAAGAGAGAGGAGAAGGAACTGCGTCTTGCATTGAAATGAATCTCCTGTCCCTGGCTGCAAGAATGTGAGAGACAAGAGTTACACAACGGTTACTGGAGCATGGTTATCAACTCCAAATGCAGCTTCTCAGCTTGGGAAGAGGGATAGAGATACTGGGTTTGTTTCTACTTTGACTCTTACTTCCAGGCTGAGATGCTGCTATGCATTCCTGCTAATTAAGGAGAGAATCCAAGCCTGGTTCCTACCTCCTAGCCTCCCTCCTTCCTCTGCAATGTCTGTGGATGGGGAAGGGCGAGAGCACTTTGTGATCCTGCTGCCTGGGCAGCTCCTTGCAGAGGTGGCAGAGCTCTCTGGCAGAGGAGGTCAGTGACAAGATCTCAGCCTACGGACACAGCTCCGCCTTAGGGTTTGCACAGGGCAGCTGCCCTTCAATTCCCATCATGAAAAGCCTGTGGACCACCAGCTTGGGCAATAGCTCTGACCATTAGCTACTCAGTGGTGGTGCTTATATCCCTGCTTCTCTGACCGGTAATCCCCCACAGCGGCTGGAGGAGTGTTGCCTTTCTGCGCAATGGGAATTGCTTTGAGGTCTGGACAACATGCTGCCCCAGCCAGGTGGGAAGGAGATGTGTCTGCACTTCTGGTCAGCACCAGTATCTGCCCTCTGACTTTTTAAGGGAAATTGTAGTAACTTCTTCAGGTGGAAGCCTTGGTGAGTAGATGCAGAAGAGGGTGTCTGGTGGCATGTTTGTTTTTGGATGATTGCTCTAATTAGATTTTTTTTTTTTTTTTTAAGATGAGGGGAAAAAACACAGGGGTTTTTTTCTTCTGCCTAAGTGATTCTCAAGTGACATTCACCACTGTTTTAATTAAACATCCCTCCTGATTTAGAATTAATAAGCCTCTACTTCAAGGAGACGCCAGGGTAAACTTATTTTGTCAGGGGGAAACAAACTGGCAAGTAGAAGGATATTGTCTCCTAACAAACAGAGAAGTGGGAAGACTTCAGAACTGTGGAACTAACCCCAGTAGCAAGCAGCACCTGCAAACTAATCCCTCACAACTGTTTGCCACAGAGGTTGGCTCTGTAGCTACTGCCTGAACTAGAGGAGAAGATGTGCACTTTGTCTGGATTACTTGGTTCTTGTCATCTCCTCGGTGCTTCCCAGAACTCCAGTGGAGAGCAGGAAACCTGTCATCATTGGACATCCCCCTGAAGCATTTCCTTGGGCCACCCCACATGTTTCAGGTGACCCAGGAGGGTCCATACTGGAACCACCAGCACAGGAGACTGCAATGAGGGGCAGGAACTGCCAGCTCCTCATCAATCCCACATAGCAACAGACCATGTCAAAGATTTATATAAAGCCTTTACAAGTACATGCTTAGGCTTGGGGTTTTTTCAGCTGTTTCACTTGGGGTCTTGTTTTTACTTCCTCCTTAGTGACCAGCTGAGCCTTCTCCATTTTCATGACAAGAAACCTGCATTTGCAGCTTTTTAAGAAGGTATGACCCTGACGACTCTTCTAAGACTGGGACAAAAAACTGACATGAGACCACACCAACCAAAAATCAGGTCAGTGAATAAACTTCTTGATGTTGGCAAGTCAAGTGTCAGTATCGGAAGAGAGCTCCTGAAGTCATCTGGGGTTGTAGACCTGAGAACAAGAACTGTCTGTTTAACTCTTTTTGAGATTGCAGCTTGTGGGAGGGGATGGTGGGGAGACATAGCTTTTCTCTTACGAAGTATGTATGTTGGTGTAGGGACTGCATATCCTAATTTCCAGTAAATGACAAGCAACAACAATAAATGTCACGTCCTGTGTGCTAGCTAATTTTGCTATAGGGAATATTGCTGAACTTCTGTTCCGTGGGAAAAAAATACTTTCTCTTGCATTAGCTCTTTGCCTGACACATTAATGAGATATTTCACCTTACACTAAAGGCTAGAGCTGCGGTGATTCTCAGACCAGTCTTGTCAATGTATATGTGATGAAATTAAGGAAAGTCTAGTAATTAGTAAGCTCTATGTTTCCAGTTCCCCTGAGATATTCCAGCAAACAAAACTATTTCCCTTCTGAAGCACATGTTTGAAGAAGGGGAACAAAATATTTTTCTATTATTTGCCTGCTAGAATATTCTTTACTTGGTGTCTGAGCACAGTGATGACATATATAAATATTGCAGCTCATCTTTTAAAAAAGCATCATTATATCAGTAATAAAGAAACCAGTTTGCATTGCAGAAGAAGAGACAACAGTATATCACAAAATATTTACCCAGAAGAACACCAATTTACAGACTATTTAACAGCAGTTTGTGTACACATTTAAAGTTTACATCTTTTTTTAACTAAGGTTTTTATTTGTGTGCAAAGTAGTTTTCTGAAAGTCAAAGGATTAGACCCTGTCTGGCATCTTTGGATTTATATTCTGTAAAAAGCAGTGATTTAGATATGAGTTTTTATAGCATGTGGCACGTAAGGTGTGTTTAGCTGCTTGTGGATGTTATTTAGATTTTTTTAAAAATATTTTTCATATATCATGGTCTTTATTTGCTTTTCTGGAAAGAACCAGCATAAGCTCATAAGTGTTCTGCTTCCAACCAACATACAAAACCTAATCTCTTTGTTAGTTTAGTAGTCTTACACCATTTGCTAACATTCAACAAAGAACATTTTCACTGAGAATGGATCTTGGTCCATCGCTTTTCTCTGGTTTTCTTGAAAAAACCCAAAACAACAACAAGACAAAAAACCCCAAACATACGATCCCATCAGTTGACTGGAGGGGGAAAAAAATCAAAAAATACTTCCACAGAGCACCTATTTTTTTCAAAGATTATGGAGAAATGAGGGGAGATAGAGCAAGGAGCAAAGAAGGGCTAGGAAGAGCCCAGTCAGTGCTTAGCCCTGGGGCAGGCTCTTGGTCCTCCGGTGTCCTGTGAGCGGAGCGAACTAGCACAAGGGGATTTTGTACTCTGTCATTAGGGTGCATCTGGTCACAAAACTGGATTGCAGACCTCTCTCTAAGCTTTATTGATCCTAATGGTGACAGCTGTATGCAAGGGTCAAATATGAGCTTCCTTGCACAGAGATATTCCCATCTGCAAAGCCAAACCCCAGTGAAAGTTCTGTGGCTCTGCAGTGCTGGTTGGTTTGTGACTGACTGTGAACAGCAGCTGCTCTTGTGGAGGGGGCAAGAAGTCTGCTAGTTCTTAATGAAATACAGTTTATGAGGAGAAAGCCTATTGGCACTTGGCTTCTCCTCAAAAAGATGAAGCTGCTGTAACTCCCCTTACAAAGTACACCACCACTCACTGTTTAGAAGCTCATGTTCTCAGGCCACCGTGAAGTTAAGTATAGAAGAGGTTCCTAAGTGGAACTTTTGCATGACAAAATTCACAAAGAAGTAATTTGCTCCATAAATGCCATAGCTACTTATCCATAGCAAAATATGTGTGTCAGATAACCGAGGCAGCATCTATATATCCTCACCTAATTGCTCTATTACTTGTGGCAATGATGCCTCAGAAGAAATCCTCCAAGCCTTTTGACTAGAGCTGGGGCCCTGGCTCCCACTGCCATGGCAACAGAAGTGCTGCCTGCTGGAAAAGCCAGCTGAGTCCAGAAAAGGTCAACAGCGTCCTTTAGAAACCCTGGGAAACCAACCCTTTACTCTTAAAGAAAGAGGAAGAGGCACAAGTCTGAAGCTGAAGAGACAAAATAGTTGGCCAATGACGAGCATAGAAAATTTCCAGTTTATCATAAAACATATTTTTAATGTGATTTTTATTGCCTTTAGGGCTATTTAAGCACTCTGTGTGGTTTTAGGGGGGTTGGAGGGTTACAGGGCTTGGGGAGCAAGGATGGGAAGATTGTGCTTTTCTTCAGTTGTCACAGCTAGAATATATTTACAAGGCTGTAAGGACTGAGGCCTTATGGAAAAAGCTCCAGAGTTGCAAGAGCTGGCACAAAAAAGAGAAAATACCTTGCCTTTGACTTCTTTTCTGCACTGTCCCAATCCAGCACATGGCAGATCAGATATAAAACACAGCACACTGCTTTTGGGAGTGCTTGTTACAGTACCAGATCTGGGGTTCTGACACAGCTTGGTCCCACCCCCTGTAGTTGTAGGAACCGTTGGATCAATTTACCAGATCCAGGCAGGATCACCTTCTGAGTGGAAAGCCTGTTAAAGAGTTACAATTCTTGAAGCACCCTTTCATGCTTAAGGTTGTATATGATTGCAGGAGTTCACTCTTGCATGCTTAAAGCATTTGTGTAATGCTTCATTAAAACTGTAAAAATTATATCTGACAGCAACTGCATTGGGAGAAAAGTATTTTTTCCCCAAGAAAAGGTGTATTAAAGCTGCTGGGGTTAATACAGTGAAGAAGGTGAATGCACAGCAGCAGCAGAGGCAGCCTGGCTCACTGACCTGAAACATTGTGCTGGTCAAGGAACAAAAGCCTGTGTCCAATCACCTTTACTTTGCCTCCCCTAAAGCAGCCATGCCAAGTCACAAAAAAAAAAGATTCCACCACCACACCTCTCCCCAAGCCCTCTGTATTCACAGGGGATAAACTAAAAGGTGCTGGATGGGAAAGATGTATTGAGAATTCAGACACATCCTCGATGCTGCAACCTTCTCTACTCCCAGTGCATGCTAAGCAAGGAGGTGATTCTGAATGCAGGAGACTTTTTTTTCTTCAAAATGAAAACACTTCTAAGATACCAACAAATGCTTGGTGTCACAGGTGTATTACTAAGATGTAAAGGGTTTAAAAAATAAGTATGAAAGTACAGTTGGTACAAGGAATAGATGAGAATGAAGACTTCTAAACACTAATGTTTGGAAATACTCAACAGCTCTGTTTTTTTAAATTCTTTACTTTTCTGCCTGTTGCAGTTTTTCATGTCTATGCATGTTATTTTTGTAACCTTAACATTTTCCAGGGTCTGTAAAAGTGCACAGCTAAAAGTTCTGGTTATGTTTTTCTTCAGCAAACAGTTAATTCCAATGAATGGGTATTGCTGTTTTAATTACGGAAAAGTCAATATACTTCTCCAGCTTTGGGCAGCATGACAGACACAGCACAAGCCTTAGTACCTTGGTAATCAAATTACTTAGACATACGTATAACTTTATGATAACAGGGTCATTGTAAAATGACTATCACATAATTCCTGAGGAAAATGGAAGGCAAATGAGGCCATGTGTGAAAATCTATATGTGTACTAGATAGCTTTTTTTTTTTCTTCTCCTTCCCTCCCTTCCAGGAGACTTGCATTCTTATTCTCCAATTCTTTGTAATTATGTTTCCCATAGCTCATGATTAATGGCATCAGCTAACCAAAAAGCTGCTGATGGGGCAAAACCGTGGCACTCAAAATCTGGTGATATCTTGAGGAAGCAGAAGCACAATCTGCATTTTTGGTATGCAAGGGGCTTTGACTAGCTCGGAAGAAAACAGCAGGATGTAGTTCCATTGTGCCAGGGGAGGTGAAGGAAGAAAAAACAGCAGTAATACGTGTCTGCATCCTGGATTGCATCAGGAGGTTGGATTTCAGGTTGACAAATGTCACCCAGCACCCAGGGAGAGCACACACAGCAGCGGGTGTGGTGGAGGAGTGCCGGGCTGGCCTCGGCCAAGGCAAATACTCGAGCACCAGCCGGTGCAGTCAGTGGAGCCGCCTCACCCTGCTGGGCACGCTGATATACCTGTGCTACAGCATCACTGCAAAGGCAAACAAAGGTAGCCGAGGTTAGACCCAGCAAAGCCAGCCCAAAGCACCAGGTCAGGCATACTGCAGACAATTTTACATGTCAGCTAGGCTTACTTGTCATGCAACTTGATAGAAAATAATAGTAGGAAGTATAACGGACTATGAAATGTCAGGAACAATGGTCTGCAAAACTCAAGCATTTTAGATTAATGTTTTTGGGCATTGCTAACTTGAGAAGTGTGGCCCATGAGTCTACCGTTTTTGACTGGACTGAGACTTTCCATAAGGTATCTACAAGTTGCTGCCACTTATCAGTTGGAAATGTGGTCAGGCAAAGAGAATGAGTTGCCTGTTGAAGAAACGGGTAGTGCAAATATTTTGTGCACACAAATGCTAAGTGCAGAGTGGAGGCAAATTGGACAAAAACTGCAGTGTGTATCAGCTGCTGCTAAGGACGACACACCCTCGGGTTATAAAGTTAAGGGTAGATGTTCACAAGCTCCTCAAGCACAATAAGTAACTTGAAAGAGAAAAGGCTAACTCTGCTGTAAAAGATCCATGCTCCGAGCACAATGTTTACAAGCCAGCAGCACAAAGAAACTGATTTTTTGAAAATCTTTTAACTCTAAAGGGTAAATCTTTATAGCAGTGCAAGGGAGTCATGCCCACAAATCTCATTATTCTGAAAGCTGCTTAGAAACTTTAGCCCTTAGAGTCAACATACCACAATGCATTCAAAAGTACAATTTCAAAGAGTTACAAATGCTTCTAACAATTAGCTAATTAAAAAAAAAAAAGAAAAGAAAAGAAAAAAGAAGGTGAAGAAAAATTAGGATTTAAAAGATTTACAAGGAAATAATAAGGGGAGGGGGTGTTATAAGTAAAGAAGGAGGTAAATGAAAGGGATTCAGGGAGTACAGTGGGAAGTGGATGTGGTTAAGGCATTCACAAGATTAGTTAAAGAAAAGCCTGGTAAAGCTGGAAGTAAGAAGCCAAACCCTGGGACAAATGAATATAGTTTCTTTGATGTATTTCGAGCTGGGTGATTTATACATACTCAGCATCTAGCCAGTGGACCTTGACAACAACTGGGCAAAAATAGGGATAAAAGCTTATTAAAATACTACCCAAAAAAGCAGTATGCAGAATTTGATGCACAAAAGGTTCTTATACTCTCAGAGATTAAATACCTAGCCAATGATCCTGAACAGCTGCAGGTATTTCAGCCTCAGAAGTCTCACAGAATTAAGAAACTTAACAGTAATAAAAGCTGTGAGTTGCTATGCAAGCTGGTTTATTGAAAACAAAAAATTGTCCCAGGATTCATTACTGCTTTAGAGATGGATTGTGAGTTTAAAACTCATTTTCAAATGTCTTCACAACAAAGCAGGATGATATGAATGCTAAAATTGAGGTGGATGAGGGCAATTTGAGGTGATGAGTAAAGCTCTGGAATGCAAATGACAAGGAATTTTAATTAGTGCAGATACACCTTTTGGAATTCCTATGGGCTTTTTGTATCTATAGAAAACATATTGAAATCCTGGATAAGTAGGTTGTGTGTGCATGTCTGTGCCTACCTGAGATCTCAACTTCCTCCAGGATTAAGAGACTGCAAATACATACCCCATCCTGTTGGTGCTCCAATAACAGCCTGGACTGGCCTGTGCTAGGCAATTGAGCAAACACAGGACAAGGATACAGAATAGACAGTGTACCAAGCAAAAAGACAACAGAGAAAGATAAAGAAAAAGCTGAACCAGGTCAGCATAACAGTACCCAAGCTTTGTGCTCTTTGCTAAACCTGCAGAGCTCCTAGGATCTTTTTGCATTTTGCTTACTGAAATTTCAAAACCAGAAGGCAAGGTAATCTCTGTCCTGATGTTAAGCAGAACCATTTCTAAGATGACTCCTATTTCATTTCCCTTGCTTCAGAGAACCAGTGTCATGTTCAGAGCACTGTCAGCATTCAGGAAGAATAGATGAGCACTCAGAGTTTCATGCTCTTAGAAATAAACATTGTCAGCAGGATATATAAAATAATGTATTGAATTTGAAACACAACATCACAGGAGAATGAAAACCAGATGCATCTGCTAAGGATTTCTGAACAGATGGATTTACATAATAATGTTCTTCGACTTTCTTTTAGAAGTTGGACAGGACAGTGCTTCAGATCTGAGGTAAACAAAAAATGAACGCCAGGCCTTTATTATGTCGTAAAGAAAAGAGAAACTCTATTTTTATTTTTTATATATATATATATTTTATTTTTTTTTTTAGCTTGGTTCAAAGCTCATCAGGATGCTCATCCCCAGAACTGCAAGCTTAGACTTGGTGGAAAGTTGGGTATGTTCAGACAACTATTTGAAGATTTGTTAGCTTGATTTCTGCCACATCTTTAGAGCTCAGGTTTTGGTGCACAAGACAAGGATTGTTGTAATGAAGGCATGTGGTGAGGAACATCAAAGCCATAAACTTAAGCAGGATGCAGGTATTTGTTGAGGACTTTGACTGTCAGAAGCTCTTGAACCATGACATCCATTTGCTGAGTGATTCTGCCTGTTGTTTGCATTTTATACCAGGTCTCGGGTTTCATCAGCAACAGACTGGTATCACCCACAGTGCTGGAGACTTGTTTGATCACCGTGAGAAGCTCCTCCTACACCAGCAAGCAGCAGGGAGAGGGCTGTGACACCAGCTTTAGAAAGGTCTGCTTTATCTCAGTCTGTGCAACAAGTGTAAGTGCTGATGCTCTTGCTGGTCCTTTCCACGCACCACGGTGCACGGTGAAACACTGGTGATTATCGTGGATAATTGAATTGAGAGAATCATTTAACTGTACCCAGATAATTGACCAGGAAACTGGAAAACTGTTATCATGGTATGAGGAACCTAATGAGGAACTCATGATACATAAAGCAATCTTTCCTTTTTCTTTTTCTTTTTTTTTTTTTTTTTTTTTGCGCGGGGTGGGGAGGGCATGGGGATTATGGGTTTTTTTGAGGGAGAGGAAAGAATGACGGACTAACAAAAGGGCAGTAAAAGGAAAGGAAAAATTAGGTGAAAGCTTTGAATGGTCGGAGAGGACACTATTATGATATGAAGCAATTTCTAGCATTCAAGGCATACAATGAACTGTTTTAATTTTTCAACAACAATGCAAGTTGTGCAGGCACTCAAAAACTTAAAAGCTCTTTTTAAAATAATAGCATGTATTTTACATGTACTATATCTACTTACTCTCTCAGAGTGCAAGTTATTTATCATTCTTGTCTAAGCTAATAGCACATCTCTGTCTGGATTGCAAAGTTTAATTAACTTCTGTAGGTGTTACAAGGAAAATTATGCCTAGCTGAGTCTAAAATCCACATTCTTGGATGTAGGACATTTTTAAATGAACATGACTGATACACTTTTTGAATAACAACTTCATGTTTTTCTGCTTCATAGAGGGCAATAGCATTCCAAGTTTAGACCCTGTAGAATCCACACAAATAACACACCTTTCTCTCTCTCTCTCAAGATGCTATCATGAAGACTATAGATAACTCTAACAACTGTAACTTCTGCTCTGCTACTTGAGGTTGATGAGTTTGAGATTATGGTCACAAAAAGATGGTGAAAATTTAGTAGCCTAGTGGGGCATTTTACCTGATGGAGAATTACAAGATTCGAGAGCATTTTTGGGTCTTCATCTTGCTACCACCACTAAAGCACAGTTTGTACAGAGTTTGAACTAAGTGATGAAGCACAAGAAGGGGTAAATCTCCAAAGCAGAAGGACAAAGATGCTATAATCTCTCAATAATTGTACTGTCTCACACTATCAAGCTTATTTTGGTATCTTACTTAATGCATAGCATCAGGAAGCTTACCACAGTTAAAAACTCCAGTAGAAATCTAGTTCATCCTTCTGCTCTGAATTGAGCTGCATGACCAAAATTCAAGCAGAGCCACATATGCTTAAAGGGCTATTAGATACAGCCAGAAAATTGGGCCATGACGAAAAAGATGAGAGTCCTTCTCCTCTGGTGAAGTCCAGTATTATATTAGGGGACCTTGGTGGAAGAGAAATGTGAATTGTGAGGGTTTACATTAAGCTGGAGTGGTTTTAATATCATATCACCAGCCAGTGTGCATTTTTCACCTGTCAAAATGACATTTTTTTTTTACCTATCTGTGTGTTCATGCTAAGACATTAAATGCAAGACAGCAGGATTTGGCACTTTCACTTCATTGGCTATGGATTGCAATACACCTACTGTACTTTTGTTACAGGTGCACTCATCCTACATCTCAGAAAACCTGCCTTCCTACTTCTAATATGAGCTAAAACATAAGATGACTTCTCAAACACATGTGATAAGTATGTCAATGACCCACAACTGCACATCTGGAGGGCAGGTAAATCTCAATTCAGGCAAAACTCATGACTGATACTGATTTAACTATTTTTCTAGTTTTGCTATATGGATTTTTTAGTGTGTTAGTAATGAGCATTTATGAATAGCATTTCCTGCTTTAGTAATCAACTTACATAGGAAAGGAAAATGAGTATGTCACAAATCTGCATCTTATTTACATTTTTAATATTACATAATTCTGAAGGTATCAGTAGAAGCATTTAAATGAAGGTTTTGACAACAATCCTGTACAAAATGCAATGAAAATCCTTTGGATGTTAAACTAAAGGAGATTGCAAGGACATCATTTGAGAAGTGGAGGGTTGAGTTAAAAAACATACCTCACCCACTGCAAAAATGCCTGCGCTGTTCTTTGCATGTGTTTTAAAGTGCATATTAATAGATGTCCAATAACAGGTATTTCTTGTTCTGCAAGTACTAAGTTGTCTTGTCATGCAGTACTTTATCATTAGGTATAAGAAAAAAATCCACTGGCTTTTTGCATAGATGAATGCATGTTTACAGACCATTGATTCCAAAAGTCAGGATGCTTCACCTTCAGTATACAAATGCAGTACTGCTTGAGACAGCCAGTACCTTGCATAATTGCACATAAATGTTGCATTGCTAATTAATGGTCTGGTTTTAGTGCTGTGATTCTGTGCCTCACTATCGTGATACACAGAACACAGATGCAGTGTGTCCTCAGTTCAGTAAGTGCTCTGGGTTTTTTTTCAGCAGTCACCAATTGAGTATCCCCTGCTCCACAGTGTTGGCTTGGCTTGGTTTAAACACCCCCAAGAGCTGTTATGTGTCCTTGCAAACTGTTTATGTAATTCTAGTAATGACCATGGCAGACCGCAGCTTAAAGTACAAAAATGCAACCTATTTCCTTAACTTTTGCTGATCTCCAGTACGCTTTTAGGTGGAATTTTTATTATGTTTTTTAGATCTTTTGTCTTTTCTGAGCTTAGTTTGATTAAGCACTCATGTTCACATTTGGCTTAGAAAAAGAAAACATATGTGATTCCTTTGAATAGCAGCATCAAACTTGGAGATGAGAAGGCTGGTAAATTTCATCCTTAAAACAGCTGGGGTGAAATCTTGGCTCTGTTTAAATCTGGCAGCATTCCAGTAATTTCAAGTGAAGCTATTCACCTTTACTTAATACTTTACATCCTAAGGGCTCTGTAAGTTGTTGCATAAACATTATGTAGTTAGACAATGAAAAAAATACTCCCTTTAGAAAAGGGAAAATCTTCACCTAAGGTAAAATCTTTGCTGCCAGGTTTCTGAGGGAAAAGCTGACAGAGGTAATCCAGCAGTGATGGAATATTCTGGGATTAATTAGACGTGGCCTAGATACACACAAGAGAGTATGAGAGCTGACCTAAATGTTGGGAGGAACAGTGCCTCTATCTCCTGCTTTCTTCTAATCAGCCCTGACACCAAAGACTTAGCAGGGCAAGTTTGGAGAAACTGTTTGGATACAGACCTGAAAGAGAGGCAAAATGTTACACTCATTTTCAATCGTAAGTCTGCTTATTTAAATCTAAAATGTTCTGAAGACATGTTGGCTTCCTGTATCTTGGAGGTTAGTAAGAAGTCATCCAGGTTTTTCAAGAAGTTTGCCAACAGTCTACAGAAGTCTTGCTGTAAATCACCATGCTTTAATTGAATATGGAGTTTTCCTATCATTTCTGCTTTGACCCAAAGCACCATTTGCAGGGAAAAAGTAAAAACAATTAATTACACAGATGCAGTGTTCATTTTGAAATATATACAAATGTCAGAGTTGTTGATAGTAAATCAGGAACGAAATAAACTTCACTTTGGCCTGAGGTTTACAGGAGCAGCTTTCATTACTCAAAGGATCAGTGAATGGGAATAAGAGTAAATCAGTGACTCTTCAGTTTAATTTGAAATAAGGTTAATCGGATTAGTCTTCTGCTCTATAAATATGCTTTTCAAGTTGAAACAGGTAAATTTTTTTTTAAGGACAAAACTGTAAATCAACCTTTTCCCACTTATTCTGTAAACTCTAACATCTAAACCTAAGGGATATCCCTGATTTGATCAAACTACTCAGAACAAAGATTTAGTTAAGCCAGAGTAAAAATAGAAGTACAGTCTAGAGATCTGATTCTTGCTAATTGCACACACCTGGGAATTTAGAAATTTTTAATTTGACTACTCAGCCAAGTAGTTTTTAAATCATTGCAGTTTGTCATGGATTCACCCCAGCCAGCAGCCAAGCCCCACACAGCTGCTCACTCACTTCCCCACCAGTGGGATCAGGGAGAGAATAAGAATGGTAAAAGCCAGAGAACTCATGGACAAAATAATAAAAAGGTAAAAACAGTTTAAGGGGGAAAGGAAAAGCCAAGCACACAAGCAAAGCCAAACAAGGAATGAATTCACTGCTTCCCATGGACAGGCAAGTGTTCAGCCATCTCCAGGAGAGCAGGGCTCCATCACATCTAATGGTGACTTTGGAAACACCATCACTCAAAATGTACCTCCCTTTCTCCCTCTTCCTCCACTTTACACACTGAACATGATGCCACATGGTCTGGAATGTCCCTGTGTGGTCAGTTTGGGTCACCTGTCCTGGCTGTGTCCCCTCCCAGCCTCCCCTGCACCCCCATCTCCTCCCCAGCCTGGCAGAATGAGAACCAGAAAAGGCCTTGGCTCTGTGCAACCCCTGCTCCGCAATAACAAAAACANTGCTCAGCAATAACAAAAACATCTCCCCAATATCAGCCCTGTCCTCAGCACAAATCCAAAACACAGCCCCATACCAGCCACTGGGAAGAAAATTAACTCTACCCCAGCCAAAACCATGACACTGTTATATATTAGGAAAAGGGGGGTGAGTGGCAGTGAGCTTGCAAGACCTGGGAAAAAGGACAAAAGCCCACTGGGCTGCAGTATTTGAAGATGAATGAAAAGGGTGAGGGTGACTGAAAAGCAGAGGTGTTTTGGATTGCCAAGATGATTACTTTATTACAATTCTTCACTTTCATTTAAATGTCTTTTTGACATGTCTAATGATTTTTTTCTCTTAAGTTGGTTGAGTTTAGTGTTTTTTTGAGAGTTGGGTTTGTTTGGAATTTTTGTTTGTTTGGTTTGGTTTGGTTGGGTTTTTGGTTGGTTTTGGTTGGTTTTGAGCTCCCAGTCTGGGAAAAAGATGGAAAACATACTAAAAAAAATTGAAAGAATTATCTATATTGATACCTGAGTTAAAGCTATAAAAGTTAGAAATCATTTAATTCATACCCAGTAGGGATATCTGTCTGTAGCATTGGACCCAAGAAAAGGGAAAACTGCCACAGAATTCTGCATGGTGTACTAAAGCCTTTATGAAATCTATTTCATTATGATTATATTTAGTGGAAGACTTCAATGTGTGTAGTGTTATGATACAACAGCTGCTATTGCCTGCAATTCCCACAAAACATGCCTTTTATAACAGAGTCATTTCATTGAATTACTAACTAATCCAACTTGGTGTCAGACGATCCATAATAGAAATAATCTACTGTTTGAGAATTTCTCTCCAAATGGCAGCTTACTAAGAAAAGAGGCTGCTCAGCATGGTGGTGTTTGTTTCTAACCACCAATAACATCGAACTTACAGTTATAAAATCTGCAAAGAGTTAAGAAGGCTCAGAGCTGCCGAGCAATGCTTTTGTGATTCACTGCTACTAAGACCCTTAACTTCCAGTTACCAATTTGTGATATGTACCACAAACCTGATACGGTTAATGGCAGTAGTCTTGCTATCATTCTCTGTTGCAGACAGCATTCCCATTCCTCAGGACCCCAGTTTGAAAATCAGAGTCTGGCAGAATTCTGCAATGTTATTCAGTGTATAAATCTGTCTACTGGACTGCTCTTTTCATGGACCTTTTATGCATTTATGTAAAATGAGGCAGGCCACTCTCTCTGAAACTGTGATTAAGCTAAGGAACAAAAAACATACCGTGATTTTAGCATGTAGTAACTGTTGTACATCCACACTTTTCCATGTAACCAATTTTGAGTGTCTTTTTTTATTTATCTGTGAAACTTCATGAGGTTTTATCTTGTGCAGATTTGACATGTTGGCTTTATTTAACTTTTCTAATGCTTTACAAATGCTCCATATCTTCAGCAGTTAGGTTTTGTTTAATTTTGAACAACATGGCAGAATATATCCTGAAAAGAATTGTGTCAAACTTATTGAAGGTTATAGCTGATAAATGATGCTGCATTGATAATACTATAGTTGCCAGTTTTTTGCTAAACTGTCAACAGTTTATCACTAAATAACAAAATTCCTAAGAAATACAAAAATCTAATTAATTTAAAGTTGTAAAATTTTCTGGTTTTCTCTCAAAGGCACTGTGGTTCTTGTTCAGACTGACAATTTCTTCAAATTAACTCCACTAATTTACTATACTTGAAAAGTCTTTTAGAAAAATAACTCAGTATCTGAAATTGTAGGTGTTTACAACATTCATTTTTTCAGCATAACAGAAATTGCAGCAACCTATTTCAATTTTCTCTGCCCTAGATTCAGGAAATGATGCAAGTTAATCTCTGTTTGAAATACTCAGAAATACGGCACCTTGGAAAAGAAAATTTTCCAGACCTGAGACTGGTCTGAGTATATGACTACTGATACTTTTGTCTGGCTCAAAATACAGGTAAGTTTCTTTGAAAAGTAATTTAAAATATCTTTTACTTTTTAAATGGAAAAACCATACTCAGAATCATTTCAATTCTCATACTTAAATGAAATGCCCACGTAACAGACCATCCCATCCACTATTTTAATGAGATCTAAATCTGTCAAGGATTGTCAGCACTCATCAGTGTGGGTATTTTGAGGACTTGTAGGTGCAAAAGAAGTTAATTTATATTTTTCAGACAAAAGCAGTATTAATAATACAACATAGTTCATAAACATTGACTGGTACTCATTATCAGAAAGGGCAGCTGGAAAAAAAAGTCATTTTACATTCCAATCTTCAGGACAGTGGCAGAATCCAGACCAGTACAAAATAATGAGCTTTCTTACAGTTGCTGTGTGGGAAAAGAGAAGAGGAGCTAGAGGTGATACTGCAGGAATAAAACAGACTAAGTAGGCATGACAGGAGTATGGGGGCTAAATGTAATGACAGGAACTTCATAACACATTCTTCATAAAAGTGACAGGAAAAGCAAAGGAGGCGAACAGCACTCTGCCAAAAGCATCTATTCAAATGCTGAAATACTGAAGGATAAATTTTCATAGGACATGCATGGCTAAACTGCTGGCTTAAAAAAAGAAGGATAATTGAGAATTACAGGAAGAATGGTACTAAAGACTGGAGATCATAAACACAAAACAGTGAAGATTTAGCAATCATAGTCCAAGTTGCAAAAGCATATATTAAGTACTCCCTAGAGGCACTTATTTGATTAAAGTATTTTTAAAACAATCTCAGAAATTAAGAATTTTAAATCCCATACTTCAGTTCCTTTTTGTCAGCTCTGAGGTTAAATATACACACATGGTAAATATTTCTGGCATAACTTTATATGCATCATAATGTATGCCAAACTGTGTCCTTTGGATTATTTCTAGCAGTGACCACCTCATTAATCCAGTGTCTCTCTTCAAATCCTTCAGTGCTGGGGATGGTGTCAGAAGGGAGTATGAACTTAACATGAAGTAAGGGAGATTTGGCCAGGCATCTTCAGCCACACACTTGAGTTCCTACTGTCTCAGATGAAAACTAGGGAAGATGTGTCTTGGATTCCACCAGGACACCCCAGGACTCTGATATGCAGTACTAATAAATCTGCAGTAGGGCTAAGACACTGCACGAGCTTTCTGTAGGCATCAGTGGCCAGCTTGCCTTAGATCCAAAGTAACAGTGCAGAAAACAGCAAGGGCTTTGTTCAGGGATGACCATCTAAATGCAAGGTCAGGATGGGAAAAGAGATTACGTGGACTTAGAAGGTTTCACTGGAGCAAAGGTGTTGCTTGTGTTGAGAGTATTCCATTTAGGAAGGCAAGTTACTTTCTGCCAGCTGGCATTTTCCAACACTTTCTTTAATCAAAGCATGACCAAATTTGCTGTTACATGAAGCCTAGAGCATACTGTGTAGGGAAATACTGCACTTAATGAAGTGCTGGTAGTTATATCTGGAAATATCTAAGGAAAGTGTAACTGTTTGAGGTCTAGAATCCATTAGTCATGGTTTAACTCCAGCTGGCAACTAAGCACCACACCACCTCTCATGCACTCACGCCCTGCAGGATGTGGGTGAGAACTGGAAGAGGAAATGTGGGAAAACTCATGGGCTGAGATAAAGACATTTAAATAAGTAAAGGAAAAGCCATGCACATAAGCAAAGCAAAAAAAGGAACTCATTCACCCCTTCCCATGGGCAGGCAGGTGTTCAGCCATCTCCAGGAAAGCTCCATCATGCCTAATGGTGACTTGGGAAGACAAATACCATCACTCCGAATGTTCCCTTCCCTTCCTCCTTCTTCCCCCAGCTTTATATACTGAGCATGATGCCATATGGTCTGGAATATCCCTGTGGTCAGTGGGGGACAGCTGTCCCAACCATGTCCTCTCCCAGTTCCTTGTGTACCCCCAGCCTCCTGTGTGGCAGGATACAGTAAGAAGGACAAAAGGCCTTGATTCTGGGCAAGCCCTGTGCAGCAACAACCAAAACATCCTGGTGTTATCCTCTCCAGCACAAAACCAAAATGTAGCCCCATAGCACCTACTATGAAGATAAACTCTGCCCCAGCCAAAACCAGCACACCATTGCTGATTTCAAAGATTTAATTTCAAACCTATTTACATAACAAAACAACCCAGTCGTGTTTTGTGCTCTCTTCACTAAGTAAAAAGAAAATTTGGCCTCTGAACTGCAGATTTTACAAAGATTGTCTGCGTGTTGACAGAAGAAAACTCTCAAATGAGCAAAATGTGAGGTTTTATGTAGAATGAAGCCTTTATGGCAGCTTGTTGTACTATGGAACTTTGTGGCTTTCACCTTTTGTACCTTAAAAGGTACAAAAGTCTGTAGGCATTTCCTTTCAGACATTGTGTTCTGAACACAAGCAGAGTGTTTTTCTGTGGCCAGATATTCAGGACAAGAGTTAAGGGGTAGATCCACATCCAGATGTTTCTCCCATGCGAGCGACAGCATGAGGTTTTGACATTGGTTAGTGACCCTGCTGCAGACACCATCCCCCAAATCCCCAGCAATAAGGCAACAGCATGGCTTAGGGGATTGGTAATCGGATACCTCACCTCCAGGTCATCATAGGTCTCTGGTTCAAGAGCAACAAGGCTTTGTAATGACCTAAATGCCAATGCATATTTATTTGGAGTCATAGATGGAGAAGTGAACATGTGAGTTCTGTGTGACAAGCAGTAGATGTCCCATACAAACATTGTGACGGTTGCCAGCCTGTTGGAAACATTTGAATGACTGAATATCAGTCTAACAGAGATTGATTAATCCCCTAATAACGGTATTGGGGTTTGTTTTAATACTGCCTGTATAGTAAAAGCATTATGGTTTATATATGTATATTTATATACTATGTATTTCTTTTACTTTAATATATATACTTATATTTTGTAACTGAGTGAGACTAAAGCCTGTGTTTAACCCCTCCCTCTTTTTCTCTCCAGGTTGTAAAAGACTTTAAAAAGTGGTTTTGAATATTACTGGAGGCAATCCAAAGCCAAATTTAATTTGAATTTTCTGTCTTAGCTGATACAAATTCAACAAGAGTGAAAATACATTTTGTAGGTCTTCTTAGGCACTTTACTACATAGGAAGAACTGTAAGTTCAGAATTTGAAACTTCAGCACATCCTTAATGAGGATACAACTGAAATAAAACTACTTCCAAGGTCAATTTTAACCTAATACTTGCGGGCCAGACTGCATGGCCTGTGCGTGAGAAGAAAAAAGGCAGATGATGCTCGCTGTTGAGAAATCAGGGCAGGCAGGTATAATGGTCAAACAGAAACACGACGCCTTCTCCAACCTGCTGGCCTTGGTGGTCCTGGCAGAGAGAGGGGCTGGCTGGCATGAACACCTGTCCATTGGGCCCTACTGCCTCCCAGTGGGCATCAGCTACTTCTCCTTCGGGATAAAACCCAGGGCGGGTTAAAATTCCTGCTACAGAAGCCTGGTAAAGAGCTGAGAGGATGGCACATTGCAGCAGATAAGCAGGAATGACAAGGTAGCAGCCTTAAGCCAGGCTTGCCTCCAGACACTTCACATCGGATGGCTCGTGGGGGAGTTCACTGACAGCAAGACTTCGGGTATCTAAAATCAAAAAGACAAAGCCCCTGATAATTTTCCAAGGGTGTGGCTCTGTGAAATCACAGATGCGTGGTTTACCTTTGCCTGTGGCTTCGTGGAGAGCACACATCTCCATATGAAAAAAACCACAAACCCAAATCCGGTTTTGGCAGGCGGCCTTACAAAAGTGAGTTCTCATCATATCAACTCTGTCCCCACCACTCTCAGCTCAGAGCAGCAGAGCAGTATCACATCCCATCCCATGGCTGTACCCTCCATGCAGGACTATAAGTAACTTTTTTTTCTTCTCACTTTTCTTGAGTGTGCTGAGAGCAACAGCACAGGACATTAAAAAGCGATGCCAAAAATGAAAAATGAAACAACATTAGGAAAGAGCACGGTTTGCTGCAGTAAGGTCTCCACTAAGGAGTGAAGGAAGAGTTGGGGAGATGCTTTTATACTTATTTGACAGACTACCAACCTTCACAGTTTACAGCCCCAGCTTTTCTTTCTGGGCTCAGCAAGCCAGAGGACCTGTTCAGAGCCGGGCACCTCAACTCTGTGTTTCCCATCCAAAAACCCCCTAACAGTCCCTCCGAGCCCTGTGCAGATGTTGTTATCTACCTGAAAACAGTCACCTAAATTTTTGTGTTGGGATATTTGTGTGGTTGCTGCAACGGCAGACAGGGAGGAGGCTCTGGGGAGTCCAGTTCTGTGCTCCTGTGGAAGTCAGGGCTGTGCAAACACACACAGGATTGTAAGGATTAGAGCTGTTGCTCATGTCCTAAACAGTGAATCTGTCTACTTCTCATACCTTGATCTTACAGCATGGGGAAGAAAAAAAAAAAAAAAAAGACACCACACAGTGCTATAGCACAAGTTATATGAATAAATAAAGACTTCTGTGTCTAGGTGTGTCCAACTACAAAGGTCACTTAGGAGTGGGGCGTTTTTTCCTTCAAAGTTATCCTGTTCAAGGTGTAATATCCTGTTTCGTTTCTGCAGGTCTTATCATTGAAAGTTAATGTTCAAAATCCATAGATCTGATACTCTCCCAGTGCACATAAGAAATAGAATGGAAAACCATTGGAGCAAGGGGACAGTACTGAATACACAGAAAAGACAAAAGTAGTATTACATTGGAAGTACTGTTTTTGCATCACTCTGGTTTTTTGAGCGCTTACATTACCAGGTTTCTGTGTGTGTGCACGTGTGACGTTGCTTCAAAGGAGGAAACAGCACACCTAACTTTTAGTGCAGAAAATTAGTAACAAAATAACACACGAGCTGTGGGGGGCTGACAGCATCTTTGTAATCTTGTACTTAATCTGCCATCCCCAAGAAAAATCTGTTGCCTTTCCAGTTCTACTTTACCCAGGCTGCACACAAGAATTAATGGGCCAGCCTATATATGAATTAACGCCTATATATGACAACCACCCCTGAAGTTAAACGTTTGCACCTTCATTTTTACAAATCGGTGCCTGAGCAGCGCTGCCCAGCCAACCAATGGGGAAATCCTAGACCGCATTGGAGGCGTCCTGCTGCTCGGCCTTTCCCGGGGGGCTG
>VWZU01003231.1:124469-194703 GCA_013397095.1 Sterrhoptilus dennistouni | reverse complement strand
TCCCGCAGGGCCCTGCCCTCCCCTCACCGGGACCCCCCCCGCCGGGCCCACGGGCACCCCAAACGCGGGGGATCCTCTTCCCTTTGCGGCTTTTCCATTCGTAAATAACCGCGTCGGTCGGCGTCCCCTGCACGAGTGTCCTGCAAAGGTCCCCCGGAGCCGCAGCAAAGGGCGCAGGTGTTCCCTGGCCAGCTCACCTGGCCTCCCTTTGCTGACCCAAGGGCGGGTCTGGCCGGGGAGAAGCGGCAGATCGGGTAATTTAAGAACACGGAAAAGCCGAAAGCGCTGGATTTACCCGGGTGGTGGTGCAGGTCCCCCATGCCGGAATGGTGGGATGTGCACAGGTGATGTGCGAGGTGCGCACCGCTTCAGCTGACCCAGAAACGCTTCAGGAACAAATCTGCGGTGTGTCTTGCCATGGCCTCGTATTAGTCCGGTGAGAATAATCTGACCCTTTGACACCAAGGTCTTAGAAGGAGTCAAAGTCATTCTTCTGTTTTCACCAGATGTTTTAGAGCTCAGGAACGTAACTGGACTTAAGGAGATCTGCTTGAACTAAGATTAGCCAAGATTAAAATAATCTTGGTAAAGTCATAAAATTTTCCAGTGATTATCTTAAAAAGGGATCTTTTATTATGTGTTCACTAATGATCTTGGGCTTCTCTAGTGGGCTGCTTTGGACAATTTTGTCCAAAGGCAAGTGAGTTGACAGAACTCTTGTTTTTGAAAACTGGAAATGACTTTGGGCTCCTTCAGCAGATGCTCTGTCTTCTGAAGCTGTTACAGTGGCTGTATCTTGACAGTTACTGCTCAGATAATAGGCCATAGCGGGTTTTTTTAAAGATAAGCAGTTTATTAAGTGGTGAAGTTTCTGTAATCTGTTCTCCTAGACACAACGTGAGATTTTCTGTGTGTGGAAAAATCTTCAGGAATTTATTTGTATACCTCTGAAGAAAATGTCAGGCAGTAGACATTTTGCATCAAAACCAGTCAAGTACTTTTCCTGCTCAGGAAAGGACTGTGAGCAGATATTCAAAGTGACAGTCTTGGGGAAAAAAGTGTGGTTGCATTGCTGTGTAGGGCAGTGATCATCTTCAGATGCTTATTCTGGGGTGACCACTGAAGTGTTGTAGCCCTGGTGTGCTGTATAAGCTTCCTCAGGTGCTGTAATGCATCGTGCTGTCCTTTGTCATGAGCCTAAAGGCTTTTGCCTGGAGACTTTGGAGCTGAACTCTTGTATCCACTTCCACTCCTATGTGAGGTCTAATTCAGAAGTCCTTTTTGTCTGGTTTGTGTACCAGTAAAGGGATTGCAAGAGTTTTTACAGTCCTGCCCCTGATAAAGCAGCATTCTGTCTTGCGTACCTGGTCTTGACCTGAGGAGGAAATATCCATGACAGCCATCTCAGGAAACAATTCAGTCTTTGTTGAGAATAATACAATTATATTAAGTAAACACTGTCAAAGATGAAATCCAAACAGAGTATCTGATTCATTAGCTAGATTGGCTGTTTACCTGCCCTGGTGATATATATGACAGTAACACATGCTGCTTCATCATTTTCTGAGAAACATTGCTGTTATTACTAAATTCATGTTTGGGGTTGGAGTGCTATCCACTTCAGAAGCTGCTCAGGTAAGGGATATGAGTTAAACAAAGATGACTGTGTTTCCTACTAGCTGTGCTCTGGCATATCACTGGGAAGCTGTCAGAGCCCAGGAACATGTCCAGAGGTTAGGACCTGCATACCGTGCTTTATGTGAGGAAAGGCAGAGCTGACCCCCTGAGCTGAGCTTGTATCTTGGAGTGTGCTCCCTGCAACACCTGGGAACAGCGTGTACCTTTGTACAGCTTCAGTGTAGGGGAGGAAGGAGTTTAATCTTAACTGCTTCTCTGAAATGCAGTGCTGTGCTCTTTGTTCAGTCGTAGAAATGTGTGTGTTTGCTCTGTTATCAGTTGCCCAAAAGTTTGTTAAGCTAAAGATGACAGATCAATCTTCTTCCTGTACAACACCCTCCTCCCTTTTCTTGTGCTAAAAGCTCTAACCAACAAAAATGAAATTCCTTGTCAGACAGTACCATCTTAAAATAGAATTTAGCTTTTTAAGCTAACTTCAGGCAGTACCCTTTTCCTCTCTGCATTGTAACCCTGGGCACTTTTTAATAACACCAAAGCATTAAAGATGCAAAGATGAAAAGATTTGCTGTTGTTTTTGTTGTTCTTTTTTATGTTTATAACCTTCAGTGTTTTCCTGCTCACGGCAGCAGACAATAGGGTAATCCAGAAGATCTTTTAGTGTTATAAATATGTACCATTAAAAAAATATCCATTCAAATACTGTGTTACCTTTTTTTTTTTAACTGATTTAAAAGACTCCAGAGGTCTTTTGGAAAGTAAAAATAATTAATGTATAGAGTTTTCAAAACAAAAATGAAAGTGGAGAAGTGGCTGTTTAGGAAGGAAATGAGAACAAAGTGGTAATAACAGTAATTCAGATAGCTGCAGATAACGCCTTTCTTTCCAACAGAAGGCTTTCACTGACATGTATGCAGAAGTTGGGAGGACAGAACTGTTCCCTGGGTAACCTCACTTGGAACTTCCTCCAAGAATCCATTTGAGGAAAAAGTGCTTGTGGGAATTGGAGTGAGAGATTAAGCATTCATTTGCATTATCAGAAATATCTAAAGACAATAAACTAACTCTGATCCTTAAGAACTTTCAGTTTCCAATCTAAATCAAATCGAAACACAGAGAATGTATTAAGATCTGTTCTCAGAGTGTTAAGTGCATGTCTGCTTTTGCATAAGTAAGGATAGCTGCTATCTGATAGTAAGTGTTGCAAGGCTACCAAATATTTAGGCAGGGACTCTGTTTATGGCTGTGAGAAAAAATTAGGTAGAATCATTGATTTGGTTACCATGTTGTATCTTTTGGATGACTTCTGATACCTCCTGGTCTTCTGGATCAAGGGGTGACACTTCTGGAACCAGGAGGAAATGAGTGAGAATCACACAATGACAGAATATACTGAATTGGAAGGGACCCATCAGGATCATCAATTCCAGCTGCTGGGCCTGCACAGGACACCTCAGGAGTCACACCATGTGCCAAAAACACCACTGAGGCCATTCATCCTAACAAGATTGCTGTTGGGATCCCAGCTACAGGATTTGTTGTTCTCCAGTGAGATGTGTTGCTAATAATCAGCCTCAGAGGTACAGCCTTAAAGCTGCTGTTGTTAAGGAGTAGGTAGTACAGCAGGCAGAACCAATGGGCTGAAACAGTAAAGAAAGATTCATTACTGAAAAGTTGAAAACTTATTTAAAGGAGAAAATGTACTGTAGGTCAGCTTTAACTCTCGAAATCTGACCAATTATAAATGACCCTATCGATTTGGCTATATGAAGAACAGTAAAGAAGTATGTCCAGTGTGTTCCTAGGGTCCAGAGGGAGATTAGTAAGGTAGTAAAAGATTTGCCTGACCTTGCACAAGGCAGAAATGTAGTGATGAGACTGCTAAACCCACCAAATAAATTCTGTAGTCTGTCCAGGTCACAGGTGTGATGAGGAGAACTTCCTCAAAATTTGGCACAGGCTGTTTGGCCTTACATCTGGGAACCTGGTGCTTCAGATTTGAAGCATTACAGTAAGTCCAGCATTTCCGCAGCCACGACACCTGAGCCACAATGGACTTGTCATATATTGAAGGCATTTAATTTTCTGTGTCTGTAAGCAATGTGATTTTACTGGGATTTTATTTAGGTCTTATTTGTTTATCAGTAGTTCTCAGACTTTCTGGACTGTGTTGCCAAGTTCAAACATTACAATTCCCACATGGCCAATAGAAGGTGGAGAATTTTCGATGTGGAGCCAGAAGCTTTAGGGAAAAAAAAAAGAAAAAATAAAAGCTGAATGGACATTTTCTGAGCTTTCTGGTAACACCCCTTCTCCCCCACTTTAAGAACTGCTAATATCCTGTATACCTTGGCTTGATTATCACTGAGATCTTAGTGACAAGTTGCAGACTGAACTTGAAGGGTAATTGTGGTTTAAATTAGATTCTTTGTGTGGAAATCCCAGAGGAAATTGTTCACTTTCCCTTAAGGAGTAAGTGTGCTTGGAACAGAAACTGAGACGCAGGAATTTGCAGTTGATATCATTACTGGAAGAAAGGCAGGAATTGAAATAAGATGAAAAATCTGATGTAAAAGGGACAGTGGTGTTCAGTAGTTAAGGGATTAGAGTTTTCTGAACTTGGTAAAAATGTGATGCATGGTGGTACATAAGTGATTAAATGACAAAATAATCTCTCTCAAATTGCATTGTATAGTTATCTATGCATTGGTCACTTTTTAAACTCGTTTACCTTTCTGTAATTGGGTGACACCAACACAAAGGACACTGCATCAGTTCTGCAGCTCTGGCGTTACCTGAAAGCTGTGCACAGTCATTCATCACCTGGCTTTGGAAAGCTCTATACAGGTGCAGGACCAGACATAACCCTACTGCCTTCTACAGTTAGAGCTGTAATAAGTCACTGCTTCTTGTGTGACATTTACCAAAAATTAACACCTTGGCAAACTTTCTGTGCTCAACAAGTTTGGTTTGAAGACTGTGTGCAGTGAGTTAATGAGCTTGCCATAGCCAAAGAGTACTGCTGTTGTAGAAAGTAACCATCACTTCTTAAAGTAATCCTTTCTGTTGCTAACAGCAATAATAGGCAAAATGTTTTGAGATATTAAATGATATTTTTTTAATATGTGCTTTTATCTAAATTTGCTTTGCAAAAGCTTGTAAAAATCTATCACCCTTGGGAAAGTATAAAAACCCCAATCCCTATCATATTAAAAGCAAAATCATTTGACAAGTGCTTCCAGTTATGTTGCAGAATCAATGACCACAGAGCAAATAATGTGAAGAAATGGGAAAAAAAGAAAGCCTATATGATACCTACAATTTAGTATACCTATATAAATTATATTTAAAATTTCTTGAACTCTCTTATCATTTAAAAACCCTTGTATTTAATTAGGTAAAAACTCATTATCTCAAGACTTAATTATGTATATGCCTGCTTCTCTTTAAAGGGCAGTTTTGCACCATTTTTATGTATGCGATAAGATTCCTTTTGTCCTACTTTAGCCCTGAGTGTTGCCATTTGTGAATAGTGTAAAAGAACAGAACAGCTGAAAAATCAAAGATCTTAAGCTAAGACTGGCATTTGCTTTTCAAGAATCCCATTGCAGGAGAAGAAGGATCTAGTGTATCCAGGGAATGTTTCCTCAGCATAGGATGAAAGGTGACTCTGCACACTTAGACAATGCAACAAAAAATGTAGCAGTTGTGTCTATTTTGGGGATCACAAAGGTAAAACTATTAATCTGTTGCAGTACCTAATGAATAAACTGTGAGTAACACCACAGAAATTTGGATCAACACCATGGACTGGGTAGGCTGTAATTTGTGGGTTTTGGGGGAAAAAAAATGAGTGGTAATGTGTACTGCTTAGGGGCCAAATAGTGGAGCATTGAAAATAGCATGTAATAAAGTCCTCTTAAGTAAAATTCTAGGTAATAGTTAACTCTCAGTTTTAAGGCTGGTAAATATGGATGGCTAAGCTGAAGTAGTAGAAATTCTGATGCTAGTAAATTTTGTTATTGCAAAAGACTTACTGGGTCATCAGGAGGACAGCATTATCCGGAAGCAGATACATAGATTTATCTCCACATGGCCAAGCAACATTCACCTTCCCTAACCCAAGCTCAGCAGAGTTAAAATTGCTTGTATTGAGCTGACGTTCTCTAATCAAAAATGACAGTGCCTTTGTCCTATTTTTGTCAGATATTAAATCAGCATTACAGGAGACTGCCAAATGGAAATAGGGCAGGATAAGCTGTTACGTTAATAGGTTTGACTTCTACCTTGGCGGGGGGGTGGGGAGAATGCTTTTTACAGTAACTAGGCCATATAATCTGAGAAGACTTTAAGTCTGGCAACAGTTACATTTAATTGCTAGATTTACTCTGTAAATATGGAAAACAAATGTTTGTTCTGGATGATTAGTTTAAAATTAGCGACATAGAATGACAGAGTATTCTGAGTTGGAAGGGACACACAAGGATGATTGAGTCCAACTCCCAGTCCTGCACAGCACTATCCCAGGGAGTCACACCATGTGCCCCAGAGTGTTGTCCAAACTCTTATTGAATTGTCAGGCTTGGTGCTATCATCACTTCCCTGAGGAGCTTGTTCTAGTTCCCAGCCACCCTTTGGGTGAAGAACCTTTTCCTGATATCCAACCTAAACCTGCCCTGACACAGCTTCAGGCCATTCCCTTGGGTCCTGTCACTGGTCACCACAGAGAAGAGATGAGTGCCTGCACCTCCTCCTTTCCTCACAGGGAAGTTGTAGCTGCAGTGAGGTCTCCCCTCAGTCTCCTCTCCAGGCTAAGAGACCAAGTGACCTCACCTTTTCCTCATATGGCTTCCCCTCAAGGCTCTTCACCATTTTACAGCTGTCCATTGGATCTTCTTTAATAGTTTAATGTCTTTCTTGTGTTTCAGTGCCCAGAACTGGACACAATATTCAAGGTGAGACCACCCCAGTGCAGAGCAGAGCAAGACAATCCCCTCCCTTGCCCTTACTGTGCCTGATGCTCCCCAGGACAGTGTTATGGAGTACATGTAGTGCAGGGAGCTCTGTGCTGCTGCAGTTGGAGCTGCAGGTTGAGCTCTGGGTGGCAGAGGTACCCCAGGCAAGAGGCTGTCACCTTTAATCCTGTGTATAACAAAGAGCCCAGGGACCAGGTGACACTGGGGGACACAGCAGGAGGCTGTACATACATTCAGGTTTGCCCCACCCAGGTGCTTTTCCAGCTCTGTGATGGATATTTTGTCCAGATGGATAGCTAGAGATGGTATCAAAAGCTTTAGTGAAATCCTAAAAAGTTCCATTGACAGGCTTCTCTTGATCAGCTACTTGGGTCACCTTGTTATGAAAGGAAATCAGATTTAGCAAGCAGGGTTTTCCCTCATGAAGTTGTGCTAGCTGTGACCAATGACTGTGTTGTGTTTCAGGCATTTTTCAACCCCCCCAGAATAACCTCCACAAGGTTACCAGTCACTGCAATGAGACTGACAGGCCTGTAGTTTTTAGGGTCCTCCTTCTTGCCCTTTTTGAAAATTGGAACATTGTTAACCAACTTCCAGTCAACTGGGATATCTACAGATTCCCAAGACGTTTCAAAAATCACTCAGAGAAGCCTTGTGATGACATTGCCAGGTCTTTAAGTTATTCTTGGATGAGTCCCATCAGGCTCCATAAATTTACATGGATCCAGCTGGAGCAGCAGATTCCTTAGAACTTCAGGGTCAACTGGGAATTTAGTATTTTCACAGCCAGAGTAGTCCATCATCAGTGTTGAAGACAGAGGCAAAGAAAGCATTAGACATTTCCACCTCATCAGTGTCCCTGACTCTCCTCATCCTGTAATAAGCTGATGTCATTTCTGCACTGCCTTTTGACAATGTATTTTAGAGAAATAATTTTGTTGTCCCCCACAGTTCTGGTCAGCTTCAATTCCAATTGAGCTCATGCTGGTTGAAAGGCCACCTCCTCCATCAGTTTTCTTTGATACTTTTATGAAACAGAGAGAATTTCTCTTGCTTGAATCTGTCTTCAGCAGTCCACCTCTGCCTGACAGTGCATTAGGTTAGACAGAGTTTAGATGAGTGAGGTTCCATCCCCATTCGTAGATGTCCCCAACAAAGGGGAGTAGTTAGCAACCAGCAGCATCCATGTTCTCACAACCTGTGCTACTATTGAGGCTTGGGTTTGGGGGTTTCTGCCTTCTCACTTGATACAGGTTGTAGAAGAAAATATTAAACTCAGTGGGTTTCTAGAAACTTAAACGGTTTAAGATTGTGCTTTATGGCAGGTTAGGACTTAGCAGTTTAATTGTAGCTGCCTCCTCCTCTTTGAAGGAGCTTGTGGGGAAGATATGTGCTTTTGTGGAAAAAGAGTATTTTATTGTTAATAGCTGTACAAAGATATGGAAGAGAAAGCTGATACTTGTATTCTACCTTGGTTTTTCAAGTAAGTGTCCTTATTGCGTTCTCCTTGCTTGTGATCAAAGAATTTTGAAATGTTTGCTTAGTCATTGGAATATCATTTGAATTGGCAGGTCTGAAATTTAAAAAAACCCAAAACAGTGTGAGCTGTTTTTGAAATAGGTTGGTGCTTTCCTTCCAGGTGCATTTTATAGCACAAAATTCCTATTTTCTGAAAATCCATGGATTTCCCATGTGGGAATTAAGTATTTTTCCTACCAGGCTGCATACAGACATTATTACTGAAACAAAAATGGCTACTTCTGTAATTAAGAGATGATGCTTCAAAAATAATTGTATTAATCAGGAATTAAGCATGCTTCTCCCTGCATAAGCATGCCTCTTTGCAAGAGAACAAATTGCTCTTTTATTTTTTTCTCTTGATTATAATAACCTAATTGCTTTCTGCTCCATGGTGGCCTGTACTTCTTATAAGTTTCTCTTACTGTGTCTTCTTGAATCTCCTCATTCTAATCCTTGAATGTGGTAGCATTTTTTAGTATCGCTCTTGCTTTCCTAGGCTGCAGTGTATTTTCCTTTGATTTCCTTGTGGAGCATTCAGTTGCAAATAGCAGCAGTCAGCACTGATGTGTGAACCTCTGAGCAGCAGGAGAGAATTGAAGCAAGGTAAAAGGTAAAAACAGTGTATCGGTTTACATGCTGTTTACAGGTCAGAAACTTGCTTTACAGGTGACAGTCTCAAAATATAATTGTAAGTGAAATTACAGCATGAGCAGATGGTGCTCAGCCCACAAAGTTTTCTACTTATTTTTGTTGTCTTTTAAGAAATTGGCAATGAAAATGGCTCAGCAAGAGCTGTTCTGTCTCGAGTTGATCATTTTAATAAGGCTGAAAGGTATTATTTTAAATACTGTGTTTTAGAAAAAAAATACAGTGTTTTTAATGAAATCAAATATAGTCTTTTTCATATTCACGCATTTTTGCCACAGTTTGGGAATTAAAATTTGCTTTGATTTTAACCTGCAGTAAAACATTATCTTTTTAAGCATTAATAAATGAATGAAGGACCAAAGCATAGCATCCCATTTTGTTTCTCAGTTCCTGCCTTTATGGTTTTGAGATCTTGAGGCATTGTCTTTCTTTTAAGTTATTTAATGAGAATTCTAGCTATGGCAGAGAAAGTATTTGCCATTTTAAATTTGCTGTAGAAAATGTCTCATCTCTAATAACATTTTGAAGCAAAACCTTAAAAAAGTAACCAAGCTACCTCTTTAAAAAAGTTCCTTTTTTTTCGTATTGAGGAAAGAGGTTCAAGAAAGACAGTATTAAGATAATGGGTTCTTCAGAGAAAATTAATTGTTCTCTGCACACTTTAGTCTTGAAACAAGTTTTGCTACACTCTCAGTTAAATGAGACCTTGAAGTCAGCTCTTCAAGGCTTGTAATATATTTCTTTTATTGGACTGCTTCCCCTGCTCTGGCTCTGCTATTCCATCTCCCACAGTGTTATTCTAACATTTCAAAGTCTATGAGAAGCTTTAAACCACAGCTATGAAATATGTTGCTTTTTTCTCACCTCTTCCATGTTTTCCACCCTTATTTCCCTCCTCTCTATGAAGTATGAGCCAACACCTTCAGTAGTGATAGCATGAAAAAAACAGTATCTCAGTAAACAGTAGAGATAGGTGCAGTAGGTGGGGTTTTGTTGTTTGCTTCTTGTGATGGAATATGAGATTCTAGCCATAGTAAACGTATCACCCACTTCTAATCACAGAGTTCTTAGCCAAGAGCCCTCAAATCCAGAAAGATGCTGCGTGGGTTTCCTGTACCTCAGCTCTTGTTGGTGAGTGGTAAGAATCTCCTGCTGCCTTTTGGATAGCTTTTTGGAGATCTTCAGTTCCAAATTCTGATATTTCAGTTGATGTGAGTTAGGTATTCGTATAGCATGAGATTTACCAAGTTACTAAAATGGTCTTGAGTACTCTCTGTAGAGGTGTTCCAGCCCTAGGTGGCTGAAGTAAGACTGTGAATTAGTTCCTTGGATGTATGTGTGTGATCTCGGTGAGTCTTCTGTCCCTCATTGTGTTTATTAAATACTTGCTTATTTTTTTATTTATGTAAACAGTGAGCTTAAGCCAATAGCTAAACCAGACAGTGAGCCTAAGCCACTGGCAGTTGCTACTGCAGGAAAGAAGCTGTTCCTGACAACACTACAGGAAAGTTTGGGCTAAGAAAGGTCAAGAAATGTTAACCTGACAGTGAGGCTGTGATGCTCTTTGAGCAGGTCCAGGCATATTTTGGCCTGCAGAGTCATCTGAAAACCACCCTCATGGGGAATAGCTGTCCATGATGCTGGAATCAAGTCTGGGACAAGACTTTGATGCCAGACTTGGGGTGAATGGTTACTCTGGCCCAGCTTTGGCAGTGGGTGCTGAGACCCTTGAGTGCTCATTGACAGAGCGGTGAGTAGGTGTCCAGTGTCAAAGTCATCGCCATTATTTTGTGCAGAGAAGCACAAAGTGGGGGAGAAATCTCTGCAAGATGCAGAGTTTCTGTCTTAGAGAGCAGGCTTACCTTTTGCATGAGTAGGCACATCAGTCACCTCTCAGGGAGTTAACAAGTTTGGTCCCATTATTACCTTCTACCAAGACTGGTGATGACAGGGGAGTTGTCAAGCTGTTGTGATAAAAGAGAGCAGACTGCCAGGATAGTTCATGCAGCTTTTAATCTCTGTGTATGCCTGAGGGGCCTTGGGAAAAGAGGATGGCAGGGAGCAGGCTGGATTAATTTTTCTGGATGAAATGTATATGTCCTGGGGGTTGGCCTACTTTAGAAATAATTAGAATTCTTTGAAATCTGTTGTCCTTGAGCACACTTCATGTGTCCTATGTCTTCTTTTCTCTGATTCTCATATGTCTAGATCTTGTGGTTGAGAGATGCCTTGTGCCTCTTTGGGAGGCATTTGTTTTGATAATATTTCTCAGGGGTGCATAATTCCTAAATCAAAGCTGACTCGCATGTATGTGTGTGGTGAAATGCACACAGGGACTGCAGGTAGTCACAGGTACCCAGTTATGATTTTGCTCTTAAGCCGAGAACAGAGAGGCTGCTCGACTTAGAGTGAGGTATGTGGGACACTGGTTCTCAGTTCTTAACATTTATATATTTACTGGAAACAACGATGTGGTTTTCTTCCTTAAAATAATCTTCAAAAAATAATCCTGTATGTTTGCATCAAGTGACAAAGGTTTGGTTGGATCCTTACAAGGAGCCTTGGTGGTGATCACTGATTGACTGCGGCCAGCACAAGTCCATGTTAGTGTAGTGAGATGCATTGATCTTGCTTTTATATTTTGGTTATTTCATGTTTTTATTCCAATCTCATCATCAGCTGAAGGATGAATACCTCATTTACTCTATTTCTTCTCTTCCTGCTCATTTTGTTTTTTTTCATCATTCATTCTTTGTGGGAATTTGGGGAATTAATTAGGCTTATTGTCATGACCCCTTGTTCAACAGCTTAAGAATTTTCTGGCATTGCAGTAAGGTATTAAGTGACATGGATATCTGGAAGTAAGGAAGGAAGATAAATGGTCAGACTTCTCCTCTTGACTTTATACTAGTTTGGGCAATATATCTTCCAACAGGTTTGTCACAGCATGTAACTTGCTGAGGGTTTTGTGCTAAAAATAAGTTTTCATTTTAAACTCTACAATTCATGTCGATGATTAAAGAAGACTTCACCGCCTTAAACAGCACCAAAATTGTTACTTACAGACTTGGGCAGTTAGCATTGCTGCAAAGGACAGTCAGATTGAACAGGTTTTTGAACAGGTTTTATCTTGTATGATATTTACAAGAATTTATTCTGTGCTGATGACTTGTCAAAATACTGTTTGCAATCTAATCCCAGCAATCATAATTTTTCAAGAATGGCTTCACAGCTGTTAATTTCTAAGAAACAGACGGAACTTTTATCTACAATTTGGTTTATCTAGCAACCATAATGTACTACTTTGTGTTACCAAAGGCATAATGTTGCAAGCAGAATTCATTATAATTTTTAGGTTGATGCTTTAAGAATATATTTTATTAGCTTAACAAAATAATCTTGACTCTGATGCCTTAAAATGTTCACTGATGAGAATGCTTTTGCATGTCAGAAATAATTGTTTGGGGTTTTTTCCTTGTTCTGCTCTCCAAGCTGGGATTTCTTTATTGCAGAGCATCATATTTTTTAATATATTTTCTAAAATGCATGGGCATTTATTTTAAAGCCAAGTATTACTGATGAGGAAGTTAAGATTTCTGATATTCTGTTAAGTCACTTTGGCTTTACATGTGGAAACTTTTCAGCAGTGTATATAATTAGTAAATCTATTCAGAGCCTAACACCAAACCCCAACAACTTTCCTGCAGGAAGTCCATTTTCTGCCCTACATGCATTTATTAATTCTGTCATGCCTTAATGTTCCTTAACAGATTTTATACCGTACAGTCTACAGCACTCAAAGAAACTTTAAACTACATGAAAAAGACCAGTTTTGGCAACTCAAATATTTTATAACTGGTGCTGATTTTATCCCAGTGCATGTTAACCGCCATGATGTTCCTTTACCTTAATGTGTTTGCGTTTAAAGTTTTGAGTTCTTAATTTATTTTGTCTTCAGACTGAAGACATGCCAGCACTAAACTGGCACATTCCCTAATACCCTTTCTTATCTAGTTGCAGTGGCATAAAAGATTGGATACAAGAGTGAGAAAGTACATGGAAGGGAGTTCTGCCTGACATTTGGGTGCACTTTCTAAGGAAAGGGTAGCTTTGGACACCTAGAAATATGTGTTCAAATCATCATACTGTGGAAAGTCATCAGTTCTATATATATTTTAATGAAAACTCTATTGAGACTCAGAGTTTTCCTGAAATGCAAGAAGTGCCCTCTCCTAGTGGAGGGCAACCGCTGGTTGTTCACGTCTTCCCTGTCCTCTACAAATATAAGAACATGCAGGTCTCTCCTTAGTTCTGTAGTAAGAAAGAAAATAATCCTTTGTTTTTAGATTTGGTTTGAAAGAAGAAAGAGGGATTCAGATAGCTAAGAACATTAAACAGGAACATACTTTGTTGTGTAGAGTATAACAGTGTTTCTGCATTACCATTAATACCACAGGAATCCCTGGGAGAGCAGTCATGGGTTCATGGGGAAGATGAACAGCACCTCTCACCCAGACTACTCAAAATGATCTATTTTACTGTTGTGGGCTTCTCCTAGCTGGATTATTTCCACTTGGATAATTTCTGATACAGGATCTGGGTGTGGTGGCTCAGTAAACCACACAACTGGGCAAGTCTGCTTTTTATTTTCTGATGCTCTTATTTCACCGTGAGTATCTGACCCTAAATGTATTAGGGACATAAGTGTGCTGCCTTTCATGCTGCTGTTTTCTCAGCACAGAAAGTCGGTCTCCTCCAAAAGAGAAGAAATGTTTAAGGAGAAAGAACTTGGTGGGGAAGGTTTGTTGGTGTTTGTTTTGTTCACAAGAACCATGGAATGGTTTGGATTGGAAGGGACTTTAAAAATCACCTGGTACCAACCTCCCTGCATGGGAAGGGTCACCTTCCACAGGACCAGTTTGCTCAAAACCCTGTCCAGCCCAGCCTTCAACTCTTCCAGGGGTGGGGCATCCACAGCTTCTCTGGGCAGTTAGCATTGCCTCACCACCCTTGCACTAAAGAATTAATTCCCTATATTTAATTTAAACTGACCCTTGCTCATGCAGCTGTCTCTGGGGAGTCCTTGATGCAGCTCAGCATGTGGGTGTAAAGGTGCTCGCATTGGCATGTAGACAGGACAAAAATGCATGATGTAGAAGTAAACTGCAAAAATGTAACCATCCCACTCCATAACATCAGCCTGAAATATCCAGCTCCTATCAGATAGTGGTTTGAATCCAAAACAAATTAGCAAAAAACAAAAATTGAAAGGCAGCTCATCTGCAGCATCTAAAAAATACAGTTTTCATAAATCTTCTGCAAGAACTAGATGCATCTCGTAATTCGTATTTCTGCCATTCCACAGTTCTCATTGCAGCAGAGATGGAAAACATCCCCTTCAGGTTTTGCTGTATATCTGCAGTGATGGGAAGATAAACATCCCTGTAATGTATCGGTGTTGACATTCAGAAGCCTTCCAAACTTTGCTTTTTAAATTGAATGGGAAAGTTAGCTTTGAGCCTCTTCACTCTGTAGGAAGGATGAGCAATCGATTTTTTTTTTTTCCTTTGCCACATCTTACATGAATCTGACATCTTTTACAAATCTGCAGTTGCCATACTGTCAGGAATTATAGATCTGGAAGTACTATACTAAACAAAAGGAAAAGATGCTCTTTCCAGGTAAAACTCCATGTTTGAAGCAATAGCTAATACACAGAGTTATGCTGTTCATGTTCTGTTGAAATTATTAAAAATTGGAAGCTGCCTGGCAGCTTATTTTTAAGCTGTTATTTTATTAATTGAAGTGAATTGAAAAGCAAAAAGTTCCAGATTTTGGTGGAATTTTTGCATTCTTTGTTTGTTTGTTTTGCTTTATTTATATATTTTACTGGGAATGTTTAGTGCTATAGTGAATCAATCTGAATTTTTTCTATCTTAATTTACAATATTTGTCCAAGTCTATATCAGATGATAAAGTAATGTACTGAGAAAATATTGATTTGGATGACTTGCATATGACAGTTTCAAACAGAGCATATACCTCTTATGTTGTGCTGTTGTCATTTGTGTGTAAGAACTTCTCAAAAGAAAGCATGCCATCCCAAAAGGTGAATGATTATTGACAGCAATAATAGTAGTTGACAAGCGTGGGAATGTAGGTCTCTTACAGAAGAAGCTCTTTTATATTGCTTTTCCTTACCATTTGCAATATAAGTTTTGCAGGTTATTGAACAGTAGCAAAACACAGTGGATTTGTGTGTGTGCGTGTTTTGATTAGAGTATCATCCTTGTGGATTTTGGCTTCATTTGCTGATTCTGTTTTGATGTACAGCAAACAATTCTGTACTGTTTACTGTCCTGTCCTGGTACGTTTGCCAGTTCATCTTTCCGTGGTATTTGATGCCTGATGGATGTAGCTTCTCTCTTACACTGGAGATTGAAATAGTGACAATTTTCTTCTTTTGCAGTTCTTCCTCCTGGGAGGCACTGTCTCATTCCCCAGTCACACTAAAGTATAAACTGCCTTACTGACTCTTCATTTTCCTGCTCAGGCCAGATTTTGCTGTGTTAAAGACAACAGACTCTCTTTCCCAGGGACTGCAGAGGGCTTTTGTATTGAGTTTTTTGACAGGCTTTAACAAAATTGTCTTTGTTAGAAGTTAAAGTGCAAGGCTAGCACGTAAAGGTCTTGATTCAGTGAACTGTGTTCCCATTTAAACACCCATTTAATGGACTGGATAGATCATAAGTAGACTTTGTAATGTCTCTTCTGTGTTAGATGCAGTATGTGAAGGGCACAGTTTTCACAAACGCAGTTATTAGCAGCCCCATTTGAAAGCCACAAGTAGAGCACATGCCTGGGGCTTTTGGAAGTCACTCCAAATGGAAACAGCATTACTGGGGTGATTATATCCTGAGGAAAGGCTCACTGTCATTTTGAGATCAATTTCTAGCCAATGTTCCATTCTCAGTATTTACATGGAGGGTCTGAATTGCCAGAACTTCAGATTTCATAACAAAAGTGTTAACAAGACGTGAACATTTGTTGAAAAGATTGCGTTGCTTCAGAGAAATGCCTGTTGCTATGCTGGTTGGATGGTGAGAGTATCCTGCAGACAGAGGCACCCTGCTGAGAAAACTGACTTCCATTTTTTCTGAGCAAGAAGGAACCTCATGTGTCTTTTTTCGTGTGTGTTGTACACCCATTAATTTGAGCAGTGGAATGCTGTAGTCCCATTGCTAAAGAGTCAGTGCAGATGGGAGAATGTTGTTCACTTGCACCTTCCCCAGATGTGTGGTCAGAAATGCCAGCTGTAGTGTACCTGAGCTGGAAATGCAAAGGTCATGTTAAAAGTCTCTTCAGGATCTGCCAGATATAAGGGATGTTCAGGGATAGAAGTTAATCCTTGGTGCCATGTTAAGAGAAGAAAGTGGGATGTCAGTTCTCAGCATTGACTTGGAGAGTAATGTTTTGATCATTAGTCTCATACAGTTTCAAGTTTATATTGTGGCGCCACCATGGATCCTCTGCGCTAACAAAGTAAATGTCAGGGCAGTCCATCCCTTGAAGTTCAGGTGCAGTGTGTCTGCCTCTCTGATTGCTCCCATGGTCCCAAAGTGCCCACAGTGGCTTCCGTGCTCCAAATAAAAGATCCTGCTTGGCAAGGGCAGAGAAATGTGGAAAGCTGGAGGCACAGTGGAGAACAGGCTGGTTTAGTGGAGCCCATTTAAGGAAGTTTGTGGATTATATCATAGCATTCTTGCGGGCTATCCAAAAGGTGCAGATACCCCAGCTGTGCTAACACATTATGTGGCTTCTAAAGCAAAGCTATAAGATAGATTTTTATGTTCATCATGTTTACCTCACAGCAAAACAAACAATATTACTAGCTGTGTCACAGAAAGAGTAGTCCATTTACCAAGATTGATTTATCTGTTCAATAAATTGGTTTTTATTAGTTTAGTGTTGCTACAGTTGTTTTTTTTTTCCCTTTTTGTGCTTCAAATGCATGTACTGTGTTGATTTTTGGGCTTTTTAAAGTATTTGGTGCAGATAAGAACTTATCTTACCTCGGTGGCTCAGTAGACTGTAACTAATTTATTGGCAAATACTGCACACATTCTCCAATGTAGGAAAGACCAGGAATGAAGGGCCAAGGAAAAATGGAGATCAAATCACAGAGAAGACAATTGATCACAAGTTATTTCCCTTCTCTTGTCTAGTCAAGCAGTACACAAGGTAATTACATAAATACTCTAAATTTTTGAAATCTTTTAGGAGTTAGATGAAACTTGCAGAAGCAGGTTTTTGGACTGGAGGTATAATTTGCATACAATGCAGTTTTTTGCTTTAGCTGGCTGTTCCATTGAAGAAGTTTTCAAAGTGGTAGGCTTGATCAAATTCTAAAAAAGCAATTAAAAAAAAAAAAGACTGAAATAGGCTGTGGTAAAACTTGAGAATAGTGACAATATTTCAAGATAAATGAAAATGTAATCATGCGATTTCCTCCTTAATAGCAAGAAATATGAAATGAGATTGACATATCTGTCTTTATAAATTGAGGCAGACAAGATATAGCACAGAAAACTGCATCCCTTGATCAAGTGTGTCCATTAGTGACGGATTTATTGTATTGTAAATGTCATTTTCTTGGTGGATTATATAAAAGAAATGCATGATTTTTAAATATCCATCTGTCCCAGATGATTGAGAGATAAGAATGAAGTTCCCCTGCAGGCTTAAACAGTGCAGTGTTCATAGCCAATGCCTAGAGAGCCAGAAAAGCTGGCCTCAGCTGCTTAGAACGTGACAATTGATGATAGCTTTTGTCTCTTTCTGAGGCTTTTTCTGAAAAATAACAGAAGTTGGATTTTATCTGTAGTAAAGTTATGGAGCATATATTGTAACTCCTTTAAGTCAAAGTGAATGCTTGTTGTGGTTTAAGCCCAGTCAGCAGCCAAGCCCCACCCAGCCGCTTGCCCACTCCCTCACCAGTGGGATCGGGGAGAGAATGGCGTCAGTAACAGTGAGGAAACTCACAGGCTCAAATACAGTTTAATATGGAAACCAAAAGCCATGCGCACAAGCAAAGCAAAAAGGAATGAGTTCACTGCTTCCCATGGACAGGCAGGTGTTCAGCCATCTCAGGGAGAGCGGGGCTCCATCATGGGTAACAGTGACTTGGGAAGACAAGCAACATCACTCCAGATGTTCCTGCCTTTCCTCCTCCTTCCTTCCACTTTATATACTGAACATGATGCCACATGGTCTGGAATATCCCTTTGGTCAGTTTGGGTCACCTGTCCTGGCTGTGTCCCCTCCCAGCCTCCCCTGCACCCCCATCTCCTCCCCAGCCTGGCAGAACGAGAAGCAGAAAAGGCCTTGGCTCTGTGCAACCCCTGCTCAGCAATAACAAAAACATCTCCCCAATATCAGCCCTGTCCTCAGCACAAATCCAAAACACAGCCCCACACCAGCCTCTGGGAAGAAAATTAACTCTATCCCAGCCAAAACCAGCAGAGCTTGCTTGTCTGCTTATCTCTACAGCTTAAAACTGAATTACTTAAATTTTGATCATTTCAGTCCAAAAGAAACAGTTTTATCTATTTATTTCTTCAATTTATAGAGCACATTCCTAAAATGGGTTGGTCCTGGTAAAATTAAAAGCCTTGCTCCTTCCTAGTCCACTGTTTAATAGTGCTGCACAGGAAAAGGAGAATATTTTTTCCTTTTTGAAAAGAAATGAAGCTGGACAGAGGACACCTTAGCAGTTCTTAAAAATTCCTAACGTCCATATGAATAAACATGAGTTCTATTTTTAAGATCTTATTGATACATATGCATAAAAATGAACGATATTCCTAGAGTGAAACAGAATGGGGAAGGAACAATGACTCAACTAGAAAGGTCACAAGCTTCATTTAGTGTTGAAATGTAGTGATGAGAACAAATCTTGTATTGAAGCTCTTGAGTGATGCTGTGTTTTAAGCCTTTTCCCCTTGGAGGGCACAGCTTCCCAGGAAAAAAAGGATGAGAGAGATTTTTGGCATGGGAAGGAGATGTTTGTTACTGAACTATTGTTTGTTTGGTTTTGGCATGGGAAGGAGATGTTTGTTACTGAACTATTAAGGGCTGTGGAATAAAGTTCTTAGCAATTGTAGCAAAGCACTGAGTATAAGTGTAGTACTGGTTGAGAAAAGCTATTGGCCATGGAAGACAAAGGTGGTGCAGCTGAAGATCACAGAGTGCAGGAGTGAAGTGAGAAATTATCAGAGAAATTGTCTGAGTGATAGAGATTGTTAGTGTTCTGGATTGTAGCAATATTGCAGCAAACTATTTTGTTCTCATGTCTACTTTCTCTCTTTTTCTTACATTTGATTGCAAAAACTACAGGAATTGTTTCCCAAGCACTTGACAGTGTATACATGTGGCAGCAGTAGAATAATGCTATAGAAAGAGTTAGACTACGTGGCTCAACATATACTACATTGCTAAGACATCAATACAACACTATTTTCAGGTATTTGGGCTATTTTCCCTCTTAATTTTAATTACAGTTGCGTATCTACATTACTAAAAAATGTCTTATCCTACTAGCCTCTCCTTACAGTGCAAAGGCAGTAAAAAAATTCAATGCATTTTTTTAATGAAGAGGGTAAGAAATACTCCATGAGTCATGAAGACCTGAAATCCAGAGGCCCTTTTACATCTTACAGCCAGCTCAGCATAGAGATGATGTCTAATGCAACTGTCCATTTTGTTCTTAAGATTCGTAATTTTTTCCAGTTAAGCATTCATAAAATCCCTCTAAAAAAGAAAAGTTGTGGAAAGTTGTCTAATTATGGTATGTTTCCCTTTTTTTTCTTGCATCATAGCCAGAAAGGTGTTAGTTTTTCAAAGTATTGTAAAGCAATTTGCTATAGCTCAAGTATGCTTCTCATGAAACATTGTTTTCAAAATCTGATTGTATTGCTCCAAGCCACACAGCCCTGTGCAAATGTGGTACTCCTAATCACTTGGAGGAGGGAGACAGAATAAAAACATCCTGCATTTTGTGCCATCATTTCTGCAGTCCATTTTTCAGAAGAGACTTCCTGATATTTATCTTTTGCCTGGAAGAAAGAGTTGGAAAAATTTCTTGCGTTCACCTTCTGCCCTTCTCAAATAGGGTAAGTAATGGCATCATCTTCATCAAAACATTGTAAACAAAACTGGAAATTTGATAGAAATTAAAAGGAGAACAGAAGGTGGCATTTGAGCTAAGTACATAGCAGTAAATGTTTACAGAAATGAGCAATGATGATGTTGATTAGAGCCACCAGAATTCTGAGTATTTGGAGATTTCCCATAGCCTTCATCTGTTTAAACATTGTTCTGGAGTTGGCTGTGTCCCTTCTAGAAGCTAGTTTCTTGCACTTTTTTTTTTAGAAATGCATTGTTCACCTGCTGCTTTACTCCTCGTGTGGTACCTACAGCAGCTGGCACATCAGCTTCAGGAGCATGTCACCTTGCTGATCCTCCTGCGCAGCAAGGCACCCTCCAGTTTGAGAAATTGAAAAAGAATTATTTTCATTACGTTTTTTAAGTGAAAAAAGGGCAGATGTGTGTAGATGCAACTTGACATCTCCTAAGATTGATGTGGAGAGTGGCTTCAAGAAGAGAAGGGAAACTGAAATTGATTGGGTCCTTAGTGTCTCTGCTCTCAAGACTAGACAAGAAACTAGACTAGGCTTGGTCTTGGAAAGATGGGTCAGGGTCTGATGGGCTTTGCTTACCTGGAACAGATTTTCTCCCTGATGCTGCAGTAGAAGAACTCTATGTACCCCAGGGCTTGGTGCTCTCCTTCTCTTTGGCCTCTTCATGGGACTTGGCTGTTATCATAACAGCATTCTGAACAACTAAAATACAATAAAATGTCAAATGGCTGGATTTAGCCTGACATTAGTCAACTGGCATAAAAATTACTTTGTTTTTTCTTAATTTGTGTGAAGTCTCATCTATGGTACAGTAACCCATATGGTGTATTTGAGGGTAAATATAACAAACAGGTGCTTTTTTGTTGGCTTGGAGCTCTGAGTCACTGCAGTCTCTGTTTAAGAATGAGTTCATGTGGATGATACTCTACAGAATTTGTAGTTGAAATACCATGATAAATACATGCTAATGACAATGTAGGCTGCAGTATGTAGAAACGTATGTATCTGTTGGGCAGAGGAAGAAGAAAGAAGGTTATGGAGATTTGAAAAGCTGTTGGTGGCAGACTGTTCTACAGTTGCTGGGTCAGCTGGTGGGTTATTAGATCAGTCTTAAGTACTTAACCTAAACTGACTTACCTTGTGTGATGTTCAGTATTTGTCTTTCCTCAGTTTGTGTTAGGAAGAGAGCCAGGATCAGTGCAAACTGATCTCTTGTGGTCTCTGGTTCCTTGGGGACCAGACACATTGCACTTGGATGCAACAAAGAAAGCCATTTAATTAGCAAGTAGCAAAAACACACCTGAAAAGATGCAGTGTGCAGGGAGATACTTGATTTTATGCTTCTTTATCTTCTGTCCTACTTGAATAAGGCTAGGTTGGATGGGGCTTTGAGCAGCCTGGTATAGTAGAAGGTGCCTATGGCAGAGGGGTTGGAACTGAGAGATCTCTAAGGTTCCTTCCAACCCAAGCCATTCTCTGTTTCTATGATTACTTCGGCTTTCTTCTACTGAAAATGTTGATTGGTCTAGTTGTAATAAACTTGTAATAAAATCTTGCTATTCTGAGTTTAAAGTTTTTATGTCATCTTTAGCGTGCTATCTGTAAGGAGAGGATTTAAGAGGCTTTGGATCATACTTCTGTATTATCAAGGGTCCACTAACAACTTCTCTGTTACTCTGCAGCAAGCAGCTGCAGATACAGTTTTGTGTTCTTTTTATTGCACAGGTTACTAGTGCCAACATGTTTTCATTTCTAGAACATGGGTGAGACTAAAATACACCCCCTTAGGTAATGCAGCAGCTTCATTTATGATTCAGTTTAATAATATTTCTGTTGCTTGGAAGTGATTGTAATCTTAATGATAAACTATTTTGCTAGCCCTAAGTTACAAAATCAAGGAGAGATTTCTTTGATATCAGTTTATTCAGGTATTTATCTGAGGCTTTCTATTTTAGATCTCATTAATTACTATCCAGATTACATGGTATTCTCCAGAATCACAAGGAGAGATACATTGAGAGGTAAAAAGAGAGTAGGTTTAGATCAGATATTAGGAAAAAAATCTTTCCTGTGAAGGTGGTAGAGACACTGGAACAGGTTGTCCAGGGAGGTTGTGGACACCTCATCCCTGGAAGTATTCAAGGCTAGGCTGGATGTAGTTTCAGGCAATCTAGTCTAGTGGAAAGTGCCCCTGCCCATGGAAGGGGGGTTGGAACTAGGTGGTCTTCAAGGTCCTCTTTCAACCTAAACCATTCTATGAGTCTGTGATTGCTTGTGGTTAACTCCGCAAAGTTCTTGGACCTAAGTGGGGGCACCTAGTGAAATGGATCTCAGTCAAGGCTTCTTTAACACACTGTGACTGCTGAACTACAAATGGGACGAGGGGTACTGTGACAGGGCCAGGAATGGCAGGATGGGATGTGTAAAAGCTGAGTGAGAGTTGGATCTCAAGCAATGAGGAAGGAGATAGGTAGGTTTAAGAGCTGGTTCAATATTCCCCAAGCACTGAGTGCTAGTGAAAATGAGGACATTAAGACTGCTTTTTTTACAGTAATTTGTTCTGAAGCTTTATTTTTACTTGCTTTCAGTCAGGCAGAGTCTAATTGTGAAACTGCTTGTTGCACAGGAATTCGAGGAGTACCACACCTCTCCTAAGGAGGCACAATGTAAAATAAGTAAGGTACAGGCCATGTTCTATCTGTCATTTTTTGTACTCTTAAATCTCCCTGAAGGTGAAAGAGTGGAGTTTGCAAGTTTTGGGCTTTTTAAAATGCTGTTTCAAAAAAAAAAAAAAAAAAGAAAAGAAAAAATAAGAACCAACCCACAACATTTTATTTGCCATTCCTCAGGTAAAGATGGGAGTACAAAACACGTCGGTATAAAAGTACTGCCCAACACTCATTTCTCCAGAGCAGCTTGTGGCCCTTGCACCTCATTTATACTTCAGTGTTATGCATTTTTTAGTGTGTAGAACAATTATAGACACATGTATCTATAAACATGTATAGACACGTGTGTGTGTATATATACACGTAAATAGGCATATAGTGTAGTGCTTCCTTGTTTATATCATCAAAATTCTTTTTAGTTGTTTGGACTTTGTGATTCATAAGTGGCTTCTGACCAAGCTTCCTGCTGAAGACTCAAAAAAATAATAGATGTGGGTTTTGTTTTGTAGGATTAGATTATTTGCCCTTTGGAGATGCCATCACAGCAATGTGTTTGTGGTACAAAGCTGTTTAGTCATGGTAGTCCTGTGTACCAAAATTTATTCCAGGATCGTAGATATGAATTGGTCTTGTTTAAGTTTTTTCTGTTTCCCATAGGATATTTAAGAGGGCAGAAATCTACTATGGAGAGGTAGCACTTACTGTGTAATGGACTTCGGTATTGTCAGTGTATGTCCAAATTGAGGGCAACTGTGACCATAAGAATATAACTTACAGATTTATATTTTCCTGAAACTGCTGGTGACACATGGTTTCTCACTTGGGTTGCACAAAGCCTGCAATGGAGGGATTTAGTAATCTGTTAGTTTTACAAGCATGCATTTCTAAACGTCAAAAGTTTTCTCTAACTTAGTGTCAAATTGTATTTATCTCTGTGTTGCTGCAGTTCTCATAAATGATCTGTTCTAATTTTCCACAAGTTTTAAAAGTCACTGTAGGAGCTACTGAGCATATAAGTATGCATTCCATCACCTTTGGAGTGCTTCTGAAATACCCTGAGAGGAGTCATAGCAGGATAGAGGCTGTTTTGCCCAGGCACTGTGACAGCAAATGGCCCTTTCAGGCCAGATGGCTTGAATGTCATTGCTCAGATCTGACAAAAGAACTCTCATGGTCCAAGTCCAGCCTTAATCTGAGTCAACAGGGTCATCTTGTGACAAAATCGTTTGGTGGAAGGTTTAGCAAAATATGATTTAGAAGCAGTGCTGCATTTGGAGCTTAAAACAGACTTTTTTGTGCAAAAGGTTGTAGTGATTGAAAAGGTTTTTGTTTTTTTTTTAAGTGATAGCAGAAGTGCCGTAGATCTTTATCATTGTTTAAGAAGCTGGGTGTTTTTCCATTTGTGTGTGCTTTTGGTCTGCAGCTGGGCCTGCAGTAGGTATCATTTCTAATTGCTCAAATGGAGGCTACCATGGCGGGGGTGGGAGGTATGAAGCTTTATGGGATGGAACCCTTTGAGACTCAGACAGCTGTGTTGAGGGAATCATTGCTTATTTTATTTATTCTGAAGTTCTCAAATGAAAATTCTGAAGCAAATCCATTTTTCTAAAATCAGGGTTTTTTTCAGACATTATTTCATAGAGTGTTTTAGGGAGTTACCAGTCTTGAACTAGTTACTGAAGAAAAGCAGATTATGTAACTTTGACATTGGCAGTTTTATTGCCAGCTACAACTCCAGCCCTCCTACCAGATACTGATCTTGCAGCCTTATTAAGACCTCTCATGGTCTTTCCTTTTACTTTATGTAATTTATAGGCATGTTTTCAAAGGGAAGCAGTTATGTTTTCTATACCTTCAACTGCATTCCTGTCTTCTGCAATAAGGGACTTAATTTTTGAAGTAAAATTACAATGAAAAAACTCCTTTTATTTATTTACAAGTCAGGCAGTGACTGTATTTATATCACGTCACTGTTTCAGAAACACCCATTGCAGTTACTCATACATATTTCCTTAAGAAGTGAAAAAAACATTCAAAAAATAGAGAAGCATGCACCAAACTGGATCTAGAAAGCTGGCAGGAAATCTTAGGTCCAACCCTATGGGGGAAAAAAAATGATCTGTGGGAAAAACTTAACTGTTGTTGTATGACTACTTTTACCTGAGCCAAACTTGTATTTGGTCAGGAACACTGATTAAAAATTCTTTCAGATTTTTGATATGTCAATAATTCTTTTTTCTTTTAAAAGGAGGTGTGGGTCATAATTCATAAAAGAGAGAGGAAGCCCTAGAAGTTCCTAAGGCATTGTGGTTTATATGATGACTGAAGTAGTTCTTCGATTGTGGTTTGACTTTGCTTTTTTTTTCCAGACAGTATTTGGAAAATCTTTGTCTCATTTATCTGTGGAGAAATGACCATGCACTTAAACACTTTTAGTTCCTCTTCTGTTTTGTTTTTAACGTCCATAAAATGCTGAGATTAAGTTGATTTTCTTCATAGCATCCCATTTGATTGCTGTGTTTTAGATTTGTGTCCAGGGGTAGGGAGAAAGGAGTGAGCAGCAGTGTCATGCTGAGCTGCTTGCAGGGGTTAACCCACAACAAATGCTTTCCATCTTATTTGTCCTCTGTGCACAGATATTGGAGGAATGGAGTCAATGAGTGTTCTGTGTGTTTGTTTATAACTTCCTTGTTTTAGGAAATATCTTTCCAGGGCAGCAAATATGGAATATATTTAATGTGTAGAAGGGAACTACTGATAAATACATTATGATGCAAATTGTGCATAACAGTTATAAGGAGGCTAAATGTAATAAAGGATAAGTCATAATAAAGGATAGTTCTGATGGCAGCAAAAGAAGCAAATTTCTTTCAGAAGGGTGATGCGTCAGTCAAAGAATTGGCAAAGGGGAAGCTCTTAACTGTTTTATAGGTAATAGAAGTGGAATGAAAGGTTATTTAATTCCACATGAAGCAGGGGAATAAGAAATTCCTGTCTGATTGAGACTGATGATCCAGGGTGGTGAGTGGGCATGGCAAGACTACTTTCTATGCTCCTTCCCTTTGAACTCTTCCAGCATCTACAGCTGTTTAATTCAAATTTTCAGAAGGTTTCTCACAGCCCTTTTACAGTCCCCCTATGGACCTGTCATCCATCACAGTAAACAATGGGTTTCCATTGGGTTTATCCATGATTTTCATGATTTTTTTAAACTTCAGTTTAAAAAATACCCCTCAGCCGTCACATCTCAAAACTGCAGGGTCTTGGAGATGGAAGATGAGTGGCCTTTCTGGTCTTTCATCTCAAAATACCTTTCTACTTTCTCCTTGGTTTTGGTTACCCTACTCTGCACTTTCTCTGACTCCTTTTGAGATGTGGAGACTAGAACTAAATATTACTGAATATATGAATGCATCAAATTTTATGTAGTCAAAATTATGCTCTCTTTAAGCATCCTTCCTGATGATGCTGACTGTTTTGCTGGCTTTTATAGCTGCCTCCGCACTCAGAGCAGGAATTAGATGTGAGCTGAGAGCTCAGCAGTGTTCTGACAGTCTAGTGGCAAGTCCTTCCTTTGGATTTCTAGGGTAAGTGTGAGAGGATGCTCTCTTCAAAAGTCCTCTCAGGGCTTTATTTAGATCCATGACAGCCTTGGACTTTTTTGCAAAATATGCCTTTTCACATGCCCTTAAACTTCCCTTTTCTGGCACTGACTTTTGAGTTCCTGAAAAAATGATGATGGAAAAACAGAATAATGTAACACTTCTGCATGTTGTATGTCCTCCCTGTTTCAAACTATAACAGGAGAACTAAGAAAGTTTCTTTAATAAACTCCTTATTTTGTCTTAGAGCCAGTCTGACTTCCATTGTTGCCACATTAACCTAGAAATATTATATACTGTATTTTTCCTAATTTCTGAAGGTATTTTATGCTGAATGATGTGAGGAAAATAGTGTCATGTAGTAGGAAGTATTATGCGGTTTGATTGAACACGGACGTGAGTCAGCATTGTACCCTTGTTGCAGTAAAGGCAGAGTGAATAATGGGTCGATGCCCTAGAGGGAGCTTAGCTGTCTGGAACTCTGTGTGATTTCTCCTCCCACACTGCCCCAGCACAGGAGAGATGCTCACAGATCCAGAGGACCTAGCAAAGACCTGCTAGGGAGGCTGGGTTTGGCTGGGAAAAAGTCTAGTAGGGAATCTAATTGCATCTTTTCACCCTAAAAAGTGAAGTTGCAGAGCAAATGGAAATAAAATCTTCTGAGGAATGCAGACTCAAAGGACAAGATGCAATATGAGAAACTTTTACTGAGGTATGAGGGAAAAAACCTTCACTGGGTCAAGCAACTGGAACAGGTTGTCCTGCACAAAGGGATGTGACTGGACAAGCCTGAGAAACCCCATCTCACTGTGAACCTGCCTTCAGCAGGTTTGAATCCGTGACATCCTTCTGATCTCCAAATTTTGTTTGATTCTGAGACATTGCTAAAATGTGTGTTGTTTGCTGCAGATTTCTGAATGATCTAACATTTGTCCTGCTTACAAATAAACAATTTTAGCAGGAAATCTGAACCTTCAGCAACATTTCCCTGTCATACTCCTGGACAGTAGTATTGGAAAAAGTTGTGACTGTGTGTTTTGGAGTGCTTTCTTGGCTGGTGCTGTTGTATTCTGAAGACTTCACACTCAGACACTTTGAAGCCTTTCTGTCTCGTGTCTTCCAAAATCACCCACCCTTGTTCTAACCCCACCAACCTCACTGATCACTGAAAATGCTGAGCAGTTTTCAAAATGCCAGCCTTTCTTCTCAGTGAGAACTTGAGATCTCTTGGTGTGGAGAGAGGGAGGAGTGTGGTAAAACTGCATTCAAACTACATTCAGGTGAACATGTCCTGCATGGGTACTTGGTCTTTGGGAATGCTTTTGGCATTCAGTCATTTCCAGGACCAGCTCACCAAGGTAAGTGTGGACAACAGCTGGTGGTGTTCTCCAGCAGTCAGTAGCTTTATTAAAACTGTTCATTGGGCCCCTCAACAGAGACTTCTTCATACTTGCTCAACATATATTTAGTACCAACTCCTAGTGCATTAGGCTACTGGATGTAAATAAATAAAGGATCATCAATTTATATGGTCTGCTGTTTCTCTCTGTGTGTATACAGGATGACAAAGAAGCCAACAGACCCTTGCCAAACAAAGGAGACCATGGACTAGGAAATGAGAAGTTCAAACCTGTGGTACCTTGGCCTCATGTTGAAGGTGTGGAAGTGGACTTGGAATCCATTCGAAGGAAAAATAAGGCCAAAAATGAACTAAATCATCATGGTGTTGATAACAAGCAGCAAAACATCATCCAGAGGCAGTATCTCACATTTAAACCTCAGACATTTGTGTACCCAGATCCTGTGTTACGACCTGGAGTCCTTGGTAATTTTGAACCCAAAGAGCCTGAGCCTCATGGAGTTGTTGGTGGCCCCGGAGAGGAAGCGAAGCCATATGTTTTAGGACCAGATTACAAAGAATCCGTTCAAGCCAGCATTAAAGAGTTTGGGTTTAATATGGTGGCAAGTGATATGATCTCACTAGATCGGGCCGTTAATGATTTACGTCAAGAAGAGTAAGCAAAACTTTTGTTTTCTTTTAGTTCTGTTTTTATGGGATTCACTTTTTTGCTTTCCATGTATCTGAACTGATGCTTAAAGTATTATTTATTAGGCCACTTAAGGCTTCTTGCACTGAAGGCATTAGTGCTGTACTATACCACGTTTCCATATATTCTTCTTAATGCTGTTGCAATGATTCCTTCCATGAATACTTAAGTTGTAGTGATTTATCTCTGAGGTAACCTGTTTTAGTGTCTAATTGTATGTATTTGGATGTTCCATGTCTAGCCATAGCCTTTTGTCATATCTTTTCTTAATCCACAACTTCTTAAGATTTGTCTTCAAGGAGGGATTATCTTTATTAGACATTCCTATGCTAGTTGGTTTATTCAGTTTTGATTTACCCTGATGCCTTTAAAATGGAGCATAAATAGAAAACAGAAACAAAGAAATGCTGTTCTTTTTTAATAACGCTGCCTAATTACCTGCAGTAACAGAAGTACAGATCTGCCATAGTGATAGTTGGAATAGTCTTCCAACAGTTTCTCACAGCATTTGCCCTAAAGAAGAAAGCAATCTTAGAAAAAGCATTTATTTACTTGCTGAAAAGGTGTCTAGTTTGTTGGGAGGAAATTCTGGAAAGTTACTAACATTTGCTCAAGAATCACTAACAGGTTTACACAGTCTATTCAGACTTTTGATGTATGTTGAAGCTGATTTTGCTCTCAGTTAATCTGCATTTGATATAATCTTCCTTGTTAGATATCAGCTAGGGACATGTTTCTGAGCAAAGTGATTTAATGGTAGGGTATTTTTTAGTCTGTTTTTTGGCTGGGGTTTTGTGGGCGGTGTGTGAAGTTAGATATTATGTTAAGTATTTGCAGTTTTCACTTCCCCCTCATCCCCAGCAATGGAGCTATGCTGATCCCTGGACTGGGTGCCAATCTCTGGGCTGTAGGATTCCAGCTGTGGCAAATGATCATTGACAGGTTACTGGGGCTCTGCTCTGGGCTTTTATCATGGGTGTTGTCTTCATTTTGCAAGGCAGAAGAGAACTGGCCAGGTGTGGGTCTGACTCATACCCATGCAGGTGCAGCTACTTGAATTTGCTGTGTGTTGTGCATTCATTGAAAGCAAATGAAGCACATGGAGTGCAGCATTTCACTTCCTTGGTGCTGTGTTCCTCAGGTAACTTACTAAAGGTTTCCACTTGCTGGCAGTCAGAGGAGAGGACCGTGCCTGTCTGCTCTTGGTGGCGAGGAAGTGCCAGCTGTCCTGGGGATTCCCTTTGTTTTTCTTTCTTTGCTGTGCTCAGAAGTTAGTCCTGTGTACTGAAGAGATTTTTCTGAAAGGGAAGAAATGTTCTGGATAACCTGTGTACATCAGCATTTTCTTTTTAAGGGGTTATTCCCTAGACACTGCTGCTTCTGCTGAAGCATTTCTTCACTCTGTAAGGACAGCAAAGCAGAGGTGGCAGCATGTCACATACAGGTGGGACTGGGCTGCTCTGCCCGAGGGAGTTGCCCTGTCTCTGGCAGCAGAACTCAAGTGGTCCCTCCACTTCATTTTTGCTCCTGGTGAAGGGCATCAGAGAGCTCTCAAATGGTATCTCTCAAATAGTTCCACACCTGTAGCTTCCTGAAGTATTTTTGGCATAATCTCAGAATTTGTCTTTTGTTCTCAAGGACATTAATAAATAAATATTCCCAAAAATTATTAAATACTTTGAGGAAGAGGAGGGACAGCCATGAAAAGATTAATTTTAGAAACTGTTTCCTTCAAGCACAGCTGCCAGATAAGCCTTTGTGGAAGTCAAAGCCAGCAGCTCAAATCAAAGTTAGGTTTTAGTATTTAATGATTTAATGTTCTGAGCAAGCAAACAAAACAGCATGAAAAAACAATGTGAACAAAAGGTATGTTTCAGACATTATATCCCTTACTTTATGTGTTGAATACTTGGGATGCTTGCAATTGCCTAGGTAGGTTAAAGGTTTATAGCTTCTGCATGTCTCCTGGGACCAGAAGAGAGGGGAAGCAGTGTGAGATTGGCTGATATTGCTATACGCTTTCAGGCTCCCACATGCTCATTTTCCTGCTCACTCCCCAGTACCAGAGAGAAATGCAACAAAAGGTAGCAGATTACCTGATAGATGCACCATTTATTTTCCTCCCACTCATCTCTTTAAAAAGACATTTGTGGCCAGTAAGGCTACTCAACATTCACTTTAATCCTACCAAAGTGCAATATAGTAATTTTTTTTTCTTAATAGTATCTTGGCATTGCTAATTGAGGAAGATCTTTCTGGTGAAGTCTGAATTATTCATTCCTAGAAAGGTAGACCTCCCTTCAGCCCTCTATTTCTTCAAGCATCCGAATTTTGAAGTGTTACCCTGTGCAGTGAGGTTTGTTCAGTGAAGTTTGCCAAATGCTTTCCCAGGCTGTGCTAGCAAGAGTGAAATAGTGCTGCAAGAACTGTCTCTCTCAGCTTAAAAGCCATGTAGCCTCAGGGCTTGTCCCTGCTGGAGGGAGGAGAGGGAAGAAATGCCAGTAAAGGGAGATTCAATTCTGCTATGTTTGGATTTGATGTCGCAGTCTGACATGTTGCCAGGATGATTTGCCAGCTGCCTTCATTGATTCAGTAGGAACTTTGCTGGTGATTCTGGGCAGTCTCAGCTGCTGTAAAAAAGCCTTAATTCTTGCTATATCCTGTAGAGAGGAATGACACTGGATGGTGTGTTGAAGTTTTTTGTCAGGTACCTCAGAATATTTCCATTTTGCCAGTACCACAAGCTTATGGATTTTAATCAGTGTATTTCAGTGTTCGTGCCCAGCACTTGTGTTGACACACAACAAGTCATAAGTTTGGTTTAAAAAAATCAAGAATATATGGGGATATGTAAAGTCAGTGTACAAAATTTAGGAGATGGCTCATCTCACTGCAGTCTTTCAGCACTGTACAAGAGGGCCAGCAGGAACATAAACTGGATTATGGTAGAGAAATATCTGTTTTCCACCTTATTTCTGGCAGCAAAGAAGTAGAGCAGGCTTAGCAGGCCCTGCCTAAACCTCTGTACAGTAGCTGGAAGAAATTTTTTTTCTTTAAACTTGGTGATTTTTACCTTTCTTGTATCTATTTTTATCATTCTGATAGGTGGCAGCCCCTTAAGAGCAGTCATCTATACTGGATTTTACACATTATCCCTGCTTCCTAGCAGACTCGCAATAAAATTAATTAGCTTTTGGGAAGAAGGATATTAATTTAATTGCTCCCTGAATTCTATTTTTTTATATTCAGGAGTCAGCACAGAGGTAGAGCTGAAGTGAAAATAGAGTGATACATTTTCTGGATTATTTTGGATCCAAGATAAATACACCATGCCAAGGAAATAAAAAAGGGACCTAGGTTTTAGGGTGAATGCTGTCGGGTAACAAGGTGTGTCCTCTCCAAAAAACCCCAGGAGATAAATGTGGAGAATTGGTTCTAGGAATAACAAGAATTGAGTTGTTTAATCAGTGTAATGATCTACTTGCCCAGAGTACTTTAAAATAAAATTTAATTTAAAAAAATGCATCTATGCTGGGTCTGACCACTGATAGTTTCTCTTGACAACTTTAGCTCTGACCAAAAACATATGCTGGTGAGAAAATATACAAGAATGGATAAGCATCATTCCTGGCAACCAATGCACTGGGGCAGTGGAGCCAAAAATTAAAATAGGGTTGTCATGCTTCAGAGAACTCTTTCTGTGCACAGACTTGTCTTTTGAATGCATTTATAGTCTTGAAATTAATGACATCCTGAGTCAGTGACTGCAGAATGTGGTGCTTGTTTTAACCTCTTTTCCCAGCTACAGATACTGTTATGTGCCTCTGTGACTCTGCTGCCCTGTGATACAGGAATATGAGAGATAGCTTCATGAAGTTGCTATATTAATGTCTCATGTCCATCCTTATTGTTCCTGTTATTTCATTTCCCTTTTCATTAACTCTGAGCTACAGTTCTGAAAGACCTATCCACATTTGACTCCAGAGATTTTTTTTAACTTTTTTTTTTCCCCCCAGTGGTAATGCAGGGTTTAGGATCTGTCACTGAGAATATGCCCTGAGTGGTCTAACACTCCATATATAATCATTTGCACTTGCACTGAGCTCTCCTGCTGGCCCCTTTCCTTGATAGTGTTCTTGAATTATTCTGCAGCTGTTTATAGTAATTTTAATTGCAACTACCAAGAACTTTCCTATTGTTCAAGAATGACCTGGAAGAGGAGGTGGATTGCTTAGCTCCCAGTAGGGTCATTTATGCTGCTAAAGTCACAAACTTGGTTGCAATTTGGAATGAATAGACTTTAGCAGTTATTAACCTAAGACATCTGCCATACTTTAATGGAGAACTGTGCCTGTAAAGAAAGCAGAGCACCCCATCAAATGCTTTGGAAATTCAGTTAGTGTATTAATAGCCTCATTCATGTCCACATAATTTTTGATCTCTTCAAAAGATGATAGTATTTTTCTGTGGCATGGCTTTTTTTTCCATGAAAGCTATGTCTATGGTTTACTAATTTTGTTATTTATTACTATCATCCATTTAACACAGAAGTCAGACTTAGTGGTCTGCAATTCTTTAGAACCCCAGAGGCCTTTGATAAAAATTGGTGTTGTGTGTTCCTCTGTTTGTTTGATGACAAGGCTGGAGTCAGCAGTACATGACAATAGTTTGTCAATTCGTGTTTCATTGTTCAGGAAATACTGGGTTTATTTAAAAAAAAAAAAAAAAAAAGGCAATTAGGCTATTCATGGCAGAAAATTCCAGTAGAGGCTATCATGCAGATTATCTGAAATCAGGAGTATTTAGTAAGAAGTATCACTATGTACTTGCCCTTTTTTTTATTCTCTTCTCAGGGTATCTGGGGTTGGGCACTGCTAAGAGTTTAACAGAAATACTCAGTTTAGCTTTCCTGCTTCTGAAGTGATCTCTTTTCATTTTGATCGTGGATCAGCCCAACAGACTTTCTGACAGGCATCCTATTTGTGGTGTTCGAAAAAAATGTTTCAGTTGCAGCTTTCATACTTCAGGAGGCTATTCTCAACCTTGAGTTTTGGGGGTTTGGGTGTTTTTTCTTTTTACTCTATCTTTTTACATGCACTTAGCTTGAATTAATGCTCATTTCTATTTGCCTTGTTTGGACACTGCCCTGTGCATTTAAAGAATGTATGTCTTACTGCTAACAGCATCTGGTTTTTAATCATGCTGTCTTTCCCTTCTTCACAGTTCCCCTTTTCGAAAGGAGGTGTCTCCTCCCTGTATCTTCTGTCCTGTCAAGTGCTCTGATTCTTCCATACATGTCACAATTCTTCCATACACAGGTGCTCTCTGAGTCTTCCTTGGACATCCAGCACTTCTGTGTGGTTCTACTGATGGCTTCCCCTTGTCCTAAACAATCCCTGGCACATTGCAACTCTAGTAAACTGACTCTGATTTATTCTAGCAGAAGGCAGTCTTTCATGGACTAAAGTTAATGAAAGTTAATCAGTTCCAAAAATTTCACCTGGTGCTAATGAATTCAAGGTCACATTTTCCTGGATCCTGCTTCTTGAAGATGGGCAAGAATTTTAGTCAGTCCTCAGGAACCACTGTCAAATGCCAGGACCTTGTAAATATGGTAGAGCATGATGTCACAATGACATCACAAACTTCTTCAGTGCCCTCTGGTTCCATCCATCAGTCCCATGGACTTGTGCTGTGTGTATCCCATTTGCTGTGACATGTCCAGGGAAGTGGTTTCTGATTCCCCTCTGTGGTGGATATTCTTTCTCTTCTGCAGGCTGCCCCTAGACTCGGGGGCTTGGGAGGTGTGACAGCAAACCTGGCAAGTAAACAGTCAAGGCAATCAGATGTTCAGTGTCTAGGTCTTTTATGTGCCCTTTGACACAAAATTTCATCTCTTTTATCGGTAAACTCATGTTTTCTTTAGTCTTCCCTTAGCCTACAAGCTCTTCTTGTTGCCCTTTCCATTTATGGATTTCAACTCTACAAAGCTTTGCCTTTAATGCTCTCTTCATTGGCTCAGGCAGTATTTCTGTACTCCTTCTAGGTAACCAGTCAATGCCTCTACCTTCCCTAGTTTATCTTCTGGAGTTCTTGGTGCAGCCAGGTGGGTTTTCTGCCATGCCTGTTTGACTTGCTGCATGTGGGAATGGTTGGCTCCTGTGTTTTGGGGAGGTTGTTTTCAAAGATGCCATTCCTAGGCCCTTTTTGACAAAGTTGTAGCACCCCAAATCATTGCCTTCTTATGGCAGATAAAAGGGGGCATATAAATAATGCATGGAAGAGTCAACAAGGGAGAGAAATCTGCCTGATGGACAAAACCATTGAAGACCACAGATGTAGAGCTCTGAGAAGAGGCTGTTAAGTGTATCGCTGGTTACACAAGACCAAAGCAGTGCAAGATGTTCCAAGGAATTCAGTATTTCTAAAAATTCAGTATTCAGTATTTCTAAAAAGTGCTTATCTATGATGCATTAGTTGGAGTAGCCTCTTTTTATACTTCTAGCTCAAAAGCACTAAGAATCAATGTAGGTTTTCCTTTTTGACATCCACTTTCACAGTAAAACACTCCAGTCCACACCTGTCATTTTCATTCCTGTATTTTGCTGGGTTTGAGACATGCTTATTGCACTTTTGAAGTCAAGAAGCATTTTCTTACAGTATATTTTAAGTGATGCACTGTGAAACTCCCTGTATCTCCTATTAACAAACTTGCACTAGTGTAGAGCCCTTAAGCCAAGGTTGTTCCTAGTGCTGATCAGATTTCATGCCAGGGTAATTAACTGTGTTGGCTGAAAGAAAGGATTAGAGCTCAACATGTTTTCTCAGGCTTGATATGCTGTTGTTATCCAACCCATGGAAGACTTGCTTACAAATTATTCTTACTGACCCAGAAGGTTTTAGTCTTATGACTTTATTTAAGCTAGATTTTTTTTGACAGCTTCTTTTGACAAGCATTGAAGGAATTTTATCCGGAGTAGTTTGACTGGGAGAGGAAACATCATTAATGTTTATGGCATGAGACAAATTAATCTCTTGCTGGATTTTTTTTTTCAGTATGACAATAAATAGCTGCTGCCTGTTCATCAGAGTGAGCCAGAATTTCAGCTGCATCACCCACACACATCTGTCAGTATGATTGCTGCAGAATAAATATTTTTAAGTGTTTTTTCCTTCTGTGGATTATCCAGTTTGAGTTTTCCTTTATAAGGACATTATTGCTGTTACAGGGCATAGCCCCAGGGCCATACAAATTTGTACTTGAATAATTGGATCTGTTGTCACGGGTCACCTTTGACTTCAAACAGAACAAGGGGCAATGAGCTTTTGTTGAAAAACCTGAAAAGGTAACTCTTCCTTGCTTGAGTACAATGTTGTGTGCATATAGAAATGTGTTTTTGGACAACTGTTTTTGCAGCTCATTTATAAGACAAAAGGGAATGAGAATTGGCTTGTTTTTAAAAATTGCATGTGTAGTTTTAAGGGGTGTCTATTTTTCAAGTATTTTTAGTATAAAAAAAGGGAGGCAATTCTTGCTAAATATAGACTTCTGACCTGCAGAACTGTGCAATAGTAAGGTGGAGGTGGTAGTAAAGCTATTTTTCCTATCATAGTTTGATGGTGCCAGCTTGGACCCTTTTTGTGGTCCAAATGCTATTATAAATATTGAATTGTATAGAAAATTGTTAGTAATAGACTGGAGTGAAAAAATACCAAATTCTTCAGCTTTAACTAATTACTCAGGGTATGAAATAAGGCAGATGAATCTTGATTCCTCATTAGAAATGGACAGTCTTATTACTCTGGGCAAATAATGTGAATTTAATATGTTCTCTTACAGTAAGTAGTTACTTCTCCAGTCAATCTTCTTGTGGCTAAGAAGATTGAATACAAAGGCTCTGGAGTGGGGCCTGCTTTCTTCAGGAATGTGATTAGTTCCTTAATTATAGCACTTTACAAATTTCATATTTGATACTGTTACAAGAGAAAGGATTTCAGTAATTACTTTTGGTATCTATATCATTGGAAATGAAACATTAGAGACTTGGTTTCATTTCACATGGTACCTTGGGAAAATCTTTTATTCCTATGCCACATAATATACTGGAACTGTTCTGTAACAAAGAAAACTAGTTCTGTAATGTGCACATAAATTTTTGTGCACCTCAGTGAGAGCTGGAGTTGAGAATCAGGTGAATTATAGTGGTTGTACTAAATCAGGAAGGCTAGCTTTCCACTGCAGATTATCAGCTGCCTTACTGCTGGCAAGACTCCTGGAGGGGAAAAAAATGGTGTTTAAATTGTAATTAGGCATGTATTGTGAGAACATCTCATGTGGTCAGGAAAGATTTAAATTCCACACACTCGCCTTAAAGCAAAACTCAGCATTTTCTGTTGACATTTCAGGTCCCAGTAATGAAAACTACAGAGAAAATGGATCCTTTGTCTCTTTAGTGTTGGCTGCTAGTGTTTCAAATGTTAAGTTTTGAGGGAGAAATAATTCACCCAAAGAGTACAAAGAGGTTGAGAGGAAACACCAGGTGTATTATCTGTAGTTGGATTTACTTTCCTCTGTGTGTGTGCATCTGAAATGAGATGATCAAGCTCTGAACATGAACTCTTACTCAACAAAAACATATATATAGCATAGCACCTGGAGTGTATTTAAATCCTGACTTAAACCTTGACTTCAGTGGAAGGGCAGAGAAGAGTGTGAGCGATTTCCTGCAGCTGTTCCTGTAACCCTCCAAGTGCCAACTTGCAGCAAAGAAATTCTGGGGCACATGGAGGAATCATTTTTTCAAATGAGTTGTAATCTGAATGTGAAATTAAAAAATGAAATGCACTTCTTATGCTCTCTCTGGTTCCTGTTAACCAGACTGTACTGTGCTAGAGCATTTAAGTAAATGTGCATGATACAAGTTTTAATTTAGTCCAGATGAGCATGGGTAGGAGCTTCAAGGTTCAATATCTGATCAGCAAGGCATGGTGGAAATACAGTATTTCTGTGGAACTGAGCTCACTGCCTCAGATTTCTTTCTAGTTGTTTATTACATTAGGTAAAGCCTGTTTAAGTTTGATAAATCCAAAATTAGGCACAGCCTCTCTGCAATACCCACAGTGTGTCACCAGACTGCAGAAGGCCTCAAGAGCTGTGAGGTCTTCTTCCCTTTAAACTAAAACAGGAAAGCAGGGGGCTTTTGCTCCATCTCCCTGTATGGGAGTTTCCCCTTCCCTAAGGAAACTATTTTAGCCACCTAGGTACCCCAGCTTACCCGCCCTGTGGTGTTTTCTGCTTCAATTTTTTCAGTGTTGGATAAGTGATAGTATGGGCAAGAATCTTGTGAGGTTATTCCTCACATTCTCTTGTTATCCCTAATGTTGGGTTTCTGTGCAAACCTTGCCCTGGATTTGGATCATGATGCTTTCAGAGGTACAGTAGATACAGCTTTTGCTTCCAAGGGCACTAATAATAAAATGTAGTCAAATAGCCTTGCAAGTTACTTCAGGAATGGAAATGGGCAAAGATTGTAGCTATTTTAAAAATAGCAAATGCTGTTTCAGCATAGGTTTAAGCTGTTTGACAGTGTGTAATAGAGGTTTTGCTGCTGTCTGCTGAAGGGAAAAAAAGATTATTCCACTGATCAATCTGTCCTTCTTGGGTTGTCTGTTTACTTCTCTTCCAGAATCTGTTTTGTAAGTCCACTACTATAATCTCGTTTTGATGTTGCTGGTGCACAAAAATGCCCCACAAGGCTTCATGGGTAACAAATCCAATATTAGCATTAGATTTACTTAGTTGTATCCTAACAAAGAAATGCTCAGTTCTGCGATCTGTTTCTGTCTAGTCTATCATAACCAAGACTTAGGCTATGATCCTTCTGACTTGCAGGTATTAAGCAGCCAGTCTCAGCTATGACCTTGATGATGTCAGCCATACAGATGAGCAAACAGTTGCAGGTGTTTTGTGAAAAAAAATTCCCATCCATTTTCCTAGGGGTTAGATACAATTCACTGCAGTAGTCTTAATAAATTGGTGATTTAAAATAATAAGGAGCCCTGAATTTAGTGTTAAAAGTATGTAAACAGCATGCTATCAGCTGAATGCCTATTTCCTTGTAAGATAAGAACAGGACTTACTAGAAGAAGAAACTGAAAATTAAAATAGATTCTTAACTTAATTTTGGAATTTGCTTGTACCGGACTCTTCAAAAGCATTGACAAAAATACATGCACTATAAAGTGATTATAATACAATACAACTATGAATTTCATACCACTTTAAACATTAAATAAAATTTAAAATTCAGTTAAAACTTGTGAACAGTTCTATATTAATGGAGAAGAGAAATTCCATTTTTTAATGTTGGTTACGATTTCAGGATAAATAATAGAGACCTTCAGCTTTGTACTGATTGAGGTCCCTCATCTTGCAACAGCTGATGAGCTTCTCAGGAGCTTCTTCGACTACTGGAGTGATTACAGGAATGTGATGGCAGCTGCCTGCCCTCTTGGGCAGGTACATTTGTGCTGGTACATTTTGGTCTTAGCACACAAGTGCAGTGCTTTAAAATCCAGAGGGTCCTGATATGTCCTTGGTACGTGCAGGTGCAAGCTGGAGAGCTGACATGAGGAAAATAGTATTAGGATGGAAAGTCATGATGCACAGTCATGATACCTCTTACTTCTTCTGAAGCTTAGGTGCTGATGTGCTGACAAAGTCAGGGGTTCAGGAGAAACTCTTCTCTTAGCTCAAGACCTGAAATTGCCCTCTAAGGGCAATTATCTGATGGGGCTCACCTTTAAATTGCTGTTGAGGTGCTCTCCTTTTTCAGCCGTTGCATTTTTTGCTGGTGGTTGGATTACTCTTCCAGGAAAAGCAGAGTCCACTTCTGGCTTTTTTTAAGCCTGAGGAAATTTGAGTCTGTATCTGCATCTTCAGTGGTAGCTAGCAGGGAGTCTGTATGGCCATGCAGCCGCAATCACAACTGTGGGGCCCCAGGACATCCTAAGAGAAAGCCAATGAATAGAGTACAAAGCTGTAAGAGCAGAAATTTCCCCTAGCCAAGGACCACTCCAGCCCAGATACTCAGCTTCTTGTGCAGAGTGTCTCCTGTAAAAGGACTCCTCTCTGCTGTGGCTGGTGCACAGCTTTGTGATTGAAGGATAAGGGACCTTGGTGTGGCACAGGCTCCAGCAGAGCTGTTCCCTCCAGGGGTGGAGAGGGAGTGGAACTAATTCACATCTTAAGTATGCAGCCTAATAGACAGAAAAAACATTACTCACCCTGTTTCTCAATTAGATCACAACTGTGCCTTCTGAAGGGTTTAGTCTTGCTTCAGTGATGAGTCAGTCCTGTTTTTCCCCAGTAGAACCAGTGCTGATTGCAGAATGGAAAGTTTTTATTCGTGGACTGATCTGCAGGTGTTGTTTCCTTTCACCCATGAGTTCCCCAAGGAAAGGGACACAAACAGAGCAGCTCTTCCCTGCAGCACTGCCCAGTGAAGGGCATAGATCAGTGCAGGCTTGTTCCTCTTCCCCCATGCCCCTCTTAACAGGGCTCAGGAAAAGTGATGTGAAGTGTCTAGAGGCAAGCCTGGCTGAAGGCTGCTACCTTGTCATTCCTGGTTATCTGCTGCAGTGTGCCATCCTCTCAGCTCTTTCAATAAGAATTCAAAATAGCTTTGTTAAGTGATATGTTTACTAGTTTGGTGCGTGGTGTATTGCCACAGCTGGCCTGCAGGCTACACCTGAAAGGGCACTGTGCTAATATGTGGACAGGGGATGAAGGACCCAGGGGATGAAACTAGAGGTTGAAACATTTAAATCCTCTTTGTCACAGACCCTTCTGTACTTTGAATCTGCTTGTTACCATTTTCAATAGCTTGCACCTTTTGCCTAAACATTCATATCTGCTTTACCCGCTGTTTTAAAAATCAAGAGCATTCCTGGAAATTCAGTCTTTTTTTTTTTCCTTTTTGGTGCCTAAAATCTACAGGGAAACCCGTACTGTAAAATTCAGCTTCAAACACAAGGGAAGTGCATTTATGGTTTCTTGGTGTATGTGGTTTGCCAACCACTGGATGTCAGTGCTGCTCCACTGAGGAAGGGCTCCACTGAGGAGAGCTTTCCCTGCTTCCTTCCCTCTAGATGTGAAGGAAATGAGAGCTGAGACTACTGGCTTTTGTCACTCAAATACCTGAGCAACATTCACATTTATTGAAAAAAAAAAAAAAACCTGCCACAGAGATTAAAACATTTATTAATTGCACATATCTAAAACAACTACCTTATTTCAAACCTCTAATTCTCAATTCAAGATGAGAAATAAGGCTGTGCGCAGGAGTTACTGTACTCTGCTAGAGTTTATGGGTTTGATGAGTTGGTCTGTAGGCTGTCTAATAAGTGAAATAAAGTGTCTGGAAAAAGCTGGAAGCCTGATGCTACTAGAGATATAAATGTAGTACTTCACTGCTTGCAAATAGCACATTTAGCAACACCTAGTTTGAGGAGATTTAAGTTGGCTATGTAGCAAAAAGCCTGTCTAGACCTCTGGGTTTATGTTTAAAAATATATTAAATACAGATCAAAAATGCTTATAAGATGTTCATAGATGTATTGTTCAATTCAGGCTTTTGTAATAGGTTTGACTTTTTAAAATTATGCAGAGTTACTGTCCTTCATTCTTATGCTTTTCACCATTTTGTTCCTAAAGATGACTAATCTAATACTGCAGGAAGTGGGAGAAATAAGCAACCAAAAGATTTTAGTTCTTTATCAAGGTTTTCTTTATTTTTGTCCTTGAAGGCAGTCTGAAGGCAGTTGTAGCTGTCCCTCTCTTTTTATTCAGAAATAAGCAAAAATTTTCCTAGCTAAACTGCTGCAGGTGCAGGTCAGGAGCACAGTACAAGCTGCATCAGCTCCTGCCTTCTCCTTTGAGACAAAAGGTGCTATTCTGCTACCTTTTACAGGGAGCTCTTGAATGGCATTCAGCTGGTAGGCTGGGTTTGTTGAAAGTATAACACCCTATTTTCCACCTTTTAACATAACCACATCACCAAAATTAATAGTGAGAATATATGTGTGAAGCAACACCATTCTGTTACAAATCTGTTATTAAACATATTAAATCTTCCTTTTACACAGCCTACTTAACACACACAGGTAGGGTGTCCATTTTATCTCTGCATATGGCTAAGGAAGTTGTTGACAGCTTATTTGTGCTACAAATGGAACTACTGCAATCTGTGATCAGCTGGAATCTTTGAGAGAGATCTGTGGAAGGAAGGCATCCATGGCAGAACCTTTTAAACAGCCAGTCCAGCACGTTTTTATTGGTAATGATGATTAGCTGCAGCTACTTCAGGTCCAAAACTATCCAGCTGAGGGATTTTAGTCAGTAATTGGTTCTTTCAGAGATTGTGCTATTTCAGAGGTTGCTTGCAGCACACCTAAGAAACGAAATGCCACATTAGGTGAAATTTCGTTATAGTCTGTTTTGATTCTGTAATTTTCTTCTCCCACAGGAACAAAATTAATAGTGTATTTCTAGCAATGTCTTTTATTTTCTGTGAGGTGAGAAATGCATATTGATGCATTGAGAGGAGAAATGCATCCTTCACTAGAGAAACTCTTTAAATACCTATGGATCTGTTATGTGAGTTCTTTGCATGTTTAACTGAATGTAGTTTCATAAACTCCAGTGATCACAGATTTTTAAGGTAATTCTTTTCAAAAGCAGCAATGTTTCTGTGCGCTTAAGCTTTTTATTGTATAAAAAGAACTATAACTAGGGAAGTTTGTGCATCTGTAAATTTAGGAGTTTTTATTTGTCACTAATGATTTCTTAATACATGATAGCTGTCTTTGAAAAGTCACAGTCTCCCTAGTAGAAACTTTATTTGCTGAAAGATGAAAAAATAAAGGATTTTTCCTATTGAAATTAAAAGTGCTATGTCTCTATGTTTGGTGATAGGAACTATATTATTATGGTTGGAAAACAGGCTAGTGATCAGGTAGGGAAACTTCCAGTTAAGGAAATACTTGGACCGGTTGTAAGGAGACTGTGAATAGTCTCACTTAAGGATGCAGCTGGGAAAATGGACATTACAATTGCAAATGAAATACATTGTTGATAAATGTGATTTAGAGGTATTGGAAAGTGTGGAAGGTATTGGAAGTACTCACATTGCTTGTTTCTAAATCATCTCTAACCCCTCAGGAAAAAAGACCTGAGTGTTTGCACTATTTTGAGGGGTTTTTTTAATCTCTCTCTTTTCTTGTATTTTTTTTTTCTCCATGTGTTATATCTTTCAAGGAAGGAGCCCAGTGAAATTGGACCAGATCTGAAAGTTGTGCTTGATAGTCTACTTTTCTTTTTATTTTATTTTTATTTGTATCTGTATCTGTGGTGCACTTAAGCTGTATTACCTTTTATATCCTGTCTCTCTTAAATCTGAAGGGTAGCTGTCAGCAAAGATTTCATTTGCACGAGGATGCTGTTAAACAGTTCTGTAAATCACAATGTGAAAACTAATAAAGTCAACTCTTTTTACAGATGCAAATACTGGCATTATGATGATAACTTGCTCACCTCCAGCGTTGTCATCGTCTTCCATAATGAAGGGTGGTCCACGCTCATGAGGACAGTTCACAGTGTCATCAAGAGAACACCAAGAAAATACTTGGCAGAAATTGTTCTGATTGATGATTTTAGCAACAAAGGTACATTTGGAATATTAACACACTCCTTGTAGAAAAGGAATTTTTTTTTTCCTGCAATAGTTTTCTTTGGATTTATTATCTGCCATGGTTGGAGTTGACTATGGGAGAAAAGATTGTTTCTTCACAGTTCTTTGAGTTCTCTACCACAGTTTTTGGGTAGTATGTAGAAGAAAGCTGGGATAGCCAGTATTTCTCTTGGCTCTTGTGAAAAGAAATAGTTTGAAGAGTATCAAAGGAGTTAAGCCTGTTAGGAGTAACAGGCTTCCTTTATTGCATATAGGAATACAGATGTCTCTTTTTTAAATTATAATAAAAATCTACCTAGGTTATCAAATTACTCTGATTAATATTCAATATCTTTTTAATTTGTAACATACTTTTTTAATTAAACATCACATTAAGCTGTTTATTGTTTCTTATTGAGAAGGGGAAGGTTTTAAAAATTTAAATATGTTCTAATTTCTGCCTTTGTTTGAGTCCTACATACCAACATAAGTTGAGAGATTTTCTTCTTCCTTTATAATTTACATTCTGATCTTGCTTTACAGTCAGGATGTATGTACCTGTACTTCTCTTATAAATCTAAGCATACACTGTTTGTGACTTTTTTTCCTTTCGTGGTGGTATCGTCAGCATTAATGCAATACAGGGCCATATACAGTGAGGAACTGAAAGTGGTTTCCTAGAGATATAAGGTGATTGAGACAGAGGAAAACAGACTGTTTTTAAACTTCAAACAAATTTCTAAATAGTGCATCAAAGCTACATGTTCTGTAAGATTTTGTTGCAGCATGGTTCTTAAACAGATCTTGACAGAGAAAAAGAGTAGACACATGAATAAAAGCATGATTTTGACTGTGTGGGATGGCAAGTTTGATCAGTGGCACAGGATACCCTCATCTTTGTTTCCATAATAGCTGAATTGTGGAGTGGCATAGAAAACAGATGACTGTTCTGAAACTCTCCTTTTTATTAAGTGATCTAGGCTTCTCCCAGTTTCAGTCTCATGGTAGTTGTTTTCTATGGGTGCATTCACTACAATTTTTAACTACACTTAAAAATTAACTCATCACATAGTTGAGGTAGCCTTTTTTGAGTATAAGCCACTATTATAAATAGTTATTGTATTTTGTGGGGGGGGGGGTATTATTATTTTTACAGCATCATACCTGTAGAGAGGTAGGTATCATTTTCTGATTGTTTTAACAGGACAGTGCAAGTTACCTGTGTTATAAACTTGACTACATTTGGCTTAGTCCAGTCAAGATTCTGAATGCCAAATTATAGTCTTCCGTATCCTTTAACAGCTGTTGAGAATTTGGCTTAGATATACACACATGCTATAAACCAAAAATATCTTCTCTCTAAGGGATATAATTTTAATAATTCAGTCAGCAGACATGCTGTGTTTTTGCTTTTCAGCTAAGATCACAGCTTTCCTTCAGAGCTGTTTAAGGACTGACTTAGCTGTATAAAGTAACTGTGACACTGATTGTGTCTAGAATACTTACCAGATTTTTTACTAATGATAGATCTCAATATTTGGGTTTCACATGACTTGTAGCTGACTCTGTGCCATGTATATGTAGTTCATGGAATGAGTTTGTCTGGCATTACAACTTGTACTGTTTTTCCAATATATGACATTTGTTAAAAGAAAGCAGGATTTTTAATTTTTTTTTTCAAATACAGAAATTTTTGCTTTCTGTTCATAAATGAATGGTTAGCAGACACAGCTAGCCTGGACCTAAGATCCAGCAGACCCTTGACTCTATATTTCTCACGCTTCAATTTCCCAGATAACTTTCTTAAATCAGAAAATTCAATAAAGAAAGCTTGAGTTGCAGTTTTCTCAGGTATGAGTGACTGGTAAGACAAGCATGGACTGGAATTTCTCTAAACACCTTGCTGCAATTGCACTAGTTCACTATAATAATTCTTCAGATTGCTTTAAGCTATTACTTGGTAAATATAATTAACTTAATTTCATCAATTCAAATTATGTTCTAGATGAAAAATGGCCAAGTGAGCAGAATCTTGCTCTACTTCTTTCTCCCTAGAGAGAAGGATGAACTAGTATGGTTTGCAAACCGTGCCAAGCTGCCTGAAGAGTTCTCCAGTTGTTAGGAGAGCTGCAAAATAAAAACACTCTTAATTACAGCAGAGCTGCTGGTAGCTTTTTACTTTTTCAGCCAGAAAGAAAGTCATGCTGGCAGCACAGATACAGGATTTTCTTCTTCCCCACCTACTTACAGGCTGCAGACTTCATGTCTGCCTTTCCACCCAGCAGACCACCTTATGGTCCTTGGAGCCCTGTGCAGAGTGACACAGCAGATGTTTGCTCATGCTCCAGTGTGACTGTCCTTATTTCTTAGCTGCCACCCTCTTGAGTGATACAAAATTAAAATGGAACGCAGCAGTTGCAAACACTTCTAGAGGCTGGCTCCTAAAAACCCCTGACTGTCCTTCCTCATGAGAAATCCTCTTTCATCAGGAGGGAGTTACAGCTGCATAGAAATTTATATATGTTATGTCTTACAGGGAGGAACAGTTGTAATGCTCAAAAAATGTCCTTTTCATTATAATTCTTAGTATAAAGTCAGTTGGGAGCAGTAGTTTTGCTGAATGACACTTTTTCTCTTAATCTCTCCTGCAAACAGCAGGGTTTGGACTGTGGAGAACCGTGCAGAGATACGTGCTGAATTCTACTCTGGCGTTTTTTTCTTTGTCAGAACACAAAGAGAACAGTAACGAGAAGATTGCCAAGCTAATTGAATGATTCTATCTCCATTTTCTATGGGAGCCTCTGTATTAATCCATGTTAGAGTCCAAGAAATGTTGCAGCAATTTCTACCACAGTGTCAATGAGGCCAGGCTGTTACACATGGAGATTTTTTTCCCCCCAGTTTTTCTTTTATTCTCAATAGAAGCAGTTTATTCTTTGGTGAATGCTGGCTGTGTGAAGGAAACAGCTGTTCTGGAAGGGCAGTGAGAATTCATAAAACTGTATTTTCTAAAGCTCCCTACAATTACAGTTGTTCATATAGGTCTCCAACACTTGTTATGTATTTGGGCACTAGCTTGCTTATTTTCCTGAAGCACAGAGGCCAATATCTCAGCTGGAACTGCTTTTGTAGCACCTGTAAAGGTAAAAAATACCAGTGTTCCTAGTAGCATTTAAAGGCTTTGTCTACCTTTTGTGTTTATTTATATGTTCTTTATTGTTACCTGTATTTCCAACCGCTGCAGCATCCCACGAGATAACCAAAGGGGAAGTAATGAGCACAGGCAGGCAGCAGTATTTTTATTAACCTGTGTAATGGTGCTTGCCATGGGGAAACTGAAGCAGTAATCAGTGCTTGTGTTAGAGCTGAGAGCCCCCCCTTAATAGTATTACAGGGGAGGATACTCGCAGGCAGGAGGCAGCTGCTCTAGGAAGCACTTCTGATATCATTTTTCTGGTTCTCAGACTGCTGTCCATAAGTTGAGGGAAAAAAATCCTGCTTTCCTTCTCCTCCTCCTTTGTAATCTACAGTGCCTAAGATCCTTTGGAGAAACTATGTGTTTTCAAAAGACACTGATTCATGCTTTAATCATGCACTTACACATGAGAGAGGAACTCAAAGAGGGGAAGGCCAGATTGATGATTATAATATTTTGAAAGGTAAAATATACAATTTTGAACAAAAACCAGATTGCTGTAAGACTGTTGACAGATGTCATAAATACACATTCTAGGTGAACAAAATTTAATGCTGGCCAAACCATATTTTTGACTGTAAAAGTATCAGGATTTTTTACACTACTGTCATGCAGGCTTTGTAGTATGGGAAGGAGGAGAATTTCATCTTTCCTGTGGGAAATAGCACTTGCTGCTAACCCTGGCATGGTTTCAGATAATGGACTGCAAAGTCCTGAGACTTATACTATAGAAAACCTTTACACAATCAATATGACAGGTTTTTACAGCTCCCTCTGAGCCTTACATAGTTGAACATTTGATAAGTAAAACATTTGGCCTCATAGGCAGGAGAGCTGGAAATAACTTCAGGTTTTAAATCTTTAAAACATTTCTGACAGTCCTTCTGTAACACATAGTTGGAATTTTCAGCATAAATAATCGTGTGGTATAAAGATTCTCTTAGTACCACTTCAGTATGGCCTCAAAACTCTGTTGATTCTATCCTATAAAAATTTATATCGCAGCTATCAAATCATATGTTCTCTATTTATTACATGGCATGTTCTTCTATACAGCATATGTGGTAAAATTGTTCTTTCTCTAGTTTGACATTTGTGTATCCTTGAAGTTTTCCTAATGCACAGGGATTTACAAAAGAAATTTTAAATATGTGTGGGAAAGGAGAATACATAAAACTTGGTTGAGAAAACTTTTTCTTTTGTAAAGGTGGAGAGGAAGGATAATACAAGTATCAAAAGATTGTTCTTTGGTAGAATTGCTGAATTTTTGATATTGGAAACTTCACTTCCAAGAAACACCATTTCCTTTTCAACTACATGTCACTTTTGTTTGAACAGTTTTTTTTAATACTGCTGACAAGAATATAAAACATACTGAAACGTAAGTTGCAGAAGTCTCCAGACTTCGTCATTTCCATTGAGGTTGCAGAAAATGATTCTGCTGAAGTAACTGGTGGCATGTTGCTGCTGAAAGGGACATCCTTCTGCTTCCACTGTTGCATGTATCCCTCCTGTTAGATCAGCACAGGCATGGCATCTATCAGCCCCTCAGAGCTGGTGCAGAACAAACCAGTGCATGGATGCCTTAGCTGTAGATTAGGTGGCTTATTTTGGTTCCTGACTGAGAGAAACTGAAGCTGTAGGCAATTCTTTTGAGCCTTTGAGTAGGAAAATAGATTTTTTTAACAAATACCAATAGCTAAATCAGCATAGCCACAAACAGCAGGTGCCTGATTAACAGCCTGTCTGCCTTCATGAGTTTTCTCAACAGAATCATCTGGGCAAAAATGTTAAGCGACACTAAAATCCTTTTCTCAAACTGTGTGGCAGGAATGTGGTTTCCAGAGAAGTTTGGCACAGACAAATACAAATCTGCAAATACAAATCTGAAACCATTTAAGTATAGCTCATCTTGATTCTTGTGTGGTCACTTGTCCCTTTACTGATAGAAGTCCCTTTGGCTTGAGGTTTGTTGTCTCCTGAATATGATGCACTTCTCGTTATTATTCTCATTCATTTCATTAGAAGATTATTGTAAGACCTCCACAAGAGGGAACAGGTCTAGATAAAGGAGGGCAATAATTTGATCATGGTGAGATTCTGCCTCAGTTTTCCAGATTATTAATAGACTGACAGAAAATTCTGTGAGGCAGAAAGTAAGTGAAGGGAAGTGTTTAACTGGAAAGTGGCACCTTTAGCTGTACATGTGTACATCTGATGAGGAAAGACTGTGTGCTGAAATGTAGAAGCTTCTCTGGCTGCTTGGAATACAGAGAAAAACCTGAAAGCCACAATGTGATATGTTGAAGTGACTGTGAGTTGTCCACCCTGCTCCCTGTGCTCCACCACTTCAGCTGCCATTTCTTCACATGTGCCAGACACAAACCTGTGCCATGAGGTCAGTGGTCTTCATCTCCTCACTTTTATTGTTTGTGAGTGGTTGAATTAAAGGTTCTTGTAAATCTTTGTAGATATTTTTGGGTTATGTTAAGAGTACAAAACTCTTTATTGTTAAACCTCACCATTTTTTTTTTCTCTGTTACCTGATAGCACACTTACAAGAGAGGCTGGATGACTATATAAAGCAGTGGAATGGCCTTGTAAAGGTATTTCGAAATGAGAGGAGAGAAGGTTTGATCCAGGCTAGAAGCATTGGAGCTCAGAAGGCTAAACTTGGACAGGTGGGAGCCAGTTCACACACAAATCTGTCTTTTTTTTTGTTTTTTGTGGGAAAGGCTGTGGTGGTTTCAGTAGACATGAGGAAATTATTGACATTTTAAGAAGAGGTAAATTTTACTCATTTAATCTTAATTTTCTTGTATATAATAGGAATGTATCTCAATGTAAATAAGCTTAATTAAATCATGATGTTGTATACAGAAATAGAAGTTACTTTTTTTTTTTCTTTCAAAGGTTTTGGTTTACCTTGATGCCCATTGTGAGGTGGGAATTAATTGGTATGCACCACTTATAGCTCCTATATCTAAAGACAGGTAATGTTCTCTTGTTATTTCCAGTGTCTGTCCTTTTAGGAAGAAAAAGTCACAGTAATAATCTTTACTTTTCAAACTACAGTCAATATGTTTTATATCTATATCAAACTATAGCAATATTTTCCGTATGATGATTATATTATTCCCCAGCATAAAAGATACAGAATGAGGAAGGAATATAGTCAGGCAAATTAATCTCTAGATAGTTTATTTTAATAGGCATACTGAATATTTTGCGTATTGTAGATTATATTTAACTCTTGTCTTTTACAACTCTCTGAGGCACTGACATTGAAATGTTCCATTCTAGCTGAATAAAGAGCATGATTGAACAAAATGACTAAAAACTTGTGGATCTTAGTAGAGAAAAAGTATCAATAAACATTTTGATTTAATGAGAGTTTAAAGCCCCCATGATCTCAAGAGTTTATAACTTTCTGATCTTTGCTCTTGATGTATGGTCTTACTTGTTTCCTCTGAAGTGCTTTGGAGTGTTGTCTGTAGCAAAGCAAGGCCAGGCTTGAGCCTGTGTCTGCCACAGAAGGGCAGAGTGGGAGTCTGTGCTGGAGGTGCCTGCACTGTGAGGGGGGATCTGGGAGAGGTGGCACAGGAGAGAGATCCCCAGGGCTTTCATTTCTTCCAGCTGTTGAAATGCTGTTGTTGCTGTGTGCTACCACACTCCTGGTTTGTGTGGTCAGTGGTATGTGTGTTTAGAAAACCATGTGCATGTTTAAACTATTTAATCCCATAAAATAGTTGCCTAATCCTAAAAACTATTTGTTAACCTGCTGTGCTACCAGAGTTCTCTTGAAGAATTGGGTTTTATGTGTTTTAAAGGCTGTAACTCAACCAAGACTCTAATTGGGCCAGGATACTAGAGAGAAGATAGAAATGCTTGTGTGCTCCCATTGATTGTGTATTATGGTTTTACACAAGAAGGACTGGCAAGAAGAGGAGATTTTAGAGGCATCCTGCAGCACTGCCCACAGAGGTGAAGGCTGCAGGAGCACCAAGGATGCTGAGCCACACAGGGCAGGCAGACAGTGCTTGGCAGCCTCCTTCCATGCCCTGGTACCCAGGGTGCAGCCTGTTGCAGCTGTTTCTGCCTCAAAGAGCAGCGTGGTGTTAACATGTCTCTTCCCCCCTGCCTTTTCTATCTCTTGGAGCTTCATTTAAAAAGTTAGAAGTGCTCCAGCCTGGGACACTGGGAAACTCATTTTTAAAATGTGGGGAGAAAAACAAGATAATGTCGTATCCTTGGAGAATACTGTGTGTAATAGATCACAAAGAGGAGTGTATTGCAAATCAAGGGAAGAATTCTACTGAAAACTGCTTCTAGGAGGGCATTAGTAGTGTTGTTTTTATCCTTAGAGCTTGGTGGATTTTCAGGGCATTTGAACAGGACAGTATAAAGAAAATCTGTGTTAACACTTGGAAAAGCTAAGTGTTTATCATACTTGTTGACAGCTAAGATCTGATATGGATAGAAATTACAGGAAATAATAATACTGTGAGAACCCTGACCCACTGAGGGCTCCTCCATTGCCTCCAGCAGTGCTTTATTAGAAGACCAATGTCAGGAAGTCCACATAAAGGAAAATGTACTGATAAACCAATTGATATATTAGCATCTCAGACCTAACTTTTCTGTTTTCAGAACATCTTAAAACAATGTAAAGAAAAGACCATCTCTTTTCTTCTAATGAAGCTTCATTTTTTTAATAGTATGTTTACAGGTGACTTTTTATATACACTGCTCTCTAAACTTAATTAATGGTGTAAATTTCAGATTAGACAGATTACTCTTCTGAAATTGTATTTTGCTCTTTCTTTCCCTTCTATAAATGTTTCAGAACTACATGTACTGTACCTCTAATAGATTACATAGATGGGAATGATTATTCCATTGAGCCGCAACAAGGTGGGGATGAAGATGGCTTTGCCAGAGGGGCCTGGGACTGGAGTTTGCTATGGAAACGAATTCCGTTAAGCCACAAGGAAAAGTCCAAACGAAAACATAAAACTGAGCCTTATCGGTAAAGAGAGCTGTTTGCATCCTGTGAATCGTAATGAATAACTGTCTAAACCCTTTCGTTTTTCCCCCCTCCCCTCTCTCCCCACCAACCACGGTCGGCGCACGTGTGCCACGCGGGCCCCTGCCTATAACCGCGCCTGCCCCGCGCCGCCCGCAGAACCACATGCACTGTGCCGCTTATAGATGTCATAGATGGCAACACTTTTAAAATTGTGCCCCAAGGGGGTGGTGACGAAGATGGGTTTGCTAGAGGAGCGTGGGATTGGAGTATGCTATGGAAGAGGGTTCCCTTGACCAAGAGAGAGAAGGAGAGCAGAAAGACAAAAACTGAACCGTATCGGTAATCACTAAATTACTTACCCGTTTCTTTTTTTTTCTGAAGTCAATATTGATCCACTAAAACTTGCATGTACTCCTAGCCTGAACACCCTCACGTTTCTAACCACACTAGCTGCTTTGTTTAGTCAGACCTGTTTGCTCAAATATCTTTGACTATTTGACTATTTGCTCAAAATATCTTTGCTACCTTGTGTCGCCTCTCCATTCCTGCTCTTGTGTAGTTAATACAGTGCACATTAGAATTTCTGGGTTCTGTTTGGCAAAATAAAATATTGTATAACTTTGTTGCCAGGGAAAACTTTAATTAGCCATGATATTTTTTTGAAGTACTGTTGGAAACAGCAGTGCTTGTTTAACCATTTGGTTTGAAATAATGAGCATGCTGGAAGTATTTCTAATAGACAGTAATGCATAAAATCTGTAGCCTGCTGTCATGGCCTGATGCATGCATACAACTGGACGATTATGCACGTGTAGCAAAAAAAAAAAAATCCCTTTTGTCATATGTCTCCCACTTGCTTCACAATGGATCACATCTGACAAAGAAGCATACTGTTTAAGAATCTTGGCTAGATATTTTCTAAGAATTTTAATATAATACACATAACATTAAAAAAAAAAAAAGGAAGAAAGATAAAAACAGCAGCTTTTATTGTGGGAAAACTCCAATAATTTTCACAGAATTCTTGCCTTTTTACTATGCTTTGTAGTGGGGTATGTTTTCTTCCCAGAAAACAAAAACTGCCTAGAAACCCTAGCTTAGAAACTATGGTTTCTGGATGGCTTTTTAATACTGGGAGACTGTGGTTCTGCTGGTTTTTTATTACTTTCCCCTTCACACTTAACTAATCATGTTACATTTGAAAGCAATCTTCACATCTTCAGAATCTAATGTCTTCTATTGCTTGTAGATATGATGTAAACATTGTAAGAACTGATGTTGGTAATTCCCTATCCCCACCCATGATTGTTCTTTGCTAAAATGGCAACACATGCAAGCAAGTTATGAAGCTTTGATCTGTTTTGTATACAGTTTAAATAATACCATTTTCTGATGATGCTGTCCACATTGGAACTTTAATACTCACTTAGAGGGGGATAAACTATTTCAAACATTGCTGTAGTGTTCTGTGTTTACCATCCAAACAGGTCTTAAAATCGTTTTAAGTGTTCCCAGAAACATGGAACACATGTTCTCAGAATGTTTTAAAAGATTACTTTATTTTTAATAATACCTTCAGAGTTACAATGCTTCCTTTAAAAAGAGACATGCCCTGCAAATGTTTGTGTCCAGGCTGTGTCTTGGCATTTTCTTGCAGCAATGCCAAGGCAAGCAAGACCAAGTAAAAGTCTTGCTGAAACTGTAGCCAGGATGGCTTAGCTTAAAGAGAAAACAAAAAGATCCTCAACAGCTTAAAGCATGGAGGCAAAATTTTTGTAATGTGAGTACTGCCCCAGGACTGAATCTTTCTTTTAGTGACAGTGCTGACCTCTTTGTATCCTGTGAGGTAAACTACTGAGCTTATGTGGGTTTTACTGTGTTCTTTAACACACTTGGCAGAATCTTGGAGGCCAAGACTGAAACTGCAGTATCTGAGGCTTCTACACTTGCCAAGTCTTTGTGGTGCTGAGCAAAACCAAAAATGCAGGAAAGCCACGGGGCTGTGCTTCCTGCTGCTGTGTCTTCTGGCTTTGTACCTTTGAGCCCCCAGGATGCAAAAGCAGCACTGAAGGAAAATACAGTAGGGGCAGCAAGTAGAAAGGGACGTGTAGCAGTACCTTGGCATGTGATCACCTAATTTGGACAGCAGCTAAACTGATAGTTAATTATGCTTAGAGTCAGCACACACACACAAGCAAAACAAAACAAGGAATGAATTCTCTGCTTCCCATGGACAGGCAGGTGTTCATGTGCAACAGTGATTTGGGAATACAAACACCATCACTCCGAACATTCTCCCTTCTTCCTCCAGTTTTCATATGCTGAGCATGATGTCACATGGTCTGGAATCTCCCTTTGGTCAGTTTGGGTCACCTGTCCTGGCTGTGTCCCCTCCCTTGGTCAGTTTGGGTCACCTGTCCTGGCTGTGTCCCCTCCCAGCCTCCCCTGCACCCCCATCTCCTCCCCAGCCTGGCAGAACGAGAACCAGAAAAGGCCTTGGCTCTGTGCAACCCCTGCTCAGCAATAACAAAAACATCTCCCCAATATCAGCCCTGTCCTCAGCACAAATCCAAAACACAGCCCATGCCAGCCTCTGGGAAGAAAATTAACTCTACCCCAGCCAACACCAACACAACCTGTAATCCAGACCACAGCATTTTTTGACACATTAAAACTTGCTAATTGAATCATGGCATATGGGAAGGGATTTACAAAGTCATTAAAAGAAAAATGGTAACAAAAAAAGACTAACCAAAATGGAAACCTTATACTACTTTTTCTAGGCCCCCTTTAAAATTTTACTGAATATAAGGTATTGTCTCCTAATAGGACAAAAACAGCTAGAAAATTAGAAAGCTGTTAATAATAGACAATGTGTTTCAATGTGACAGCTCCTCAGAACATAAACCTGTTGGCAGTTTCATATTACCTCAGAAACTAGAAAAATTTTCAAGAGAAAAACATCTCATCACACTGATTCTTTATCTTGTTTACTTTTTAATAGAGCGATGTTGACTTGCTGAATGGAAAATTCAGGCCAAGATTTTCTATCATCAAATTCATTAATTAAATGAATTAATTGTAGAAGAAAACCCACAACACAAAAAAAAAGTGACCTCACTAAAAATTATATAGATGCCACTTCAGAAAATTGCTCCAAGCTGATGACAAAGCTTTATGATTGCTCAGTGTATTGCCATTTGCCTGATCTTTACTATATGTTAACTGAATTACTTTCTTCGCTAAAGCTTTCTCTGCTGTTGTATGCTTTTGACAGAAGGAGTTACATTGTCTTCCTCTTTCAGATCCCCTGCAATGGCTGGTGGATTGTTTGCCATTGAACGTGATTTCTTCTTTGAACTGGGTCTCTATGATCCAGGGCTTCAGATCTGGGGTGGTGAAAATTTTGAAATCTCTTACAAGGTAACACCAATATTTGAAAACCACGTCAATTAAATAGATTTTTTTTCATTTAAAAAAAGAAGTAAATACTTCTGTTTGGAGTTTAGACAGACCTATCTCTTCCTCGGGAAGCCCAGGCTTTGTTGTGAGGAGATGTGACAGAAATGTGTTCCCTCAGTGTTTCCTTGCGGGCGTTGGGACAGAAGTGTTCAGAGAGATGGCTTCCTGCTGAAGCCCAAATATTGTGTAATCTAGATTTTGTAAATAGTTTGGGGTTGCACTCCTACTGCCCCAATATCCAATATAAAACCAGACTGGTCAATTTGATGGGAGGAAACTTAATGTTCTCATAGTGAGTGTAGAGAAATGTTGTTTCTAATGAAAGCAATGATAGAGAACAAGTAGTCCTCATAGTCCTCAGTTTATGCATGTGCTCTTGGGAAGTATATAATGGTGCAACAAAAAGTAATCTGCTTCCTCCCCACCTTTTTTGTGGAGTAAAAAACTATTTCATATCCTTTTCAGAATTTCAAGAACTTTTTTACAAGAGAAGTCCTCATAATTGAAATACAAACTGCATAATTCATAATCACTGAGGAGGATTTTATTTTCACTCCTAGGCGTATGCATGTTCTTCAGTTTGCAGGAAATGTAAGATGATTGTCATTAGCTTCTTGTAGCTTCAGTATTTGTAATGACACAAGTGCAGACAGCAAGAATCAGTCCCAATTAACAGACAAAAGTGAAGGTGTCATATCTTCAGCAGCGATCTGTGAAATCGTAGCTGAATTTTACAAAAAGTACATTCAGAGCTCCCCTAGTTACTCTTGCTCTTCATGAATTAGAGGAGAGCTGTGAGTGCACTTGCTCAGCTGTAAATCCATATGCAAAGGGTATTTATTGAGGATTTTGTGCACACGGGGTCTTTATCCATGTAATTCTCCATCTTGCTTAGATCAAAATCACGATTGAAATTACTTACAGTAGTTTGGTAATTGAAATGCTCATTATGTAGAGACCTCCAAACTGGTTTCATGTAGATCACAACCAGTCTTCAGAAGAACTCAACATTTATCAGCCTTGCGTGCTGATCCCTAGATACAAATAAAATTAATGGCCTTGCATAGCAGAGGCAGTGTTTTGGTGAAACTTAGGAAAATTAATATCATGATGCAATGGAGAAAGTAAGATATCCTGTCCATCTTTCCTAATACTAGTAAATCATAATTTTAATCTGGAATTTAGACTAATTCAAAACATTCACAAAGTTAGCTTGAATTAGGATTTGGTGCTACAATTAAACTTCTCCAAAATATGAGCAACTAAATTCTGATTTAAGTATGTTTTCTTTTCCACATTAAGGGATTATCCAAAGATATGTGGGAGTGAGGGAATTTCAGAATGGTAATATATTTTACACGTTTTTTTATTTTCAGCTACTATATTCAAATAAATATCTGTTTCTACTTGGAGCAGTAGGTTACCTTACACATCCTTATCTCCTGCTAATCTTTATTAAGAAAAACTTAAATGTGAATGGGCATCTAACCAAAACCCACCTAAGTGATGGCATGTGATTTACTTTAATAAAATCAAAATATCATTAATTCTGTCATAATAAAAATTACTCAGGTCCTGATTTTGTGTACTCATTCACTACTGTTGTTCTAAAATAGTGATGGAATGAGATGTGCACCTTTTTAAATTTTTTTTTAGAAAATTGTTTTAGTTGAGTAACTTCCTTGCTGAGTTGAAAGTACTCAGTATACCTGTCATTTCAAAGACCTATTTGCTTTATGTTTACATCTGAAGCAAAAAATATGTAAATATATGATAGCATATTAAGAAATGTAGTTGACATTTCTTCCAGAATTTATTATCTACTTATCTGTCTTAAATTTCTGTGCATATGTATTAACAATACCTTTGTTTTAACTTGTAGATCTGGCAGTGTGGGGGAAAACTGCTGTTTGTTCCCTGTTCTCGTGTTGGACACATCTATCGTCTCCAGGGCTGGCAAGGAAATCCACCCCCTGTGTATGTTGGGTCTTCTCCTACATTAAAGGTACAGTTTTGAAGCAACCTTGAAGGTAGTTTTTGGTCTCAGATAAGAACAGTTTTAGATATATTTGTTTAAATTATCAGGAGCAATTTAGAGAGAACTTCATCCAAAGCTATTTAGTTTCTGTAGCTTGGATGATCATCTCCGTGGGAGAGAAAAATTTTGTGTTAATCCCACTGTTATTAAGAATCCTGGAACCTATCTGTTGCCCTGAATTTTCTTGCCTTTGAATTTTTGAACCTTTGCAGCACCATTCTCACGCTGCTTCATGTAAACTATATGTATTTTTAGAATTTATCTATTGTATTTACATATTTCTTCCCTAGAAAGAGGAATGTGATTGACAGTCATGTTCACCAATAACGTTCCTGAGGTGGTGACCCTTTGGCCAATCTTTGGCCTTCTGTACAAAGTATGTATAAGTAGATGGAGTCAGAAATTAAATTAGAACTTTCACTGCTTGACCTGCTGCTGCCTGCCTGTCTTTTGTGTGTCTGAAACAGCGACACGCATCTTCCTGCTCTAAAGCCTTCCTCCACTATCTTTGAGGTACAAATGCACTTCCTGTTACTTAATGTCAGCACCTCCAGCCTTTGCTGCATTGTGCCCAAGTATGTATCAACAACTCTGCTAACTGTAGCACACTCCTAGAGATGAAGATCATAGGCTTGAAATCCCCCTTTATCTTAATAAAGATGAGTATGATCTTAGGCCAAGTTAGAGAATTCTGGAATCTAGCCTCTCTCAGACTTTTGTGTCTGCATTTGTTAGTTAAGAAGCAGTAAATGACACCTGGGAAGATGGTGTGCTCTGCCCTACATCACAACAGTTGGCATCTCCTCAGGTACACTGCAGGTTCTAGAAGTGTTACTCAAGCCCTGAGATTAAAATTAGACATCAATTCCAGAAAACAAATGAGCCAGCTCTATATCTGAAGAGAGAATTTTGAATCAAGAAAAACTGTTTATATCTGTTTTTATCTACCAGCAGGAAGAGAGACAACCCTCCTCTTAGGTTTTTCTATTGCCCAGTTTAAGCTTTCTCTTGTGCATTGTTCTGGCATTAGTAAATCCCATTCCCAAATACCCAACTCTTTGTAAATTCCAATCCAAGAGCAATCTTCCTAGACAATGAGTACCTGTAGGGTTAGAGGGTATGGCTTGAGCCAACCTAACAGTTTGTTCTAAGGGCAATGTCCCAGCCTAGCTGAATGGTAAAAAACTAACCTGACAAACACACCCCCACACCCCAAACCGCCCCCGCCTCCCCCAAAAAAATGTTCCATATTAGTAATTTGAATTGATTAACATTTTGATGAAACAAGGACTAGGACCAATACAGGGGAGCCCAGGGGAACATATCTGCAGGTAGAGACAGAGTAATGGGCAACAGGATAGCAAATGATAAGTCTGTTGCTCAGTGCAGGCAAGATGCTAGTTTGCCTTGTCTGAAGTGATAAAAATCATTTCAGTCTTCTTAAAAGCTGATCAAAAATATTTACTGCATATCTTAACATCTTACATGAGTCTGCTGGCTTGCTTACTGAATATAAAAAGCACTGCTGAGTATTCTTAAATATTAAGTTGCTTCTCCGTACAAGGCAAGATGTGGAAATAGCTTGTTCCCCTCTTCAGTCACCCTCCTATCCTCACAGTAAATGTCCTTTTTTTATAGCTTTGTTCAATTTATGCTGGATGTGGATTAAAGTAAAAGTCACAATAATCTGTGCCTTTAGTCAGATCTTTTAAGACTGTTTTAACACCGGGTCATTAACACTAGAAGGATTGGACAAAATGAGGTATGCATCTAGAATGCATACAGGTAATATAAAGACAGGAGCCATCAAAGAGAATGAGAAGAAAGATGTGAGGGAGAGGTTTGTTACCAAGTGAGCTATCCAATTTTCCCCGTTCTCCAAGTAGGATTTAAGCCTGAATTTTTTCCCTGTTATGCATTTCCCTGTGGACCAATGCGTATGATTCTCTTCATTAAAAAATTGTAGAAGGTGAACAGAAATCATGAATTGCAGTTCTGACAGCAGCAAACGAGTGCAACATTTTATTGGACCCCTAAATGAAAAGTCTTTATTTTCAAACAAATCTAATCTTAGAAAACAACTTTACCCTCTCATTAAGCAACCCAGTTTAATTTGCTGGCTTCAGTCCTAAACTATCACTCAAAAATAAATTCACGTATCTTGTACAGTCTACTGATATGACACATTATTAGTGCTATATAATAATACTATGCTGTCACTTTTTAAGAGGATAAATCCCTAAATTTCTGTTATTAACAAGGAGTTACTTCTGGCCTGTTTGTGTGTGCTTTGAGGTCACAGCATTGTCTTTATTCTTCACAGAACTATGTCAGAGTTGTAGAAGTGTGGTGGGATGAATACAAGGATTACTTCTATGCCAGCCGGCCGGAGACAAAAGCGCTGCCCTATGGAGATATATCTGAGCTGAAAAAATTCCGGGAAGATCACAACTGCAAAAGTTTTAAGTGGTTTATGGAAGAAATAGCGTATGATATAACTTCATATTATCCCTTACCACCCAAAAATGTGGACTGGGGAGAGGTAGGTACAGCACATAATGCGCGTGTATTTTAGGAGCTTTTTTTTAAAACTGCATATTCAAAAGGAAGCAATTGTTCCTTGACATGTGAACAGGCTACTTGATTACTTTTATGCTAAGCTATATGATACTATTATACCTACCTTTGCAGGTGTGACTTTTCAAATTAGTTCCACAGGTCCTTGAAGGATAATTTATGTCTAGCCCTGTCCAAAGCACTTTTTACCATAATTGGAATTTTATTTTTTCTCAAAAGAAAAAATGTGAATCCTGCATGTAGGAGTATTGGTGAAGATTGGTAGGTGAAAATATCTTTTGTATGAAGGCCTAGAGAAGAGATCATGAAATCCAGGTGGAGTTTTTTCTGCCTGTGTTTACTGGACTGGGATGTACTCATACATTCACAGCCTCAGCAAGTCCCTTATCTGCGTGTAATAACTTGAGATGATTCTGTAACCATCGTTTCCAGCATTAGTGTATACAGTTACGACTTCACTAAATTAAGAATGTGGTTACAAGTGCAGCACTTCCAAGTGGTTGACAGGGAGAGTTGGCATATCACAGGTGAGTGCAGGATTCCTCACTGAACTCTGCCCATTTTGTTCTGTCATTTAGCCCACACCTTGGCTAGGACTTACTGCAGGTCTCCTGCCCACTTTCAGATTTTTTTTCTCTCTCTGTGATTGATTGCATCTTTGCCCTGTCTCTCCTATTTATTTCATTTGCAGATTGTTGAGGGAAAATCAGAAAATCTTTTTGCTAGCTGAGGAGAACTCCTGTGTCCCACCAAGATGTGATGAATATGATACATGGTTTTGTAACTTCAAAAGCACATTACAAAATACAGATCTGTGCTGTCTCCTATCACCAAGTGTTATCTCTATTTTCTTAATGTTAGAATTAGTGATACAGACCATGTGCATGGTGAAAGGGGTAGAAATAATCTTTTATCTGAGAAACCAGATGAACAGTGTCACCTTGATTTCTTACCTAAAAGCCAGCACAAAGCACCAGCTACTATATGAGCCTCTGGAATCTACATAAAGGGTTTGGAAGGTGCACTAAATATTACTGTTCACCAAGGTGAAAGCTTCTGAAGAGCTTAAAATAATACTGGTGACCTTGCAGAAAATCATCTCTGATAAAACCAAATGGGTCTGGTGGAACAACAGGAAAATTCTAAGTTCAGAGACTTCTCTGAAGTTTTCTTCAACTCTGCTGCTAGTTAGGCTGCTAGTTAGGCTGCTAGTTATCCTACATCTGAGAAATCCTGTCCCCCCTCCCTCCTCTTGTAACACCACACTGATTGCATTTCCAAACTCTAGAGTATGAAAGTATGGGCTTCATCTTCCCTAACACTCCCTGGAAGAGTCTAAGCTTTGTCCTCCAGACATTGTATACTATTACAGAGAGGAAAGAGGCTCTGGCAAAGAAAATAGGTCTGGAAAAAATGTTATTTGTGTAATAAAGTCTTTGTAAGGCTGCTTGTTGGTGCTTCTGAGAAGGGAGTGAGATAATCAGCAGTTGAGACATGCTTTATGACAGGACTTTGGTTCTTTATCCCTGTGCCTGTGCCTGCCCTTCATCAATTTTTTTTTTCTGTATAACTGCTGCTGCAGAAGGTCCATCTGAGCAGCTGGGTCAGTGGGCTGTGTCTGGCTGTGGGCAATTGCTGTGTATAACTTCTCTACATCCTGTTTCTCTTCATCCACAAGATGAGAGAAACTTACCTGAGCTCCTGAGCTTATTTTTGAAGACCTGGGAGATGGAACATGCTCTGATAGGAGACTGAATGAATTAAAATACTTGAAATCCTATATTTTAGTGTTATTAATCTGGAATTGAGCTTTGCAACTCTGGCTTTATCAGCATACTCTGACTCATGGAAGAGCCTGCAGATTAGCATGGGCAGGTTGAAGCTCCATCTCTCAGAACAGTTAACATCAGTATTTAAATTTCATAAACACTTTTGCTTAATCTCTCTGTCAGATACCTTTTCTGGTTTGAGAGATAAGTGAGAATTTCCTGAACTATCTAGCACTTATTTTTCCCTTGAGCCTAACTTAGAGTGCAAAACCTCTTTTCCAGATTAGAGGCTTTGAAACCTCTTACTGCATCGACAGCATGGGGCACACCAACGGTGGCTTTGTGGAGCTTGGGCCATGCCACAGAATGGGAGGAAATCAGGTAAGGAGCTTGGAGCAAGTCTGAAGGAGAATTGCTTGCTGTGGATTGATAACAGGCAGGTTTTCTGTTAAGCCTGTACATGAAGTCACTAGGTGCCAGCTACAAATGTGGGAATTAGGCTTTTCTGTAAACATACTGACATCACTAAAATGCAGCAGTCTGAAAATACCATTTCAAACATAAATGGTATGAAACTGAAGGCAAATTCATAATCTGTTCTTCAGAGAAATAAGTACATGAAGAAGCAACAGTATCACTGCTTCAGCTCTTAGCATTGCTCCTGATTCACCACTTACCTTTACTTAATGATTAATCCTTCAGGAGAAAAACCCTTACTCACTGTGTCTCAATTTGGTATGAAGTTGTTTTGGTCTACGTATGAAAAACCTTTGTGCAATAACTTATCTTCCACCATGTGAGAGAAGAAAATGAACAAGAAAATGTCTTTGCTTCATTTACAAATTAATTGACAGAACATAATTACTATTAGATGGGTGCAATCCAAGTTTTCATTGTGTTTGACCTGTATCTTCACACACCTACTCACACTACCATACAAACATGCTGTTGTGTCTTTATATCTTCTTTTCTGGTTGGAAAAATTTTCAGAATTTAAAGTCCTTGTTTAAGCCCATGTAAACTTAAACCAGGCAGTTTTGTCATGGCAATCGCAAAATTCCATTTAGGATGCAGTTTAGGATTTGGAAATCCTATCTGGATTAGCCCTTAGTAGCCCCTGGAAATGTCTCTTTTATTCTGATATTTAATGAAAAGGTTCCCTAAACTACTTTTTCTGCATATGCCACCCAAAAAGCCCTGTAGCATTTATTCTGTAGAAAGTAGCTAGGTTAATCTTTTGTATCTGGAAGAATTAGATTGATTTCCTCCATGGGTAGAATGCCAAAGTTTTAGTGTCTTGACATGAAATTACTGTCCAGGATCAAGGACTTGCTACCAGGCTTTTATGAGGATAATGGGTTGTTTGGCCATGAAATCATACAAAGGTTTGTAATCAAACACTTTCGGAAATCTCCCGAATAGAAATCCCTTTACCATTTTTCTCTTTCTGGTTAAGTTTCTTGGCCTTTTAAGTCCTACAGGAAAGTTAACCATGAAATTTACTATTGTGATTGTAAAAATGTGTTATGCAAAAGAAAGAACTCTCCTGAAAGACAGGTGTAATAAAACAAGAATGTTTTGAATGTTGCAATTTCATTATATTTTCAGTGTTTCTAAAATGCTCATTGAGTCAGCTGTTACAAAAATGGCTTTTTCTTTTCCGTTAGCTTTTCCGAATCAACGAAGCCAATCAACTCATGCAGTATGATCAGTGCTTAACTAAAGGACCAGATGGATCCAAAATTATGATTACACACTGTAATCAGAACGAATACAAGGAGTGGCAGTTCTTCAAGGTATGCAACAGATATATGGAAGAAAATATATTTTTAGATTTCATACTGGTTTATTTGTACCTTTAAAAAATTGTTTTATGCATTCCTGAAATTAAAGATTTAGTACAACGTTAACTGAATTGAGTAAATTGTTAATGGCACATTCTCAGAAATACATGCTTGCTAGAAAAACTTCCTCTGGTGAAAGATCCTTTTATTTAGTGATTCGAGTTGCTGTCTTCTGTAGCAAAATCTTTAGGGAAGACTCCATGAGGCTACATTTGTTGCCAGAGAGATTAGGATGTCTCAGAGAAAGCAAAAAGCATGTCCACCACTAGTGACAGACTTTATAAAAGGTTTTAGTGCCACCACCCTCTCTGCTTGTATGCTCTATATCAAGAAAATCTCTGTATCTGATATATGCTGTGAGAAGATGGCTTAAATGCTGGAGTGCATTTAGAAGCTAGGGTCAGTATTAGGTCTCATTTTGGGCCATCCAAATTGAAGTGTTTCTCTGTTTAAAGACTAAAAATATTTTTAAGCCTACATAGAAACAGCTAAACATAAGATTACTCTGCCTTTTTGTGTTGTCCTTGTCTTCTTCAGTATTTCACTTCCTGTTCGTTAGCCATTCTCTAGTAACAATAACATGCTCTGTTCTTAATCCTGGGTGTGGTGATGTTACAATGCTATTGCAAAATCTATAAATTTTTAATGAGGACTTGGAATGTTGGCTGATATACATTTGAGGGCTGCTACAGTCTCTTTAGTCATTACATCTGTAAGTCCTCTATTCATATAAGTTTTGTTACTGTTACTTTAAAAAATGTCTAAATTTCTAGTTCTGTTTGTCTCTTAAAAAGTGAGACTGAATAGTGTACAGGTGACATTATCTTTGGATATAGCCACATATAACTTGAGGAAGAAACTCAAGTTTCTACATCTAAGAAACTATTCCATGTTGATTTTTCTTCAGCTTATATAGCTAGCATATTGGATATTTATTAATTAATTAGCTGGTTATCTGGATTCTTTATTGTTTGTCTGAAAGACGCAGGCACAGTTGAGTGCAGAGAAATCTATTCATTATCCTTTAAACCACTCCACATTTTCTGGTGTTTGCATAGAGCTAGGAGACACCAGGAACATAATGCCGTTTCCATCCAGCTCAGCTTCCTTGTGCTGATAGACAGTCAAATTTCTTTAAACCTGAACCGTAAAAAATGAATAAGCAGTGGCAGGTAAGTACCAACTTCAGCTTTAATATTCAGCAGAATAATTCATTGCAGTTTTTAACTCTCTGGCCATTCTAATGTGTCCCAGCATGTTACTTGGCTTCTGTCTAAGAATTTCATTTATGTAAGATCCATTTCCTCTACACTAGCACCAGTTGTGTAATTGTTTGCTTATTACCACAAGTTATAAGGAAGCACAGTAACACAGTCTGGGCTGTAGAACAAAACACTGACTGGCTTCTAGAAGGAAAAAAAGAGAGGGTGAGAATGAAAGGACCACCGAGGGTGTGTAACCAAATACTAGGAATTGGGCACACTGCTGTGTAGTACAGAGGGTATAACTGTTTCTTCTAATGGCAAAGGTGTAAGGAATGAGGCACAGACTGTTGAAAAATGTTATGGCCTTGTGTAAATTAAGGCTGCAAGGAGATTTTATCTGGTTGGTCAGTTGGCTATCTCTGAAACAAACAGTGTGCCAGATTGGTGAGTGTAACATGTGCTGCTTGAGCACTGGGCAGTAGCAAGGCTTCAGTGCCTGTAGGCAAACATCGAGAACAGGACTGCTGGTGGTCTGCCTCTTGCTTTTGTTTAGACATCTTATTTTCTCTCCAGCTGGAGGGCTTCCATATATGGCCACTCAGCCAGGAGCCAAGTATTGATCTGAACCCACATTTGGCTGTTCACATGTGTGTGAGGGTGATGAAGAGGGTCCCCATGCCAGGGGTATCTGTGTGCATGGGGCAGGGCTGCAGAGCCCCAGCCCAGCCATGGGGCTTGCTTCTGTTCCCTTCCCCTCCCCACTGGATGCAGCCAGTCAGCAAGTCAGGGCTGCCCCTGGCACTTGGGTCAGCAAGTGTGAGAAGAGCACAGACCAAACGCAGGAGCCTCAAGCATGGGAGCATGGTGGGTGTGGAAGGAGACAGATGTGTGATAGTCACCCTGAATGTGCCTGGTGCAATAGGTCTGCACTTCCTTAGGCAGCCTGCTGTTGCTCCAGAAGCCAGACTCAACTCTCATACTCTTCACTCTTCCTTCTGCCAGCCAAACAGGGAGCCAAGTTAGTACTTTTTTTTTTTACCCCTCTGTGGTTAATGTTGGTGTTGTGCAGTTGCTTTCTGTGAGGTTTTACTGGAAGAGGACCTGGCCAGTGAACTCTCATAGAGCTGTGCTCAAGAGTTAATCTTTTAGTTTGGTTACAGGATGGATGAAAAGGCTAGAAGCATTTTAGATAGAGTTTTGCTTATTTTGTTAGCAGTTTTTTGCCTAAGAGAAACAGGAGACATCCCAGGTGGACCTACAGGAACCAAAGATTTAATATGAAGGCTGCAAAATGCTAGGTTTAACAAATAGTAAAACGAGTATAGAACTGATCTGTTTTGGGATGTTGAAACCTCGTTTTGTAAATAACTATATTGCAGATGTAAAGAAAATGTTAAAAAAATACCCAAACAAACAAAAATAAATCCAACACAAAAACCCAACACATTTTCCTGGTGGTTTTGTCTTTCAGAATCTGCACAGATTTACCCACATTCCATCAGGGAAGTGCTTGGATCGCTCCGAAGTCCTCCATCAAGTTTTCATTTCAGAGTGTGACTCCAGTAAAGCAACACAAAAATGGGAAATGAACAACATCCTTAGTGTGTAGACAGACAAAACCTACCTACTGACACATTCATTTGTACAGGACTGAAAATAGCCTGAAAACTGCTGCAGTTATTAACTTTGTACAGCTGTGAGCCTCCTGGCTTGGATGAAGGACATAGAGGAACTGTGATTATTACAATAACATTATCATCCGCAGTTAATGTTTACAAAACTGCTTTACCTTAAACTCTGTAGATGTTTACATCCTTTTGTTTCAAGATGTTGGTAAATTAATGTGCTGTTAGCTATGGTTCATAGGAACATAGTTAAAAGCGTTGTCTTCTTTGGGATTACACTCAGGGGTCTGAAGGCAGTTTTTTTACACACACTTGAAAAGGTTGGAGTAATCAGATTTTCATAGAACTTGGTGATTATCAACCTGTTGTATATTTTTATTTAATTTTACATCTTACTAAGCACTGCCACAGGTTATTAGCCAGGGTGGCCTTCTCTCACAGTCATGCTGCTTTTTTGGAAGATGAATTTCAACATATTTAGTGCCTCTTTCATTTCTCTCTTTCACAAGGAAAGCATTTGTTGGAAATTTACAGTGGATTGTTCTGAGCTGTCACCAGGGGTAGGGCCCGACCGTACCACCCTATGTAATTACTGTGCTAATGAAGACAGATTTCTATTGCCAGTTTGGCTGCTCTGCTTCTACTGAATGCTTGGTACGGTGGAAGGAAGACTGTCGAGTTTAGTGCTAATGTGGTACAATTTCATGGAGGTAAGCACCCTCACAAATCCAGTTGAGAATTTACAAGCACTAATTTTCTTGTTTAAACCATGCCTTACATAAAAATAATTACAATAAACAAGGACAAACAAGCTGCACAATTATGTAAAACTCGGAAAGAATCAAATACTTCATTTATACTGCTATTTTTGAATGGGAATCACTTAGAGGTGGACTAAAACTTTTAATTAGGAAAAAAATCCAGCTACTTAACACTTAATTTGTCACAAGGGCATCTCTTAGCCAAGTTTGGATGCCAGATTTAGATCAAAAAGAGAAATGGAAATCCTGAAATCATGCTTGTTTGTACTAATTTTCTTGTTATTTCTGCCATTCGCATCTTCTCCAGAGGGACTAGAAACACAAAAAGCCAACTGCTTGGTGCTATAGTGTACAGAGGAGAATGTGAAGAAGTTGTTTTGAAAAATGTTCTGGATAGGAGTTGCTGCAAACTCCATTAGGAGCATAAATATTTACTCTGAATGAATAGAGAGGTGGAGGGGAAATGACTTATCCTCACTTCCTTTGTCCAGATTTTGTGACTTAAATGTTGACATCAGTGTACTGATTCCATAACAGTTATCCCTGTAACACATCACACAATTAAGTATGACTGCATACTTTCCTGATGTCTAGAATAGCATTGCATGCAGCTTCCATTGATGTTAACAAGGGTTATGTATCGTATTTGGTGACAGAGTTGGATCTTTTATAGATCTGTCTGCACTGATCTATTAGTTTGGGATCTTTCCTAGTTTCTTTAAACTTCTCATCTATCCTTTCAGAGCTATGAAAAATAGAAAATAAAGGAGGGAGAAACTGGAAAAAAAAAAACTGAAAAGGTTTTGTGCCGGTACTTGTTCCATGTGTGTGTGAAAACTGACTCCATTTGTGTGTTGGGTAGATTAATTTAATCATACAACTATGCATAAGAGAAAGAATGGTGGCACATAAATGGTGCGGGTGTGCATTTTAAATGGGTATTATGTGCAATTCATTGAAAGTTGATGCTGTATGTGAATAAGAATCTGTATGTGAGACTGAAACCTTACAAGACATGAGATCATAATAAGCTGTTGCTGTAATGACTTTTTCCTACTAGAGCTGGCTTGGAAAAAAATAATTCCCATATTCTTGCTTTGTAAGTTGAGGATTATATCACTATGCATTTCTACATATTTTATAAATTTGATTTATGCAGATTTTGATACACTGTATGTTTCTGTAGAAATTGTATAAATCTTTAAAAAATTTATTAGGGATAAATCGGGGAAACCTATGTATATCTTACTTATGGGTTGCTTGTTTTTTAGGTGAAGTAAATAAAATATTTGAATTTTTTTGTTTTACTATACTTTTACAGAGTAAAAGTGGATTATTATTTTTATAGAAACTCCCATATCTCAAAATCTAGACAACTTCAATCTTGCAAACTTTCAAATATTAACTGTGGGTTATTTTAAGTTTTATCTAGGTACATTTTATTGCATCTGTGGGGACTCAGGTTTTTTCCAGTGAAAGAAAACTTAAATTCCCACTGAGAACTGCCACATGGACATATTTGGATTTTTATATCACCTGCCCTGATACAATTAGGTAGATTTAATATGCTCATAGAATATGAACTTGAGAGTAGAACCAAAGGCCAGGTCCAGTTTGTAGGTTTTTTACTGTGTCTTACTTCATTTATGTTTCCACCAAGAAGCATGTTTTGATCAAACTTTATTTTTTCCTGAGAAAGTTCTTTAGCAAAGGAAGAGTAATAAAATCAGGGCATGAAAGACACAAGTTCTAAGAGTGAACCTAAGTGCTGAAATCTACAGGTTTTTGGTTTTTTTTTACAAATGAGATTCTTGCTTCCCAGCCATATCTGTCAGTGCACTTCTGAGTATTCAGATTTCAAAAGGCTGTTTTGACAAAACCCTGGAGTAATAGCACAGACTATCCATGTAGGGAACACCCTTTTATGTATGGAAACAGGGACTGATAGGAAGGAGGGGGCATCTTTCTTTATTACCAGAGATCCTGGGACCAGGAGACTTAGGATACAGCACACTTAGGATAGTACCAAAGACATTGTCCCCACTGATAGCATCCTAGAATCAGTTCATTCTCTTTCCCTAATGCCAGTCAATCTCCTTTACTACTGTTTGCTTCTTCCATACCATTTGCCTCTAAACTGCAGTCCCTAAAGCCAAAACTTAACAACTTAGTGCTCTAAAACTACATCGAGATCTATTACACCATGCCAGAGATGTTAAAATGTTATGCTTAACTCTTGATCTGTGAGCCTTCTCGCAAAGAGCTAAACATACCACTCACTGCCTGTAAAAACACAAAAGATGCTTTGGTAGATTTTGCTGTATATAAAGCACAATTTTCCTTTTACTTTAAAAAACATCAAATTGTGAAAGAATCTACGGAGGCAAAGTAATAAGGGGAGTTTAAGAACATGAAGAAGAAATTGTCTACACTATTGAATACAAACTTTGATTCTGTAGAAGCATTTATTGTTTCTTCCCTGCTGGTGAGCTTAGATCCATCAATTGTAATAGGTGAAAAATGACTCAAGGGAAAACAAATTGGCAATGTTTCTGTTTCTGGTTGTTCTCATTGCTGTGAAAGCCATGAGAATACTAGGTCTTGCTGTGTTCTGAAATCTTATACTGCTTACTTATCTGAGGAGTGTCAGTGGTTATCTTCCAGGGTAATATGTACTTTCAGGGAACATCAGAAGTGGTTGCCAGCATTTGGTCATCTGGCTGTTGACTTTACTTACCCTGGAAGCATACTCTGAACTCCTGCAGTGTTGAAATAGTAAATTGTGTAGCTTGGCTTGCACTGTATAAAAGCACTTTCTATGGAGAATGAATCTAGTTAGAAAAAGTGACAGGCTATCCAAAAAATGTAGGTGATTTTGGCTCACTTGGGTTTTGAATAAAACTGTAAGTGACCCCTGAAGTCTGAAACCAGTTTGGCCCTCCTGTCACGGAGAGTCTCACTCCCTGCTGCCCTTGTGTGCCCTGGTGTGAGCTATCTCCCTTATCACCCTCAGCTGTGGGAACTGCTGTGGAGCCCAGAAAAGTGGGAAGCAGTGTTCGTGTGGATTTTACATCCCAGTAACCCAGGTAATGGCTTTGTTTTTTAAAATCTTAAAAATCTAACCCATTCTTTATATGGAGAAACTAATGAAGTGTTCTCCATGACTATGTAATATGGGGCCTGGTAATACTAAAACTAAGGTGTCTGCACAACCCTTGGGATTTTTACCTCATTGCACTGCTCTGTGGCTTTTCTGAACAACAGTGTGGATGGAGACTCTCCAGCAAAAAGCAGTGGTCTGTGGTGGTTGATGGGTCTGAACTGACCCAAGTGAAAAATGCATGTTCCTTCAGTCATGTTCCAACAGGTCAATGAAGGTGACAAGCATCCAAGTCTGTAAGGAGGAGTTGGAGCTGCTGAAACACCAAGATGAAAAGGTTTGTTTGCATTGTTAGAGCCTTGTTTCTCTTACTAATATGCTTCACAGAGAAGAAATACGATTGTTTTAGGGAGAAGAGCAGTGTCTTCTCTGAAGTGGAATGCAGCTAAAGCAGGGCTGAGAGCTGCATGTGTCCAGCAGCCCTCAAGAATGCAGTCATTCAGTGTGAAAGCAGGTCTGCCTCCAGTGATCTAACATTCAAACAACTCCATGATGTTTCTTGTGCAAGTGTAATGTCTTCTGCACACACACACACACAAAAA
>VWZU01003231.1:103128-115557 GCA_013397095.1 Sterrhoptilus dennistouni | reverse complement strand
CTGCTCCCTCAGGCGCTGGTGCCGAATGGAGCCGGGCCGCGCACTTACCGCCTCTTGTTTTCCGCGGCGCTGCCCGCCACAGCAACCCGACCCGCGGTGCCCGAGGGCCCGCCCCCCGCCTCAGCCCATTGGCTGCCGCGCCCGTTCAAACTGCCCGAGGCTCCGCCCCCTGGCGCAGGCACCGGGCGTGATTGGCTGTCTGCAGCTCTGACGTCAGTGGCCAGCTACTCCCGGGCTAGGTGGAGCGCGAGGGGGTCGTTGGCGCTCATACCCGTTGGAACCGGTTGGGGTGAGGAGGGGGGCGGGGCCGGGCGGAGCGTGCTGGGCGGCGATTGGGGGAGAGGGACGGTTTAAAAAACCGCGGGAGCCCCGCCATTGGCCGGCGGTGGCTGCGGCCGCTCTGATTGGGCGGAGCATGGGGGCCGCAGCATGGTTTAAAAATACAAAGGGAGCGGCGCCGCCAGCGGGTCCCTCAGCCCGGGGCGGCAGGACCGCCCTCTGCCCCGTCCTTCCCTCCGCGGGGCGGGGGCCTGCGGGTACCAGCCGCTCGCTGTAAGGCTTGCCTGAAAGTTGGGTTTCGGCGCTCAAGCCAGCTCCGTTCTGGGTGTCCCCGAGCTGTCCCGGCCCGCCCCAAGGCGGGGTAGGGCCTGCAGTGGTGGCCGGCCCAGGCCGGTCTCCCCCGCGGAGGGAGAGTGTCTGGTTTGTAGCGGTCCCCGGGCAGAGAGAGCTCCCCTCTCGCGGCTGGAGGGGTTGGGAGAGCCCGGGGCTGCCTGTGAGAGCTGGTTCCCCGCCGAGGCCGGGCAGAGGCCCCTGAGGCGCTGAGAAGGGCAGGTGGCGGCTCTCCGGGCTCGGTGCTCTCTGTAAAGCGCAAGCTGCAGCAGGGAAAGCCTGGGCCCACTCGGGGTCAAGCTGAGGTTCTACTGCAGCCCACGCCTGTGGTTTGCATTAAGTTTGCTGTCAAGTGTACCGCTAGCAGCAAGTCTGGCCCTTTGGGTCTGGGGAGAAAACTGACATTTCCATGCAGTCATTTATACTGCCCTGTGGCCCCATGACTGATACTGCCTTTGCTGGCGTTGGTTTCCTTCTGGCTGATTATTTTCATCCAGTAAATATTCTTAGTAATCTAAACCACTTATTTTTTCAGGTGTAGTTTACAGCCCTGCTGAAAAGCAGGTTTCTGCTTTTTGTTTACTGAAGATGCGATGCCTTCAGTTGAGCTTTAATCATATTAACCTTCCTCAATGGTAAGAAAAAACAAATCCCTAAGCTATGTGAGAGTATTAAGTGTGAGAGTGGTCAATGTCTTGATCTCCCGTTGCCCCCATTCAGAGTTGCTCAGTATAAGAAGAACTCATCAGGTACAGTTCTTCAAGCCTTTCTCTTCCTTCTGACAAGTACAGGTTCACATGGAACTGTTCACTAATGTCACAGTAAATGCCTCCTTTATCCCCGTTTCGTTTTAAGCTTTGTGTGTTTGCCCAAATTGCAGCCCTAAAAGCCAAAATTCACTACAGAAGAGGGTGATTGGGTGGCAAATTGACAGAGCAGCTCACAGATATGCATTTCCTCTGCAGATATCAAAGCCTTCACAAGCCAGTTATCCAAAATCTTCTATAAGTTCATTTATGTGGCTCTTACTTTTGATAGTGTTTAGCATACAAATAGCACTTAGCCTTCCTTGCCTTCTAAAATAAACATTTTCATGGAGAATGTTTCGTGTTCCAGTTTGGGCTTGTTATTACTGTATTCTGCTGCTTCTCTGTAGAAAATTAATGTTCTTAGTTCTGTGTAGGTCTATCTATCCACCTTGCAGAGAGTTGTTTTGTCATGTGGCTTTAAAAGTGCCTTTACTTCATATTTTACGTGGAAAGCACTATTTTTTTTGATGAGTTAAGCTGCCAGATGGGTCACTCATTTACTTTGTGTTAAACTGCCTGTGTATGACAACTTTTGTTGAAGTGTCTTCTCGTTAATAAAGCCATTTTGTAAAAGATGGTAAAATTTTACAATACTGGTGTGTACTGAGTGAATTGTAGTATAACCATTGGTATCTGTGGTGTAAAAGCATTCCTTGCTTGCCAGACTCACGTAGACACTCTCTGTCAGTTATTGGAGGGAAGGGGGGAAAATAAAGCTTTAGGTAAGTTTTATTAACATTTTCACTTTTAACATTAATATAGCATGGTCATGGAAAAACATTACTTTGGAAGAGTCTTTGGAAACTGTGTGATGTAATTGCCGTAAGGCTTCTGCTGTTGCATCTGTTTTTATATCTGCTCTAAAAATATGAACAAAATTATTGTGGAAAAGCAGGTGGGGTAAGAAAGTGGATAATTATTGCTATGGGAAAAAAAATGAGCTCTGCCTTTCAAATGATTTAATCAAATGTTTTAAGAAAGAAATTAGGATCTTTAAATGTTCATACTTGGAAAAGAAAGCTTTTATACACTTTACTAGATCCATAGAACGTTACATCATGCTGTCTGGTACAACACAGGGCACATAAGAAACCAAAGAGTTGTACTCCTTAACATCTGTCTGTCCTCCAACAAGGAAGGCAGTATTGAGAATTTTCCATGCTTGAACATGATACTGGAGGCTTCCCACAGCAGTGCCAATGCTGAAAGCCCCACACAAGAATGCTGATGTTAGGAATTTGTCATTCCCAAAGCCGTGCCTTCCTCCCAGCACCCTCGAGCCTGGAAAAGCACTTCTCTGCTTCCACATTAAGCTGTCACTGTTTTTCATTGTGTCACACTGTTCCTTTTCAGATGAAAACACAATTTGTGTCTGCAGAGATTCAGTCACTGTTGCTCTTCTAAAGCAGTGATCTGTGCAGTATTGACTTTGGTCGGTACGCGTGGTTAATTTATTAACCACATGTGCATGACAGTTGTGGGGAAGAAGCACAAACTCCAGGACTTGGAGTTGACTTCAGTGTGAATAATTCTGCTTGTGAAATCACTCTTAGGTTTTATAGCTCCCTGGCTTTGAGCCCTTCTGAGTTTCTCATCTGCTCCACAATTTGGGGTGCTCTTGTTAACCCAGCCTGATCTTCAGTAAATGCAAGTGAGGAGAGATAAGCAATGAGCCTAGAAATGCTGGGTAGGAGGTAGAGAAAAGACCAGATGGGTGAGACTGGGTTATGGAGCCAAGAAATGGATTCAAAGAAAAGTAGGTCACGGACAACAAAAATGTGTGATGGGAGTAATACTGCTTTCTGTCATACTGTATCTCTTGGCTTCTGCGGGCTGCTTCTAGAGCTTTTCTGGATAGTGGTGTCAGTGTGGACAAAGCAAGGAAAGAAAGGAACAAAAGCCTTCTGTTTGGATTACATCATCAGAGGATCCATTACAACAGATACTGTTCAGCTCTGGAGATTGCAAACTACAGTTGCATGACCTTAACTCTGACCAAACTTTCATTATAAGTGTACTTATGTAGTGATGCTGTCAGTTTTAATTCAGTCAGTTGGATAAGGAAGCTCTATTGTCACTTCCCAGAAAATCTCCTACTAGCCAAATTCCTGTATGGAATATGCCTTAATGTAGCCTAATGGCTGTAAAATTCTGCTTTGGAAAGTTATCCCTCTTGATTGATGGGCAATTTCTTCTTTTGGACTTGAAAAGTCAGTGGATGAATAATGAAAGCGAGGTAAAACTGCTCTCAGTTTTAATCAAACCAAACTTCACTAATAGGAATGGAAGATGTTGAAAGAAAAACAAATTTAGCTTTAATCAGCAGGGGGTTTTTGTTACAGGAAAAAAAAGATTAAAATTCAAAACACAAAAGGCATTTAAGTAGGTCACTGCTTTGAAAACCTTTTTAATGTGAATTACAAAGTCTACAGACAGCAACAATATTGTAGGCCTATTTTTTGTGAGTATCTCTCACTAGATATATGGTGGGAGCTGTAGGATGAAAAGCAAAAATCAAAACTATTTAAGCTACTGCTTATGTAAATTCAACACAAAACTTATTTTGTTGTAGTGTTCCAGTTAAAAGCAGTTACTTTCTTTGTAGTTTGATAAAAACACATATAACTGGGCTGCCTAAAAGTTTACAAAACTGCTATTTGTCAATATCTTAAAGAATTGTATTTAAGATAGTGGATTTAAAGTTCCCTAGTTTTTCTGGTGTTGTATAAAATGTAAATAATACGTATGTTGTAAAAATGAAATATATTTATTCTTTAAACATTAGGGCTTTATTATGCGGGCCATTGTAAAGCCTGCATAACCAGTTAAGCAGCTCGTAGGCAAATGCAGCTGTGTTAGTTACACCAGGCTGGGTTAGTCTGAAAGCTCTGGAGCTTATTTTGACTTTGTGCTGTGTACCCAATACCTAAAACAAAGGCAGCCTGCATGAGACACTGTCAGGGACAGCTGCAGAGCAAAGGCTGAAACTGCAGTGGCCGTATGTTAAGAAATAAATACAACACATCTCTTCTGGTACTAACACGGATAATAGGAACAACAGCAATTCCTGATCACAGTAATTGTTACCTGAACCTTTTCAATCTTAATTTGACAATGATTTTTTTTGCACTGGGTTTACAAGCTTTTAACTTTTTTTTTTTATCTTTTTGCTTTTCTATTCACCTGGCTTTCACTCACTTTCTTGTTTGTCATGCAACGTTTTCCCCTCAAGATATTTAATGAATTTCTTTGTTTTGCTATACTGCTACTACCTTTTATGTGTATGAGAAGAAAGCAGTAATTTGTATTTATATATTGGAAGTTTCACAGGCAGCTTAGAGGGGCTCTGAAATGTGGGTAGCCCTCATTTACAGTAAGAATATGGTTTAAATGGGTAAGAAAAGTTTCTATTCTTCTCTCCCCACCCCCAAACTCTTCCAGTGTTGATAAACATTAATACTTTGCCTGAAACATATACACAACTTACTCTTAAGAAATGAAATTTAATTGCCAATAAAATTGTTCTGTCTTTTGTGAATTGGAGAGCATATTTGAGAACTTTTTTTCTCCTTCTAAGCTGTAAGACCAAGGGTTGGACTGCATCTGGCCCTGGAGGTGTGACATCCAGTGAGGAGATCCAGAGAAGCTGTAGTCACAGTCCAGCTTCTGAATAGTCATGTTTGTTGTTTGACACGAGCTGCTGGTGCTTGCTGCTCCCAGAATGAATCACCTGTCAATCCATGGCGACTCATAAATATTGATACATTTCTACAGAACAAACCAGAATGCTTTGTTTGTACCTTTGTCCAGTCTGAGGGACTGTTTCCTTCTGTGGTCATTTGGGCTAGAAACTTAAAATGAGGCTGAACTTGACAGTAGAATCTGTTTCCTATGTCACTGCAGCTCTAAAGTCTCCTGGGAAAGAGAAAAAATAGTGGGAGTTGACCAGGCTCTGTGTCCCGGGCTGCAAGAGGAAGAAGCCAGCAGAGATAAGCAGGTTTGGCAGGTAACAACCAGGTACCTCTTAAGCACTGTGATATTCATCAACACACTGGTCTTTGTCTTGCATCCAGGTAGTGGAAAAGCTTAAATGAATATCAGTGGATCTCATTAAACTTAAATGGGTCTCAAATGTTGGTCGTGTGGCATGCATCCTGTGCCATTGTCAATATAAACATTGCTAGGAGAATAATTTATTCTGTTATTTGTGGCAACTAGTGCTGTGATGTGTCATAGAAATGACCACAGGATACATAGGTGATCTCAGACTAGAAAGAAAATGCTCACGAAGTTTTGAAATTGTTTATTGAATCATCAGTCTCATTTTTAGTCATGGTTCCCATGGGATTTTCCACCAACTGGTGATATAAATGTATAATTTCCTTACAGCACCCCATTGCATACCCTACTCTGTACTGCTAAAGTACTTTACAGTAACAGGGGAGGTTGTTTCACAGCTATTATGCTACTAGAAAATGTGTCTGTGTGTAATACCAGTCAAAAGCTAATGCTTCTACTCCAGAGCCCCAGTTCTTGTGGGGAAAAAAAAAAAAAAAAACGAAGTTGGATTTTGGTAACAAACCTATGGGCCAATGGTTAATCCTCATCATTTAGTGTGGTGGTGTGTGAAGTTGCTCTCCCTAAGTGCTGGAATCCAGGACATCCTTCTGGGCGCCCTGGGAAGGTCACAAACCTCAGTAGAGAGGCCTGGGACCCGAGAAAGAAGGTCTGGGGTCTGTGCAGGGGGGTTTGCCTGGCACAGAGCCCAGGAAGACAGTCTTTGATTTTAGTCCATGTGAAAATCTTCCAACAGAGAGAGGAATTGCAAGTCACAAATGTGTCACAGACAGCAGTATAGTTTATCACTGTGTAGAAGATTTTGTAGTTTTGGGATTTTTAGAATGTAGATGCAAGGGGACAAGATGGTGGAATTAGGGTGTTGCCCTGGGTTCTTCTTCTTCTCCCTTGGCATCCATCTTCTGCAGTGACGTGGACACAAGGTAGTTTGAGTGGATTGGGTCAAAGTAGAAATGACCCTTCTTGTACAGGCACTAAGCATTGGTATGAAATGGTAAATAATAACCACGTAGTTATCTGTATAAAAGCAGAGTAACCTCCTATCACGAGGGGAGTCGCACCGTGTCCGAGCTGCTGTGAACACCTTGGCCAGATACAAAGAACTTGTAAGATAAGAATTAATAAACAACGCAAGAAACCAAGAAAACCAAGGCCTTGAGACTCCCTTTATTCTCACACCAGACTTAAAGCCTTCAGAGGTCACAGAGAGCAGAGACAGAAAAACACCCACTCGAACCACCAGCCTGAAATCTCCGGTCAGAGAGAAACCTAAACCCGAGACCTAAGTACTGACAGGATAAGTACCTGCTGCAAATGAAAAAGAATCAGGGAGCGGTACAGTTTTGCATTTGAAGAAATAAATCCAGAAATTTCAAGTTGCTCCCTGTCAAAGATAAGTTTGCTTATTCAAAGCTATGGAGAAACTAAATAGCAGCCAAAACACATCTCTTCCAGTTTTTAAAAGTTGAAAAATGAAAGCATCTGTATCTGTAAACCCTCAACTTCATTGTAAGCCTTTAAGAGAGAAACCACCCTGATGAATACGCTCCAGTTCTAAGGCTTGGTCATGTTGTGCAATTTTTATGTTGCTACACTTTATACTACTAATTAGCATTTATATGATGCTAAATTATTGTAAGAGGAACAGATACTAAAATCAGAGAACTTATTTTCTAGTAGTTAAGGTATACTTTGCAAAGATATGGTCCATTTTTTAACAGATTTTCATGATGTAATTAGAAACACAGATAATCACGCAACAAAGAGGTGGGAGTTATGAGGTAAAACATCTGTACTATTATTATCCTAATTCTGACATAATTTACAAGATTGTGTAAAATCCTGCTCCAGCAGTAACTTTTGTAGAGAGGTAAGGATTTTTTTTAGTGCCTGTGAATAGTTGTAATAGCAAAGCTGGGTCTCATTTGTGGTGTTTATAAAGTTAACAAATATTAAAACCAAATACTTGGAAAAAGAAAAAAATCCAAAACACCAACTCCTAAGCCCATATTTGTTTAAAACCTTTAATGTTGAAACTGGAGGGTGAGGGTCTCTTTTTAGCATTCTATGGTGTCCTTCAGCAGTCAGACATACCTTCACAGCTGTAAAGGCCAGAAGCTTTGCCAGTGTAAAAGCTGAGACTCTAATATTAATCTTTCAAGCAAAGAAGTTGAGATTTGAGAGAATTAAAGATGAATAACAGTATCTGAAAGAAGCAATGTTTTTTGTCAGCTGCTGTATATTGAATGTGAATAATAGCAGTAGGTACTATTCAAACATAGGCATGTAGTACAGTCTACCTAGTGGCCATTTTTGGTGACAAACTGCAAAACATTTTAGCTGATCCTCTTCCCATAATATTTCTCAGTTGAGGGTTTATTGTCAAATAATATCAGCAAAAACCAACTGCAGTTCAGAACTATTGTTATGCAGGAGTTTGTTGGAGTATAAGGCTATCTATATCTTTTACCAAGAAGGAGCCCTGCAGGAGGTCAAGAAAGCATTTAAACCCCAAACACATGTGTAATTTTATTAATTCTATTTTTATAAAAGTGTCTACATTAGTATCAGACTACTTTGTTTTTACTCAGGGAGTCCAAATATCTAATTGATGGCTTGGTTGAAGAAGTGTTCACCTGTTCCCAAGAGGCACGTAAAACCTGCTGTTAACTTCAGCAAGAGCTAAATCAGACCTAGAGATGTTTATAACTCTACTGCAAAGACAAGGGCACTCAAAGAGGCTTTAGGGCTACAGAACTTTCCTATTTTCCTTTCTGTAAAACGAATCAGAAGAGGATATGGGGGTGTAACAGAAGCCTGTAGTTTCCAGGATCCTCTGACAAAACCATGAAGATGGTGTAGTATGTATTATACAAAGCAAGAGGTTAAAGCCATTGTCAAATCTCAATTTCTATAACAAGAAAACAGTGGCTCGCAAAATGCAAGGCTGTAGCACAGGATATATACAGTGCTTTTGTGGTATCAAAAGTGCATTAGAGACCAGCAAAATTTACTGACAAGATACGACAGTTTATCTCACAGGGAAAAAAATCTGAGCAAGATTTTTATTCAATCTCAAAGGATTGAAAAAAAAAATCTTAAGCAATATACTACATCAGTCTGTTACTAGTAGTTACGTTTTTATTGCATTACACAAAACCGCTGGGGGTGATACTTTTCCACAATATGTTCCAGATAGCTGCTTTACCTTTCTGAAGAGTGATGATTTAGTAGGGTCTCTTTCTAACTGTGCAATCTCATATAATGTGAAACAAAATGTTAATCAAAGCAACCTGGATGAACAAGAGATCAGTGACTGAAACAGACCTGGAAATAATTCTGGTTAAAGTTGTATTTTTTTTTTTCTATTACTGCACTTCTTGTACCATATACAATAAGCTCATGTGTACTAATACAGATAAGGTGTTGTTATACAATTAATTATCTGAAATTGTATTTTAACTATCCTAGCCTAAAAGATGTAAAGAAGTAAAAAAAAAAAATACAGTCTGTAGGCTAGTTCCAATATTCCTATGCTTTGGGTCTATGTTTTAACAAATTTGGACAATAAATTGGGAGCAGAGCAACAAGCAGTAGCAGGTTGTGCTGGAGTGGGAAAGGAAAATGAGATATTTTAAAATATCAGGAAAAAAGACGAAAAATAAAAAGAATAGCATTTGTTTCTAATAAGGAAGGAGAGATTTGGTCACTATTCTTTATCACAGCCTATGAATGCTTATCAAGTAGTTTGGTTTTTTTTATTAAAACCACCAGGATGTGGAGTGGAATTTGCAGAATTTTTCAAGTGTTTTAAAAGGATCTTTTTTCACTGAAGTAGTTACAATACATAACAAATAAAATACATTTGCTGAGAAGAATGTATACCAATAGTTATCCTTATTATTCCTTTTGCTAACAGGATAATTTCAGGTGCTGAACACAAGTGCACTAATGTAGCCTTGGACTTCAAGTGAATGGTGAATGGTACCTGCTGAGGAAGGGAATCATCCTCCCCAGCTGAACTTTATGCCATGGAAATGCATACAAAGTTGCAAGCCACATTTATCTCCCAGGATTGATTACTAGTAATGTGTTTGCAATATATCCAAGGTGATGTATCTGATTATCATTCTTCTCTCTCAAATTACAAAACACATCAATCAAAAGCTAACAGGAGCTGGGACATATGGCATCTGAGAGAAGCACAAGCTGCTAGGCTCCCACCTGTGCCTGGCCTGCCTCAGTGTCAGGAGGAGCCACTGAGTCCTGCTGACTTCAGAGCTTGGGAGCTGTGAATTCAGACAGACTTTCTGGGATGCTGCAGTTCCTGCTCTTTCTGCATGTCACTTACAAGTCATCCATGCTGTGCTCTTGGCACCCCCAAGGGATATAGATTACTGCTGCCTTCTGTACTGCTCAGCTCTACTGTGAGTACTAGCAGCATGTCATGTACAGGGTAGTTGGTTTGGAGCTGCTCTTTCCTTTGAACTGATTTAATTTTTGAAGTTTAATCAGGATATGCTTGCAACGCTGCATGTTTTTATGTTTATTTAAAATATCTCCTCATACATGCTTTATTTATATCCGAATACTTATGGTAGCCAGTACCAGAGTTTATGTTAAAAATTCGTAATTTTAGACAACATATTCCACAATGATTTTTCTTTTTATTTCACGTAGCCCAAGCTTCTGAAAGTTTGCAAATCCATTTTGTAGTAAGCTTCATACTGTCTGATAAGCCCATGTAGCTGCAACTCTTTGTATTTTTCATTCCACATGTGATCCAAGGTTAAAAGTGACATGATTTCTTTGTTACTGTAAGTAGCCGTTCATACCAAATGAGGAGGCCATCCCCAGTCACACGGTCCTGCCCTTCTACTGCATCATCCTGTGTTCTGGAGCATCCTGCAACTAAGCAGTAAAGCAGATCAGGATTAAATTGAAACAAATTTTCTTGTTGCTAGTGTAGTTGTAACCCAATAGAGTTTGCTGTGCGGCCACAGAAATGTTTTTATGGGCACAAAGAAGCACAGGGCACAAGTGTGGAAATGAGCAGCTTACAGAAGAAGCAGAACTACCTTTCTAAGTCCCACAACTCGCTTATCGTGACCTAATCATGAAGCTATGATATACTTTACTTGAAATTACACTTATAAATTAGCATCTTGGCAAGGATGGCTGCGTAACGTAATCAGGCTTTTAACTGCTCCCAAACTGTACAAAGAGGATCAGAAACATTTAAAATGCACAAATGATCTTTCCATCAAACCAAACAACAGCAGCCAGACCCAGACTGACATATTTTATGCTCACAGTAAGGTCAAATCTATCTGAAAAAAAAAAAAAATAAAAAAAAAAAAAAAAAAAAAAAAAAAAAAAAAAAAAAAAAAAACCGAAAAAACAACCACACAACAACAACAAAGGGACCTCAAAAGACATAGTCTGGGAGTCTAGAAATTGCTATTCATGACCCAGATTTCCACTGAAGAATTCCTGGAACTCACCCTTGTCCCACTTTTCCCTAATCGTGTTTCCTATATTCTCAAATTTTAAGGTGTGCTATGATATTGGGTTTTTTTCTTCTTTTTTATCTTAACATTATTACAGTTTTCAAAAATTTGAAGTTAAAAGAAACTCCAAAACTGAGTTAAACCTTTACTGCCTGAGCTTGCTCAGCAGCAGATCGTGGAATTAAACCTAGGCATTGTACAATCTTCAGCTTGGCCGGAAACAAAGCAGAGTTGAGTATTTTTTCCAACTTTCCTATTCACTAATCACTAAAAGGTGCCTCGTGGATAACTGCTGTGACTTTATGCTGAGTTTAGCTTCAGTTCTGTATCCTTCATTCGATTGCGATGGTGGGAGCTACCCTTATTCGCTAATAGCCGGTTACGCAATGAGATTAAGGGGCCATCTGCAGCACAAACTGAAACTGCTCCATAATCGTGTTCCCGGCTCACGCACAACTTTGGCTTACGCAGGATCTGTGTCTCCTTGAATTATTCACCAGCCTCCCTGCTACTCCTCTCCTTCTCCAGGCTGGAAACGCACAGCAAGCAATACGGTCAGATATGTCAGCGATTAAATCACCGCGCTTTGAGCACGCTCGGCTCAGATGCCGTTTGTCAGATTTAAAGGAATATTTGCGGTAGTTCAAAGGGAAAGCAAAGCCTCTCCCTTCCTTGCGCCTTCTTTGAATGTGCTTGAAAGGACAGTAGATCAGAGGTTGCTGCTTTTGCCACTCTGCTGTCAACAGCTGAATTGTTAAATCATTTTATGCCAACGCATCTCTTATGTAGCTTTGTAAAGCCTAAAACCTAAAAATACCCGCTTTTATCAAGTGTTTTCAGAGTGTCTATTTTACCTAGTCGTCTGCACAGCAAGGTCTTGGTTCATCCTTAGTGAAAATAATTCCGCTTCTCTGTTCTTACAGTCACCTTTACTAACAAAAAGTCCTTTTAAATGACAAAACTGGAGACTCGCACGGTAAGTTGCCTTTGTCTTCAGAGGGCTTTGCCATAGGAACGCAGGACGGAGCCTTGACTGCGTGTGCTGTAAAAGCAGCTCTAACAAAGGCCGGAGCTCCGTGTGTTTTCTGCCGAGAGACACCCGGCCCAGGGCTGCGGCTCCGGGAGCTCCCTCCATCCCTCCGGCCGGCGGAGGGGCACGAGCACCCGGACAGGGCCCGCATAGGGCACGGACAGAGCCCGGATAGGGCACGGACAGGGCCCGGACAGAGCCCGCCGGCCCAGGCATGGCCGGCACCGAGCGGGAAGGAAAGGGGGCAGCGAGGGAGGGAGGGAAGGAAGAAGCCGAGACCGAAGGCAGGAGACAGACGACCCGGAACGAGCAGTCCCAGCAGTGCCGGCTAAAACACTAGAGCGAGAATACTTTACAATACACATTTCTAACGCAGAACAAGTGACCGGGGGAG
>VWZU01003231.1:73841-101707 GCA_013397095.1 Sterrhoptilus dennistouni | reverse complement strand
CGGCTCTCATTTGCCCCTAAAAGCACCCAGACCTGCGGATCCCCGACTGGTACGCGCCCAGAGCTCCTAAAGCGCGCACATCCCCGCAAAAGGGAAACTTGTTAAAAAGAGCAAAGAAAGAAAGTAAAAATAAGTCTTGTTGCGTGAGCACGCCGGGTAGCGGAAGTAAACCAGGGAGGGGAGGATGTAGCCGGGGAAATGAGAGCCGTGTCTTAGCCCTGCAGAAAAGAATTGAAAGCTTGTGTTTTGTTTGCAGGGAGGGAGGGAGGGAGGGCTGTTTGCGCTGCAGGCTCCGCAGCCCGGCACTGCTGCAGCGGCCCATTGCAGCATTTCAGCCAGCGCAGCACTCTCTCCATTTAAAAGAAGCCAGTAGAAAGGCTTCCCCAACCCGGTTAATGTGGCTGTGAGTGCTTAGGGGTTGTGTGTCTGCGTGCGCTTCGGTCTGGGAAATGCACAGCGTGGGTTTGATTGAAAGACGCCGTTTTGTTCTTCTAGGCGAGACATCTATACATTTGTGACTTCCACAAAAATTTAATTCAGAGTGTGAGGAATAGAAGAAAGAGGAAAGGCAGCGATGATGATGGTGACTCACCAGTGCAAGACATCGACACTCCAGAGGTAGCTAACAGTTGATCTTTTTTTTTTTCTCGAGTTGTTGTGTTAAGCTTATTAATGACACCGAGTCTGCACCAACACCACTCTCCCACTTTTACAGCTTACCTTACATGTGGGAAAGGGAAGAATCTTGATTTGCACTGTTCTTAGTATAATAGAATTTAACTGAATTTTGTGGCATGTTTTCTGATTAAATAGTGCAGAGTCTCTATGACTGAATAAGAGTCTCTATTTTTGAGTGTCTGATGGTTCTCTCAGAAATCTGCTGTTTTCAGTTTCCTCCTCCTTAGTGCTTTGCCACATACCATGGAACTCTTACCTTTTGCAGGACCTGTCACCCTGAAGGGAATTGCACATAGTGCTTGGAATTGGACTGCTTCTCTGTCCCGTCCCGTCCCTCCAAACGTTTCTTTTGTGCTAAATGTATTGCAGATGGTTCTTGGCAATTACTCCATTGCTTTAGTCAATTTAAACACAGAGTTTAATGATGATAGCTTTGTTTCTGCCCCACTGTGGGGGGAAGAGCCATTTGGGGAGCTCTGAAGGAGTGAAGTAGAGAAATACAGTGTCTTTTCAACCTGTTTTCTCCACTGCACACCAGTGAATCTGACCCATTAAAATAAGGGAACCAAAAGTGTTCAACTTTTTTCATAGCGTAATCGGTTGGTGTTGAACATAAGGCTCTCTTATGCTCTGGGTTATTTCGTTTATTTCTGCTACAGCGTTGCTTAGCAGGTGCTCCACAGTGTGTTAGTTTGGAGCAGAGTCTGTTATGCCTCTGTGGTCCCTTCTGAGAGGGATTGTTAAAACATTCTTCAGAAATTGCTCTGTAAGTGTTAATTTAATGGCATCCTTATGGTTAGCATCTGCAGATAACAGCAAGTAAGTGAGGAAAGTTTGTGCAGGAATCTGTACCTTTAGGCATGGGGCTTCAGTCTGAAGGCTCTGCATAAGAGGATTTTAGGAGATTGAAAGTAGTTTGATGTTTGATGCTGAGTGGTTTTGTCTGTCTGTTAAATATCTGGGATTGTTTCTTGGAAAGTTCTTTCTAAAGCTAGTGCTGTGAGTGACTTCAGGTAGCTCTCTGACACTGTGTAATTGCAGCTCTCCTGGAAGCCTGTTTTGTTTTCCTATGCCAGGATTATAAAACATGTCACTACTGACAGATATATCCAGAACAAGAAAACAAGCTTGCTTTTTCTTAACAGTATTATTATAAAAAAGAAAACTGGGAACTATTTTTAAGGAGTGTCAGCTGGCTGTTTGGACAAGGGCAGTATGTTCATTCCTTGTAATTACTGTATGCCTTAAGATACCTGTTCACCCTTGACCACCTTTATTTTCGATTATTACCCAGTTTGCCAAGGAAAAAAGTATAATTCTTGTGAACAGTTGTAGGGCTCTCCTGCTTCCATCTCAGTCATGACTATCTTTATTTTGGTTGGAAAAGATTCCTGCAGTACTGGTAGCTTCTGGGGCTTGGTGAAAAGCTGCTGTTCCTCTTTTGCGTGATGCTGCAAGGGTGACTTCCTCACTGTGGCTTGGGAAGTAGAATTTAATGCCATGTAAAATTTAGAAACACCAAACATCCTTTATCATGCAAGGTGGCCTCACTTCAAGTCTGGCCAGGTTGCCACTGTGTGCAGTAGCATTTGAGTGTTCTGCAGTGAGGCTGTTAAATAAAAGCGAATGCCTTCATCAATCTTTAATGCAGTGAATTTGGAGAATACTGTTGTAATTACAACTGCCCTAATAGAATTTCTCATTCAGCCTGCTTTCTGTGCTTGCTCTCCCATTCAGTTATCTGATTAAGCTCTCTTAGGTTGTCAGGGAGGATGGGAGGGTAAGCTGTTGCCAAGAGAAGTGACTGATCAGAGTACATAGGATTCAAAACTGACCCAGTACTGGATTAAGACTGTGTATTTGTATCCCTGAGAGGACTTTGTGTAATTCTTTCAACTGTTGACTGACACTGAGAAAGAGTTTTGAACATTTATGCCCATGCACATAACTACTGCATTTTGCTTGTGTAGCAGGGATACATTTGGAGAGCAAGAGCAGTTGTTTTCTTTTCTCACCTTAAGCCAAAAACTTGTGCTCTAGACTTTGTCCTGATTCTGATACATGATCTTTCATGGTGCAGATGTGCTGTGTCTTGTATGTAATCTACATAAGATTTAGTGGCTGAAATCACAATATAAGGGCATCCTTTGACTCAGCATCTTCATAGATGTTATATGAAAGTTGTTATTGGGTTTCTTGTTATCATGCTGGAACTGGGAAGTGAACAGAAAATGCAGAACAGGTGAAAGTACAATAGTGAGCTCTAAATACTGTCCACAGCTAAAGGGAGGTAGAGGCATGCTTAGTAACAACAAAACCTCTTAAATGGAGCTGGGCTATTTTCCTTTCTGCTGGAAGGTGCAGGGTGGGGTTTGTTTTTTGTCAAAATGACATCTGCTGAGCTGACTGTTTACACTTGCGTATCTGTGAGTTTCCAAAATGTTTTTGCGAGGCAAACTATTAATGACTGATTTTTTTTTTAATTTATATTAGATTGTTTTCTTCCCCTTTCCCCTTTTTTCTTCTAGGTTGATTTATATCAGTTACAAGTAAACACACTTCGAAGGTACAAAAGACACTTCAAGCTACAGACCAGACCGGGACTTAACAAAGCACAACTTGTTGAAGTACGTATGAGTGTTTCCCATAATAGAAAATGCAACTTGCTGTGGCATGTGGTTTTCTATGCACTGTGATCCTTGCATAAAGTACCTATATAATCTGGATTTTAGGAGAACAAAAGGGAGCTGCTTATCTAGCTTCCTTCATTGGCCACAGCTCCTGAGCCAAGTAAATCAAAAGTAAAAGCTTTCCAGAGGAGGGACTCTTAACTTCCAAAAGGAGTGTTTGCTGCTTAAAAGCACAGTGTTGAACTGGAACAGTAAGATGATCTTCATGCCCCTGAATATCATAGAATCATGGATTTATTCTGTCTGTGCATCAATCACAGCTTCACCTGAAATGTCCTGCTGAAAAGAACTAGGAATTGAGAGGTGTCAGTGAAGTTCTGGCAAGGTTCAGACTTTGCTTTAAAAAGCTAGTTACTGCAACCATAGGTTTCTGTATATGTAAAGTACAGAAACATGAAAAAACATGCTTCTATTGATAATTAATTCTGTTAACTCCACTGGAATCTACTGTCAGAAAACTGGAATTGTATGGAATTTACTGTTTCTGAAAGTGCTGAAGCTGCATGTCAGTACAGCTGTACGTTAGCATCTCTGCTTTGCATGAGTGCAATTTTAAAGGAATTCTTTAGTGCTGCAAAGGTGCACTCACAGCATATTGATGTAAGTAAGTGGAAGAGCTGGTGTTCTTAACAGGAAGGTATAGCTACTGATTCTTCACTTTTGTGCAGTGATACATTCAGCTGTATTTAAGTGCAGACACTGTTTTCGTTCCTCCTTAATCTGTGTGGATTAAAAGCAAGGCTCTTAAAGGTATAGGTGATCTCAAGGCTGAACTGTAAAAGAATAGTCCTGTTGCCACTAAGTGTAAGAATGCAAAATCAGTCTTCCATATTCCTATATGTAGATTAGCTCTTGAATTAGCAGACTGTGATTTGAGAAAGCAGAAGCAGTTTTTTTTCTGCAAAGCTGGTGTTTCAAAGGGTCTGCTTTAGGTACATGTCAAATGATACTTGCACTAGGTTATTCCAGTGCTGCATGGTGTGCATGGGCAAAGCTGCTTCTGCCACGTGCTGGATTTGTCTGACCTGCAGGTATTTGTGAGCCATAGCCAGAGAGCTTCCTTAATATACAATACATTGGATTCCTTGTAATCTGTCCTAACATACCATAGACACTGCTCTAGCTGTTACTGAAAGTTCACTTCAAATTACTGTATCAAGCTGCTTCTCTATGAGTGCTTTTGGGATAGAGTTTAGAAAGCTTCCTAACTTTATAGTTAGGCTAAACATTTATTCTTATATCCCCTGGTGCTTAGGTGAGTAGTTCCATGTTTTTCACTTCATAATTTTAATAACCAGTGTGGCAAAAAGCCAGAGAACAGACTCAATTACAATGTTCTGCAACTTTGTTTTAAAGCTGGTGTTCATTTTGGTGAAGGGAAAGACTGCTGAAGTGACAAGTGATTCAAGAACTGCTCACAGATTGTCGTATTTCAATAATTACAGCATGGTGAATTTTCATTGATAGCTCTGTTTTGAAGAGCTGAATGTTCAGTTATAGTTCTCTGATAAATCTTGTGTTGTGTTAGATGTTTCTGTATGTGATTTGATGCAGACACCCCCTCTCAAGCTGAGTGGAGAGCAGTAGCCTCTCATAACTGTGCTGTCACTGCTGATATTGTGCACTCATTACCTGTTATATTCAAACTTTAACTAAACAGGTGTTTAGTTGTTCTGATAGCATAGAGGGGGTTTTTCCCCTGAAAAATTCCTCAACTTTTTACTTTGGAAATACGGGTACAATCTGCTATATTTAGTTCACAGTTATGAGTAGAATGGTTCCTGTTTACCTTTCTATGACTACTAAAGACTTCTGAAGAGAGGCAGCATTTCCTTTTTTTTGTAAGCTTCTTAATTGATCTTTTAAACTTTATTGTGGTATATTTAAATTTGAATCTTCATGTTTTTATGTAAGAATGATTGTTTCATTTCCTTGCATTCTTCTTTTATAGATAATTGGCTGCCATTTTAGGACAATTCCAGTGAATGAAAAGGACACCTTAACATACTTCATCTACTCGGTGAAGAATGACAAGAACAAACCATATCTAAAGATGGACAGTGGGATTCATTAGGTAGAAAAGGTTGGGACTGAGACTCAGGTTGCAAATCAAAAGACTGAGGTTTTGTTGATATACAAAAGCTTTCTTTGTAACTTTTTCTCCTGAGAGAGTTTGCCTGTTTTATTTTTCATAACCTTACTGATTTGTTTGAAAACCATCTCTTATGAAAAAAATTTCCTCAGCAAAAGTATTTTAAATAAATATCACTGATATTGTTGCTCAAATGGGTGTGTCTGTAATTTTAATGAGTTGGACTCGATGATCCTGACGGGTCCCATCCAGCTCAGCATATTCTATCATTCTATGATACTTGTACCTAATAGTTAAGCTTTGATGAAGTATGTAATAATACTAAAATATTTTTCAATTAAAATGTGCCAAGGATATATTTATAAATGTACCTCAAGTGCTCATGATGCAATCAATGCCTTTAAAAAAAAAAAGCTGTAGCAAGACTTGTCAGTAGGTTCTTTTTCCTATGGTGAAAGTCTTTAAGTGTCAGTTCTGTTCTTAGCTGGGCAGGAAAGGCTGAGTAACACTTTTTTTCCCCTTTGGAAATAAGAATTGGAGGATTTTCTGATTTGTTTATTTATTTTGTCATTGTGGAGTTACGTGCTTCAAAGCACTGAGGCCTTCCTGCTCCTATATTAAAATGGAAAAAAATGCAGCTCTCGTATTTCAAAGCTGTAAGTACAGATGAAGAGACTGCTGCAGCTTACTGTGCTGAGAAATCCTTTGACTCGGTAAGAAATCCTTTACCTGCTGACTTCTCCATTTGTCTGCATGGACTGCTGCTAAGAACTTAACTGGAGAATGAGAGTCAAGCCTGTGTGGGGTCAATACTGTCTCTTCTAAGAGGCACAGTGTTTCTTTTTCATTGGATGGATTAGTTCAGGCCTGTTTAAACAGAACAAACCCAAAACTTAGGGTAACTTATGGAGAATAATATCCAGCAATACTTAGGCTTTCAATTGATTGTCTTAGAAAATTCTGATGTTGAAGATGGAATTATGAATGGCTTCTTGTATTGTCAACTATTGTGCCAGTCAAAATGTGTGGTGTATGGAATATGATTTCTTTCTGCTTAAAGCTGTGCACACAGGATGAATAAAAAGCTGAGGGAAAACAGTTTTCATCTTGAAGCTGGGGAGGACATGGCTTCAGCTTGTTCAGTTAGCATTCATTGCAACTCCTAACCTTATCAGATCTTTGTAAGCTTTTTCTTAATTTGGGAAAAACGAGAAAGCAGTATGTACGGGATCTAGTCTGCTTGATGCTAATCTTTCAATTTTTTTGAAAATTACTACTCTGCTGGCATCACTACAACTAAGATGCTTCACTTTGGTTATTTTGACCTGTAATGCTTGCATAGGACTGAATGATGATAAACCCTAACCTCAAACTGGCTGCCTTCCCAGTATCTCTCAGTGGTGTGATTTCTTTCACTTGTACCACTTTATGTATTTCCACAATACAGTTCTGCAGTGCTGGCCTAAGTTCAAGACAGTGATATCTAGCTAGTGACAGCTAAAATTGGTGCTCCTTTGAAGCTACGTTTTCATGCCCATTTTGTGGCAGAGACTGTCAATTTGTTTACTAAATGTCCTTTGCACACATTCAGGCTTCTTACTTTCAAAGTGCGAGTTCCATAAAAAGCCAAGGAACATAGTTATGGATAGGGCATCCAAAGGATAAAGAGTTTTTTTATGAGTGCATGACAGTGTTGAATGTTCTCACCTAGGCCTGGCAGGACCTGTAGAAGAAGCTGTGTGAGGGAAGGAGAGTAGGGAAAGAAACAAAAGCAAGTTTTTATGGAAAGTCAGTCTTAAAGTAGTAGCTTAAGTGACCCTATCTTGCCCCAGTGGATTGTGGATTTTCCAGGAGTCATGGAAGGAAGGAAACTGAAAGCCACCTACTTTAGTACCCAGCTTTGTAGCTGCCTTAAATGCTTTTGCTGTGGCTACTTTGCAAAGCTGTGCATGCCAGGCATGTGCAGCGTGATTCTTGTAGAAATGATGGCACAAACAACAGGAGTTAACATACTCTAAAAGCTTGTAGAGGCCTTTACACAAGAGCACATACTGTAAGTTTTTTTGCAGAGTGCTGACTTGGGGTATTTTCACTGGATTGCCAGATTTATGGGGTTTATTTTACTATCAATTGATTATTTGGTAGGAAGCCCAAATTAATCTGCTTGAATAAATACACAAACAAGGCTTGAAAAGCCTGGTGACACAAACTGTTTAACAGTCAGTAGGGCAAAAATAGTACACACAGACACAGTGCACAGTACAAACATTTATTATTGGCTGTGTATAATCACCCCCTCACCCAGTATCAACCCTTGTTTACTAACAAGAAGAAAAACAGCCGTGGTGATGTTTCATGCTGACACATGAAGTAAGTGTGGTAAACTTGTGGTAGCAGTTTGGGCCAATGTGTAAGATTAGTAGATGAAAAGCACATTTTTTGAGCAGGGAAGACTGCACAGTTCCTTCAGTACTGCACACTTTCCATGGGACTGACTTGATAGCTAAAGAGTTCATATGTGTAAGGCTGTAAGCCTGGCTTGTTCAGGTGACTGCTTAAAATTATGTGGTCACCTCTCAATACCTGCCAATACAGATTGTGGTATAACAGAGAAATGGTCAAAAAATTGTTTCTTTGTATCTATCTCATATATCACAATACTTCTTAAATATTAAGATGATTATCTCTGAGTTTTCTGTAGCTATTGTATTACAGGGCTAGCCTAAAAAAGGCAGCATTTAAACTTAATTTTGGGGTACTGTATTTCAAACAGAGCTTGATTAAAAGCTTGGTTGTTCTAATATTTTTAAATGTTCAATGCTAAGATCAAGCAATTTAAGGGTTTAGAGATTGCATAGTCAAGGCAGGTGACCAGTTAGACATAAGACCCAAGTGTGCTTTAGTACTATTAATGTCAATTTTTACTTTTTTTTTTAAATTCCAGTGAAATACTTTCCAATATGGAAATACATGCCTTTTGCATGTGTATATATTTTAAGATGCCTAAACAGAGCATGGGAGCCTTCTCTTTCAGAAGTGCCAGGGACTGACTGGATTCAGCTTAAAACTGCTTTGAAAGTGTGATGGCAATAATGGAATAGGAAGCTGCACTGCTGTAAGTTGCTCTGAGAGTCATGTTCCTAACAACATGAAAGCTTAGGCTTGAAGTTTCTTTGCCCAAACTAGTTAATGATATTGTGCCCAGTAAGAAGAGTTACCTTTTTTGCTGGGGGATGCATATTAGGATATATTAGGAGCTTGTACAGTCTGTTAAACCATGGAAATGGGTTTATGTAAATTAGGTCAGTTACTGGATTTGAAAAGAAAACTTCTTACGTATTTGATACTCCATAAAGGTATAGAAAGGAAATTCTTTCTACAGTGTAAAGTGAGGCAGTGACTTGTGGTTAGAAAAGAAGGGTTTTTTTGTTGGTGGTGGTTTTGTTTTTCCCCTTGAAAACATTATTACATGATTGTAGAATGATGTCTGTTATCTTCACTTGCAGACTTGAATCATTGACTGTTGCAGGGGATCACAAAAGATACCTTTGGTCCAAAGAAAATATCCCTGAAAGATAGGATCACATATTTAAACAATAAGATTGTTGGTTTATTAGAGCTTTAACATGACATGCACTTCCCGCTGTGGATATTTTTTAGCATGTATCACAATATATGTGGGATTACTGTGTGTGTGAGATGTCCTTCCAGAAATGCAAATGCAACTGCAGGTCTGGGTGAAGATGCTGTGTTTCTACTTCTGCTGGCCTGCTGTGGGAGCAATGACAAAATTTTCAATGGTTGACTGGGTTGCAGAACTCCACCCTGGTATTTTAACTTTGAGAAAATAAACTTACCAGTAGATTATGTTATCAAAATAAACGACTTTGGCATGTGCACACATACTGTTTTAGTGCAGTTTGTCCTGAGAGCACAGATGCAAAGCAGGTCTTGTGTCCCTCAGGATGGTGGAAGAATTACTTTTTTCTGTGTTTGTATCAAAGGAAGGGGCTTTACCATGCTGCTCAGAGCCTGAAGCTAAAGACCCAAAAGGTGCTTCAGGGTGAGGACACCATATCTGGTTTTAGGGAAAGTTAAAGATGAAAATCTTAGTTAAACCCTGCTCTCAGTTTCAGTGTGAGATTTTTAGCTTTAAAACTCTGTCTCGCTTGGTTCAACTTGAGTCTCCTATAGGAGTGCTGAAAAGTTGCCTTTATTGGATTTTAGGGGACTTGAGAAATGAGTGTTAAAAGGAGCACATATGAAAAATCATTTTTGCTTGCCTGTATAATGCCATCACATTTTGGTGCCTCTGAAGTATTAGTAAGTTTTGAACTGTTGATATTTCTAATCCAAATTTACTGAAGAAAACATGTTGCTGAAAAACTGAATGAATTAATACCTCTTAATACATTTTATTACCTAAAACCAGTATGGACTGATGGTGTTTATTTAACTCAGTTACATTCTTTCTATGTAAGCACAACAAAAACCCCATGTTCAGTGAGAACTTCACTGTTAGACTTTGTCAGCAGTGTGAGCAAGTCAGGGAGATGTTGATGCTCTTGGGCTCAATCTTTGCCTTGCCTTAAACAAGTATGTGTGAACCTCTGTGCCCCTCCTTTGCTTTTCTGCTTTTAACAGCTATTTTTACAGAATTACTTGTTCAACTGACATATGTGCATGCACTTTAGAATAGCAACACAGTTCTCTTCCCTGGAAGAGAAATCAAATAGGATTTTTTTGTGGTCTGAAAACATCTTCATTGCAAAATGCTGTGAATAAGGGTTTGATGTAGTTGTTCTTGGTTTGGATCAGACAGAGGAGTCAAAAGTTGGATGATTCAAATGTTGAAGTCCCTGTTAATACGACAGGGAGGTTTACAAAATATGCTAAGCACATCCTAGGTGAGCCCCTGAAAAACAAATCCTTAAAACTGACAGTAACAGAAAACTGGCTATATCTTGATATCATTTCAAACCATCTGAAGTGATGAATTTTTTTAAAATGATAGCTTATTCCATGTGTGGAAACTGCAAAATGATGGAAATATAATGGGCAGTTGTGAAGAACTATACAAGTTTACACAAAATGACTGTGATCTTACTTTGGGCAGCAAAGCAATTCATTCAAGTTGCAGTAACAGATCACCTCACAGCCCTTCCCTTCCCAAAAGTGATCTTGCAGACCATCATGGATGTGCCGGAGGTTCTCCTTGCTCTCGGGGAGGCTGTGACAGGTGTGCTCCTTGAGGACCCTCTTGTGACAGGCAGGGCGATGGGGAGGCACCGCGGCCGTGCCCAGGAGGGTGCTCAGCAACAGCACCAAGACCATCTTCATTTCTGCCAAGCTTCCCACAGCAGGATGCTAAAGAGAAACGAGGTACGTGACACACAGGTATTGCTGCTCAATAGACCTCTTTCCCTGATTTGCTTCCTGCCTTGCATTTTTCTTTCATTTGAGCCTGAGTGCTGGAGAGTGTTTTCTCCTAGGTGGTAAATAATATTGCAGCAGAATTGGTATTCATTACTTTCTGTGCAACCTTGGGAATCCTTTCATTGGGAATTGAGGCTTCTGATGCTGGCAATTTTGTTGTTTCTTTGGCCTCTCACCTTGAGAAAATTGCTTTGAGCTGGCTGTGTTTTCTTGGTACTGTAAGTGATTGTATCGATTACTACAAAACCAAGGGGAAATGTCTGGGTGTGAGTCCTTGCCTTCCGGGCCACTTTGCCTGTCAAAACAAGAGTCACTCACATAAAATAAATAGTATCCTTCCCCGTCAAAGCTGTGGAAAAACTGCTTGCTGATTGAATCCTGTGTCATGGGCTATGTGAGAAACTGAGGCATTAAGCAGCCAAGGAAGCCAAAGCTGTCAACAGTGCTGCCAGGTGCTCTGCCCTGGGCTCTGCTATGATACAGCATGATGAAGAATCTTCTTTATTGGGATTTTTTACTGCTGCAGACTGCTTAGTTGAGTCTTGCTACTGGAGATCATTAGGTTTAACTGGTTTTTTAATTTTTTTAAAATTGTCCCTTGCAAAACTCTCCTGCTGGCCACTAGGCTTTCCATAGTTCTGTTTAACATGAGCTCTGCTGTTCTGTGCTGCTTTGCACAGTCTGACCATGCCATGAAGCTTTGGATCCTTGAATTTGCATTCACTTTTAAATTAGGCTTTTTCAACTGAGCTTTTATTGGTATTAGGGAAGAGAGTGGGTTTTTTACCTTTGCTCATGCTCAAACAAAATAGATCTGTTCTCTTAACTGAATTTAAATAGGAATTCTGCTCTGAAAATGAACCTAAGGAATGACCAGCTCTGCTCAGCACCCAACCCGTGTGCTCATTATTTTTCTTGTGTAAGACTTAAGGAAGACTTTGCTGTCCTTCATCTTGGCACTGTGGAATTGATGCCATGGCATGACATTATGGGCCAGCCCTGGTCTTCCTTGTGGGGCTGAAGATTAGAATGTGTTTACCCAAAAATAACAAGGTGTAAGGCAGTGTCTAATCAAAGACTATCAAAGGTGAAGTTAAGATGGTAGAGCTATTATCTAGATAAGGAAAAAAATGAGGTATGCCAGCTGTAGATGTGACTATAATATGGATTACTTTGTAAAAATCTTGAGATCACCCTTGAAAAACAAACAGTAAACTTTTAAATATTTAAATTTACAGTATTTTTTAGTCATTTTTCTCAGGTAGTTTTCTTTACCGCAGCTATCTTATTCATTTTTTCAGCCAATGAATAAAATGCCATGTAAGAAAATCTGGAAATTCAGATTCATATTAGGGATAAAATACAACACCTCAAAGTATTTTAGTTATTTATTTTTATATTTAAATTTGGGTTTTTTTGAACATCAGTAGCCAAATAAAATATTAAAAAGTGGCCAATGTATTAAAGAACACGAGTAAAGTGAAAATAAGCTCTTCTGTATTTTTTGGCTTTTGTTGTAGAAGCAAAATTCATTGAGTAATTCCTTTTAGTTTCCATGAACCTGTATGGGAACTTTTGAGTAGAAGACTCCTATAAACTGCTAGTAATGGAGCCTTGGGGATCTATTTTTAATTACCTCAGAGTGCAGTATTGAATAACATATTGTCTTTATTAGTTTTAGACCTCAAAACTACTACTCAAATAAGGTAAACATTGTTCTAACCTTGGCTGGTGTTTTTTAGACTTGAACGAAGAATCTGTATTATTATATTTATGGTTTAATTTTGTAGGAGTATAAACACTTCAGTTATGAGGGTTCTGCTCAGAGAAGTCTAATGCTTAAAGAGAAAGAAAAGTATTTATACTATACCTAGATAAATGCCAGTTTCAGGGAATACAATTTAATCTTCTCTTCAAATAGTTGAGCTTAAATAATTAAGTATTTATTGGAAGAAAATTTCCTGTGGTTGGATTATTCTGTGTTCTACTGAGGATGAGGCATTTGTGATACCTTGTCTTGTGAACTTTTTAAAAATTTCTAGTAATTCAGGTGATCTTTCCCTACCTGGAGCTCAACTGAAATGCTCATTTGAATTTGTTGCCAGCTGCTTATCTCCTCAAAATTTGTAGGAATTCATTTCCTGGAAAATAGGCACATCTGTCCTGAAAATAGGCACATTCTCTATACACCATCAAATCACTAAATTCAAAAATCACGACCTACAGTTTTTAAGGTGATTCTGTAACTCACTACTTGCCTTGAAAAATAATAGGATATTGCAGTAGTGTTTCATTAGGAGGGTTTCTATGGGTGAGTGCCAAAAATCAGTATTAGCAAAGTGAACATGCTGGAGAGCTACGGATAGACAGCTCCTCTGACCAGTTATGCATCTTACCAATGATAAACATTATTACTATTATTATTCAGAAAAAAATATTATAACTTTGTTTCTGCTTAAATATTTCCTCTAGGTTTTTTTGCTTGTTTGTTGTTGTTTTTGTGGTGGTTTGTTGTTGTTGTTGTTGTTGTTGTTGTTGTTGTTGTTGTTGTTGTGTTTTTTGGGTTTTTTTGCAGATCACAGTCAAACAGCAACTTCTTGTCAAAAGACCTTTCTTTCCTGGGGGTGAACAGAGCTGAAGTGTTTCATCAGCTCCCTGCACAGGATTGATGCGGGTAAACTCAGCAGACCTTTCAGATGCAGCATTTCTGTCTGACAGACTGCTGCAACGTCTTTGCCGAAGTGTGGCTGAGCAGATGTTGGAGTGTCACTGATTGCCTAGGTAAAGAACAGAGCTAGTATGTGCATGTTTATTTCAAAATGAGTGTCAAAGGCATTGTCTGCTTTTGCAAAGCACAGAAGATAGGCTTTTCCATAAAACAAGTCAGGGAAATGTGATGAACAAATCCAATCACTAATGTGGCTCAAAGACTCATTCATTGCAAGCAAGCATCCTCTTATAGTTCCTTTTTTATATACAAACCTTCTGAAAAGACAGCAATGCCAGGCATGCTAAGCCTGACCAGCTTGCTCTATCAAGATTTTATAATTTCAAATTTTAGCAGGAGTAAAACCATCTCAGACTACCAAAAATTAGCTCCTTGCATTTACATAAGTTCTTTTCAGTTAATTATTTTGATTATTTTGACATGGTGTAAGTAAAGTTTAAGACCAAATACACCTGGGAATACAAGTGCTTTGAAATAGTTTCGAACTTTTCCTAAAGGAAAATGGTTAGTTTGGGAATATGCATGATGAGTCAGGAATTATTGCTGTCTCTGCTTGTTAAGCTGAGAGTGTTTGAATTACCTTGCTGGGCAATTTGGCACCATCTAGTCTTTGGATCCGCTAGATGCAGAGGTAATCAGACTGAAGAGAAAAGCCCAAGTCTCAGCCTCCTTGTCCAAGAACAACAGGGTAATAGTTCATGAGAAGTGATGTCCTTTAAAGGCCACACAGTATCAGTAGGAGCTCAGGCGTTAGAAATAGAAAAAACGGACAAATGGCAGAAATTGTGTATTTTGGCACTTCTAGAGATCATGTGTGATTAGGAAAATAGAAATATTTGTAGGTTGGTCTATCAACCATTAAAAATATCAATCCTTCATTAAATATACCCTTCTTTTCCCCATAAGTAGGCTGTATATCTAGTTGCCTAATGTTGAAAACAAGAAATATATCAATTGGTACACTTTTGGTGTATGTTGTTTTCCAGTCTGTCCAGAGGCATATGCCAGGTTAACAAGTTGCACTTAAAAAGCAAATTTATATTAAAATTGTTTCACTGATTCAAAATTAAATGTATTTTAGTGTTTATTTATTTGTCAAGTTTGCCTTTCACAAACACCTGTAAGATGCTGAGTATTTAGTATTTAGGTGTGTTAGTGCTTGATAGTTAGGTTTATTAGTGCGTTACTAAAAATCATTATACAAGAACTGTGTAACTGGTAATATTGTAAAGAATTTTTTCCATTTTAAAAAAGAAGTCTCAAATCTGTTTTACTTGAACAGTTGGCGCACTGTAAGGACAGCAGCTATTCTGCTGAGGATGAATTCAGTGAATTACTGCTTTGTAATTGTCATCAATACCATGATTCTTTCTAGAAAGTGAGTTCTCATTAAACCCCATTAATTTTCTTTAAGACAGCAATTCATTGTGAAGACACCTCTCTCTATATTATATTGAGCACTGGAAGGCAATATAGTCTGTTTGGTGACTTCAGATGTTACTATGTAGTATCCAACTTAGAAGAAAAGCAAGATAGTAAAAGAATTATTTTGATCTGGATCCCAGCCATGCAACTGTCTTGAATGGTACCTCTTGCCTGCTATATACCAGCTTCTCCCAAATCTTCTTCTGCATCCTCCCATAGGTATTTCTAATTCTGTATTCTGTTACTAGAAGGAGCAGAACAAGTAGACAAGGATAATTTCAGGAGCAAAACGTACCTTTCTCTTCTGGTTTACTCCCTTCCACTTTCTTGGCAGCTGTACCTTTTTAGATGTACCCAGAGAGAGCTACAGCTAGCGGGGATGAGAAGAGGGAGGGAGGGCTGATGGGAAATGCTGTACAAACAGCCCTTTGTTTGTCCTGACTTCTGCCTGTGAGTGGCCAGCGCTGTTCTCCAGCAGCGGCTCACAGGATGGGCTTCAGGAGCCTCCTCTTGCGGTCCTTCCAGCCTAGTCTTGGGGCAAAAATTTAACATATCCTGTAGCAATTTTTTCGTGGATGGCAGGGATAAGGAACTTTGCAGACCTGAGATGCTCTAGAAACACGTGGGTTTATTATTACAAGGGTCGTGGGTAAGGAGGGCTCTGCTTCCAGCCACCAGCCTGGGCTGGAGCAAAGCCCTAAAGAGAGAATGGGGAGAGAGAGAGATAAAAGAGAGCTAAGGGGTAAAAACGGGGCAGGAGCAGGGGAAAAACGTGGGGAGAAAACGGGAGCAAGTGAGGTGAGAGAGAGGAGAGGAGATGGGCTAGGAGAGGTAAGGGCAAAAGGTAGGAGAGCCAGGACAAGAGAGGAAAAGAGAGAAGAGAGCGATCCTCTTGTTACAATACATTCTATCTCTTTTTGTGTTGAATATTCTAATTTACAGTGACCAACCGGCGTGAGATACAAAACCTACAGACTTTGCATGCAGCCTGTAAGAACTACTACATTACCATGTCATTTTATATTCTGAACTCTATAGACTTCTTTCTTATGCACTTGTTCCCTGATGCCTCTGCCAAGGTGGAAAGGCAACATTCTTGTCTTTTGTTTTCCTGTCTTCAGCTAATCACTGTCTTCCTGCCTGCCATGCTCACATCTCGAAACTGGCTTTCATTCCTATTTCACTCAGGTTTTACATCTACACTATTTCTTACCATGCAGTCATATTCATAAGTTCTTCCTGTCCTGTCTTTCCCAACAATATCCCTTCCAGCAGGAAACAGTCAGTTCATCCAGGATCTGAGGCAAAGGCACCTCCTCAAAGAGCAAAGCATAACATCCAGAACAAGGGAAGAGGAAAGATCCTGTGGAATAACTGTGTCTTGCTTGTGGAGTGTGAGCAGGCTGGGGAAAATGGGAAGGAGCAGTTTTCTGGTTTCTAGACAGGTGCCTTATTTTTCATTTGATGGACAAGAGCAGGCCTACTCAACAATCTCATGCAGTACTTTAATTTTTGACTTAGGGATCCTTTCCAGTTTTCTGAAACTGACATAATAAAAAAAACCCTTAATTAATTATTTTAACCAGATTTCTAGTACAGCATGCTCAATGATGCCATGCATCAAGTTCCTTATTGAACAGTGTTTAATCAAGAGGTAAAGAATCACATTGAACAGTATTTCAGAGGAAGTAATTTTAGACTAATTCCAGATTACTCAAACAATCTGGTGCCATAAAAACACAAAACAAGGATCTTAAATGGAATTGAAATATGTACTAATGAGAAAATAATCTTGAAGGCGAAGCATGTGTCCTCATATTTCTGTTGCAATTTGACTCTTGTTCTACTGTAGCCATCCTGGACCTATTTTGGACTATGGGAATAGAGAAGGATGATTGTTGAGCTGTAATTCTTGCACTTTTCTTGTGTGCATTGTTTTGATTCTGATGTCGTGTTGTAAGAGTTTTGTTTTCTCTGTCTGTTGAGCTGCTTCCAGTACAGAGGTTTGTTAGGAGTACAAAGAGGTGCCCCTGCTCAGCTGGTTCAGTTTACAATTTGATGTCTCGGTGCTTGTTCAGTTTGATTTATTGTATGCCAGAGGCAAGCTCGGGCCTCTAAGAAGTGCCTATCTCATGTTCTGCTGCCTCAGCAAAGAAAGGGGGTAAATGGCACAGTAATTTAGAAGCAAACCTTCGGAAACTGAGCCTACCTACTCATGGGCCCATCCAGCAGGGTGCTCCCCCCTCTCTGCTGGAGATGGGCAGCTGGAATGAAGAGAACAAGGATGCATGGCTATACCTCTGCCTCTAATTCTGGTTGGAAACCTGAGGAAGGATGTTTTTTGCCGCTGTGGTTACATGCACACAGCAACTTAGAAGGGGAGGGAGGAGATAGCTGCAGGCAGCGGCTGTCAGAACAGGCCAGCCCTGCCTTTTCAGGGTGACAAAATGCCTGCTGCTCCCTCTGCCTTGCTACAGAAATTCTTTTCTGGTGCAGAGCATGGCTGCAGCGTTCCGTGCCTTAAATGAGATTATGGTAATGCCTCTGGGAGTACACGGTGTTCCAGGACAGGATTCTCCCTGTGAGGAGGGGGGAGGCTGTGAGCTGCTGCTGGTGTACAGCACCAGGGGCTGGCTATATATAATCAGGGATAAAACTTGGAGATGGGAGTGAGAGCATAGTGTGCTGAAGATCTGGGCCTGAATGCCTTTTCGGTTACTTGCAAATAAATTTTGGTCTGAATAATTTGAAGGTTTTATCAGAAGGTGTAATAAAAATTTATTAGGATTATTCCCTTGCTTTCTCTTTAAGTTTTCTTGTGTTTTCCAGGGAACACACGTCTTTTCAGAACACATTTTTAGAGCCCTGGCTGGACAGCAGTCAGGCGAGCTAATAATTTTGTATATAAAGTGAAGTATGTGAGGGATAGTTATCTTCAGGAGATGTCTTGCTGCATTTTGAGAAAAGACAGTTCTAACAAAGTTTGTGTTTGGCTGGTGATTTTTTTTGCTCTCCTCCATAGTTCCATGTACAATGTTTTCAGTCACTGAAAACTTTCAGGAACAACATGAAGTGTGATGCTGCTACAGAGTAGAGACTGAGCAGCAAAGTGGGATTTGGAGGAAGCAAAAGTTTTGAGGAATTTCATCAGGGAAATGCAACCCAAAAGGAAGTCGCTAAGACTGCTGTAAAACCACACTTCGAGGAGTTAATAGTGAGGTATGGCAAATGCATGGAAGGGCTGGGGAGCCTGCATAGGGAAAAAGCAAAGCCCATAGCAGTACTTCCAGGTCTTACCTTCTTTTCTCTTTCTCCACTTTGCCCCTGACTCATTATCCTGAATATCTGTTTCTCTGCTGACTTTGTCTCACTCCTTTTCTCCAGCCCTGATGTCCCTCTCTTCATTTTTGGTTTCCTGAGGCCTTTCTCCCCCAGCACCTCATCCCCAGCGGGCTCAGCAGCCGTGTCTGGCACAGGCTGGCAGGGTGCCCCCTCTGACAGAGGGCTATTCAAAACTGCACAAGCCTTTTTGTTCCCTACCATGGCATCTGGGACCTACAGGAGTCCCATAAGGAAATATTGCTTTTTCATCCTCTTTCATCTGTGTAGAGAGAGTAATCCTGAACTGTGTGTGACTCGTTTTATTTAGAGACACTCTTTTAGATGTACATATATCCCTGTTTCTGTCTGAAGAGGTAGAACATTATTAGATGTAAGATGAAAGTAGACCTACTTTGGGTTTTTTTTTTTTTCTCTTCCTCAGGCTGAAGTCGGCGAGAAGTGATGGCCCATGAGGAGGCAGTGGCAGATGGAGGCAGGAGGGGCTGTGACAAGGTAGCATCAGCAATCTGTAAGAGAAGAGTAGTTTTCAAAGGAGAATGGCACCTGGTAGGGTGAGACAGAAGAAAGAAAAGGCAACATTGAAATTCAGCTGCAAAATCATGGCTGCCTCTGACATATAGCATTATTCTAGACTAAATTTGTGTGACATGCCCTGGGAAAATGATCTTTTTCTTTTTTTCTTTCCTTCAAGTACCCATTGCACTCTAAAATGTGCTTTGCATTTTTAACGTGAGCCACACAGGTTTAGCTTTTTGCTGTCAATGAAAACCACTTTGCATCTTATTTGTATCCTTGATGCCAACACTAAGCTCTTTGCAGGCTGACAGTGAGAAATAGTGATGCATCTGCACTCACAGTAAATCTCCTTAAAAGATACCACTTTACCTTTGAGTTAACTGACTCATTCATACATAGAGTTCATATAAGAAGATCCATAAGGAGCCTCAGAACCTGATTTTGGCAGATGATGCAGTCTAAAACTATACTTGAAGATTAAAAAGGAATGTAAGTATTGTAAGGATGCATAAAAACCTTGGAGACATAATGCCAGTAGTAATGACAGTGCTAAGATATTAACTGTCATCATTTGTTACAGGACCAGAGTGGGTAGAGGAGCTTGGATTCAGTCATCACCACAATGGGCTTTTAAGCAAAGATAAAAAAGATAAAAATCTTATGTGCTCATTTTGCAAATATACATAAGTGTAAAACAAATCTATCTTGTGTTATGCCCCTCACTTCACATTTTTCGTCACTCAAGATTTTATTATATCAGTCAGAAAAAGTAATTGGAAACAGTTTTTGTGCTTTTGTTTAAAGTAGTTTTAATTTTTTCATTTGTTCTCTTGATTTTTTTTTTAAGAAAATGTGCTGTTAAATACTCTACAATTGCCTTTCCAATTCTTGCATCTGATAATTTGCTTTATACCTTGTACTTGCATTAGCCTGGAGGATTCGTCTGAATTTTCTGGAACACTGTTCATTGTTTGTTCTGTACAGTAGTTACTGTTCATCTAACATTTCTTCTATTTCTTGCCTTTGTTTTTGAGCACTGCTTTGCTTCCAGGTGCTGTTTTCTGCAGAACCCCTTTGTTTCCTCTCTCTCTCTCTCTGATTTTTGGCTTACTGGTTTTGCTGTCAGTTTTCACAACTTCTTCTGCAGGCTGCAATCTGTGCTTGGTAAAAATAGGCAACCCAAAGTGCTGAGCTAATCAAAGGCATCTTTTAGTGTATTTCCTCAGACCAATGGCCTGTTGGCGTACTCGGGCTGTTGGTGATTTTTTCTCTGAAGGCAGAGAGGATGCAGTATACTCATGCTGACCTTATGAACTATCAGTTCCAGACAGGCCAAATGAGTCAATGTTTTCAGTGTGTATATATAAAGTTTGGTGTCTCAAGCTGGCAAATGGGTCTGAATGTATTTATGGAAAAATTATTTTAAATTGAGAAACTATGCCCAACCATCACATATTGCTCATCTGATACCTAAAAATCCATGCCTGCTCTGATTCTCTAATGATTTAGGATGTTATTGTGTTTTGCTTGGGCCTGTTTTTTTACTGTTTAGCTAGGAATTAGCTATTGATACTTAACACCTGGCACCTGACCTTGAGGATCTGGAGTATCCTGCAGCTGCTGAAGTTGCCTGGTGCCAGGAATGTGAGAGAAAACCAAGAAATACCTCTGCCCCTAGCACCTGTGCTATTTTCTCTCTAGTTGAAGAAAATAAAAATGAAGATAAAAACAAAACCTGCAGACTGAATTATAATATTTGACTTAGTTTTCTTTAATCACCACCACCGAAAACATTATGATTGCTGCACTGACTTTTGAAGTCCTTGACCACGCTGCTGCTTTTGGCCTGTCCCAGGGTAGCTGTGACCCTACACAAGCTGGGCACTCAGCTCTGGGGTGTTGCAGTGATACCATGAAGGCTTGTCCAGCCTTCAGACTTTCATCACAGCTGTACAGGCAGCAGAGCCCTGAAAGATTTCAAGTGTGACTGTGTGAGGCAAAAACATCTTTGCCCAGGTTGGCCAATCTAGGGAGGACAGCTTTAAAAAGGAACAAGATGGGAAGAAGATGGCAGCCCACAACTGAGTGAGGAAGCCATCATAACCTCAGGAAACTTGCAAAATAATCAGGATCAGAAAGAGAGAATACTGTGCAACTAATGGTTAGGCTGCCACTTAAAGAGCCTGGAGAAACAGGCTGTCAGGAACACCATAATGTTCAACAAAAGCAAACACAAAGTCCTGTGTGAGAGGAAGAATGACCCCATGCACTACAATAGGTCATGGCTGGAGCACAGCTTTGGAGAGAAGTATCTGAGGGTCCTGGATGGCACCAAGCTGGATAAGTCAGCAGTGGACCCTTGCAGAAAGAAAGGTGATTAAGGGACTGGAGCATCTATTGTACAAAGAGTCTGGAAGAGCTGGGACTCTTCAGCCTGGAGAAAGGAAACCAAGGAGAGATCTTGTGTTTATCTCTCTATCTGAAAATACCTGGTGGGAGTTGGACAAAGAAGAAGGAGCCAGACTTTTCTTAGTGGTGCCCAGTGACAGGACAAAAGGTAATGGACACCAGCTTGAACACAGGAGATTCCACCTCAAAATCTAAAGAACATTTTTATCTGTGAGGAAGGTGAAACAGTGACCACAGAGACTGTGGAGATCTCCTCAGAGATATAAAACCCCAGCTGAACACAGGCTGGACCAAACTGTAGCTGACCCTGCTTGCAGGAGAGTTGGACTGCTTGGTCTCCAGAGGTCTCTTTCAACCTCATCTACTCTGTGATTTCAGCCCCTCACTCAAATGAAAATCAACTACCAGTGCTCTGATAGGCTCTGAACTGTAAATACCGTACTGAGTGCACCATCTTGAGTGAGCTTGTGTAATTGTGGTTTTACAAAGCAAATCTTTTGTTTGCAGACTCCCTATCTGTCCCTATTGCTTCTTGTCAGGTCACAGCCCAGATGCCCTGGAAGAACAGCAACTTCCCTGTGTTGTGGCAAGTGATTGTATATGCCACCATTTGTTTCTGAACCTTAAGTATGAATAGAAAATTTAGTTTCCTTAGGAGCCTCTGATGAGGGATTTTTGACAAAAGCTTTCTGAAAACTGCAGGTGCTGTGATAGAAGCTGAATGACTCTTAGCACTTAGTCACAGCTCATCTCACAGTGATGTTCTTCCACCTGCTTTACCTGCCAGGAATAGTTTTGGGGTGTAAAAGCTGAAAGGTCTTTTGCCTTCGAATTTCAGCATAACCTCTTCATTTGTTGATTGGTAATAATGAGGTCATTTTAGATTTTTATTGACAGAAAAAGGATTTGTTTGTCTAATAACTAACACAGAGTAATAGTTACAGTTCTTAAGTATTTGCCTTATTTTTGCAAAGTTGTCCCTCTGGCCTCTTTCATCCAAGGAATTACTACCTTTAGCTTCAATTACGTGGTCCCTTGGTAACTTCAAATTGATTTACAAAGGTTTTGTACCTGTAAAGGGCTGTAAGCTCCTGAGCAGAACTGCAGCTATTTTTTTCCAGGTCTCTGTATATCCTACAGCTACTGATAGCAAATGCTACCAGCTTTGGGGATAATACAAAATAGCTAGCAAATACATTGGTGTTATTTGAGCTAATGCTATCTGTGGTATTTCATATTTTGTGAGATGAAGACTGTAGAGACATGCTAATTACACCTATGTATGTACCCCAAATGAAGCTCCACACAAGGAATTCAGAGGTTTCACCCAAACATAACTGCTGCTGACAGATACTGCATTCTGCAGCCCTTTGAAACATATTTTAAAAAGATAGATCTTTGGCTCTAACAGAGGATGGAAATGAAGAGAGGAACATCTCTCCAGTCTGCAGCATTCTCCATGCAAAGTGAGACAGCATGCTTTGCTGCTGGAAGGGCTGGATTAAGTATGCTGTGGGGGGCCCTAGGCAAAACACTGCCTGTTTCTTTAATGTGAAAAGTGAAGAGGAATTTTCCTGAAATCACTTTTAAATTCGGACTTTTATTCTGCAATCAAAACAAGACAAAACTTCCGTGTCTGATGTGTACAAGCTGCAGATTGCATTCATAACTGACATTGAGGAGTCCTCCCTACACTTTTAGGTAACAAAACTGCAAATCACAGCTGAAATTTTTTTGAATAATATTAGACTTGACACTCAACAGAGACTAATAACATGGTCCTGTTTGTAACATATGTCAGTGCAGCTGATTTTTAGTCAGCTTTAACTACTAAAAGAGACCACTTACTGTTGTAGTTTACTATCATCATAATCCAGAAAAATCCACAAAGAATGTTATTTGTGGAAAAATGAATTTCATCTAATCAATCTTTATTTCTGAGCAGAAGCTGAACAGGGATGATAATTATTCTCTTGCTAGGGTATACAGCTTGCAATGAATACTTTTTACAGTGTTCCCCTTGGTCACTACGGTTAAGTGTATTACTCTTTCTATATTATTTTATTTTAAAATGTTTATATATTCTAATTCAATAGGAAAACAAGTCATAAAATGATGTCTTTATATGCTTTTTTTGGTGATCCTCAAGTCAATAGAGAGTATGTTTTGGTTTCTATGAGCAAGGGTCTTAGTAGCTCCTTCAAAGGTACTTAGGTGACTACTTCATTGTTTCATGTTTCTTATTATCACTGTAAATAGTTCACAGAGCTTTAAACTTTGCATTTAAATTTGTATATCATCTTACAGTAGACCTCTGTTTTCCAAGGTTTGAAAATAATATACATCTTTACAAGATCTCTTTTATGCAGGTCCTCAGCTGCTTCTTATGCAGTCTTCCCTGGTCGCTGGAATGACTGAGAATTTAATCCAAAGCGATGTCAAAAATACTTTCCAGATTCTCCCTGCTTCAACAGAGACTTAACTGCATCATGTTCAGAATATCTAAAACTGAATTATTATTTTATAATCTTTGCACACCTCTTGATTTTATTAGCAAGATCTGACAGAGTGTTACGTAAACTTTATTCCATTCTTCAATGCAGAACTAGAGTTCAGCAAGTTTTGACAGTAAATTGCCCAAGAAAAAGGACAACTTAGCTTGAAGCAAAACCAATTAAGCAATTTACTGTTGTCTTCAGCAACCTTGGCACACATTAAGCTTAAGATATACCCAGCATATGGAAAATAATAATAAATAAACAAATGTGTGTATTTATGTAAATGTTTATATAAAATTAATATTTTCTATATATTGCCCTAAGCCTGTTCACCACTAAATTAATCAGGACTTACTGCAGAGGATTACAGAATGGGTAAGGGTGAAAGGGACCACAGTGGCTCATCTGGTCCAACTTTCCTGCCCAAGCAGGGTCATACAAGAGCACATTTCCTTTCTCCTTAAAATATTTCATCATCGTATTTGCAAGACACCTCTGTGGGAGTAAACTATAGAAACAGTTTTAGCTAGCTTTTGGTATATATCAGCATAAAAAATTTAATTGCCTGTATGACATACATTTGCAGCAGATTTCTCACTAGATGATGGACATTTTGTGGCTCTTTTTGGTTTATGGTTTCTATTTTAATAGCTCAAAAAAATTTGCAGAGAAGCCTTTCTGTCCATAGGGTGACAACCCAAGCATGAGCATTCTTCACATTTCTTGAGGCATGCTCGTTAGGGAGTTGTTTGACCAGTTCAAAAGGTTACCCAGTCCCTGTTTCCTACATATTTTTATTGGTTTTGTTGTGCTGTAATGGGACTGTCTCCCTGGGATTCACAACTCAAGTGAAAATGATTATTTGAGTCATATTTCCTTTTAACCCCTCTTGCTAATGCTCTTCCTCACTGTTGAACTTGTATAATTCTGAGTCAGTGTTAGCAGATTGCTTTTGTCAGTACCAGCACATTAGCATGCACAATTCAGAGACTGTTTTGGTAGCCTGAAATACAAACTGTCACTAAAAGAGCTTGTACAGTTTGGCAAGCCTGCCCCTGAAAATAACAGCAAAAAATAATTTGCAAAGCAGCAAATTGACTTCTAGGTGGTGAATATTCAATGTTTATAAAGTCATCATGAGAAATTTATGATTGAAACCTCTTTGCATTCAATTTCTTGGGTTTGCTGTCTCACCAACTTAATAAACATAGGAAGGCTTACTTAAATCCTAGTCCTCAATCTGCCAGTTCTAGAGGGCTTTTAGTTATCCAGTAAGAAAGTAATATATAGGCAATGTTTAGTTATTTTTATTTGTCTTTTATGGAACCATATGTGGATGGGGGAAGAGCAGAGTTTGTTTGTTGGTGAGCCAGGCACTTTCAGAGTAGGAAAGTGGAAGATTGGGCTAGTAAGGAAAATAGATTCTTTAAACTTTTTCACCTTATGAAAAGTAAAAATATAACCTAAATAATGATTTGCTTTAGATATTAATGACCACCATAGAAAAATACAACTGCCACAGGAGGGAAAAGTTATCATTTACTGAAGCTGGTGTTCAATTTCTTACACTCATCATCATCACCCGGGACAGTGATCCTGACCTGCAGGTATTAAGCCTGAATTGCAGAATTGCATCACTCCTTCCATTCTTCCTGAACCTCTGCTTAAAGGAAGGAGGTTGCAGCAGGGCACTTTGTGTCTTCAGTGGTGGAGAGAGAGAACACTCCTAATGCTACTGAATTTGGGAAGGATGCTAGTTCTGCCACTTAAGGACACAAAATTCAAGACATCTGTCTGATTATTCATTAAGATAAAAAACAAACAAACAAGTTCATGGCCTAATTGATGGCCTGGAGACATCTAGCTTGCAGAGTTTCCCATAGGTGTGATTTAAATTGTACCCCAGCTGTGTAAATAAGAAAGGAAAGAGGAGGAATCACAGGAAGCACATTGCAGAAATTGTACATCATTACTACATGAGAAGGCAGTGAATGAGGTTTCTATAATCAGCTTTGGACAACTTCATCTTCAAAATGCAGTGATAACTATTAAAACCTAGAACTGGCTTTCCTTACTGACATTTTAAAACAGGCTGTTTGACTTCATTCAAAATTAATTCTCCTCTAAAATGATTTTTATTATTTAAAGCCTGACTTGAACACAACCTTTTTCTCTTTTCTCAAACTTTCCATTGCCTGGAGAACTTACATTGGGGATAAATGTAAATCTGTCCATAGGGTTAGTTTGATATCACAATGGCCATACAGTGTGTGGTGTGTGTATAGTATGAACATCCATATTTTTAGAGATAATTTATTCTGTTTCCTGCTGCCCAGCCCTCCCTGGGACAGTGGGGATGTGTATCCTGTGAGAGCTGGTAACCACAGGTTGTGTTTTCATCCTGGGGGAGAGCAACCCTCAGCTGGGATATCCACACTTCATCAGTTGGACAGGCTCTAACAGCACCTTGAATTTCTTTTACTGTCAAAACCTGGAAAAGCTTCAAGGTTAAGGCTCTGCTTACGAGTTTATGAGAAGCCTCTGTCCTTTGGAATATGTGAATATTTAAATACTGATGGCTCCTGTTTGCATCCTGCAAAGGAAATGAAATTAAATATTTGGTATCAGATTAAACACCTGCACATATAAAAGACAATAATTAAAATAACTGTATTAATGGTGTCTAATCAGGTTTTCCTTGCCATTAGTTTGGAAAACCACCTATGGCAATAATTTGGCTTCTCAGTGGCTTATATGGTGGTCTTTGAGTGTGCTTTTCTTGTGCACACACAGACTGCAACGAGAATAACTTTATTCATTATATTGATGGAAAAAACCAGAGATGCTTTGGGATTTTCACTTGAGAGGTTTCTAGAACTTCATATCAGAAGGTATTGAATGGCCTGGTCTAGCTTAAGTTAGCCCTTCTTTCAACTAGACAAATGCAGTCTGTGGCTTCCAAAAGTCCCTTTCGATACTTCCATGGTTCTGTGAAACACCACGGTGCAGTGCCTTCATATCAGGTACAGTTACAGTGCTTCTAAAATTCTAATTGATTATGAAAATGTTGAAAAAAGGGGTCTAAAACTTGCTCACAAGGAGAGGTGGAGGAGCAGGCAGCAATATCTACTTTCTGGTGGCCATCAATAGGACCTGAGGGAACAGCTTGAAGCTGTGTCAGGGGAGGTTTAGGTTGGATATTAGGGAAAGGTTCTTCACTCAGAGGGTGGCTGGACACTGGAACAGGCTCCACAGGGAACTGGTCACAGCACCAGCCTGACAGAGTTCAAGAAGTGTTTGAACAACACTCTCAGGAACAAGGTGTGACTCTTGGGGCTGTTCTGTGCAGGGCCAGGAGCTGGGATTCAATGATCCTTGTGGGTCCTTTCCAATTCAGCTTATTCTATGATTCTATGAAAGAGCAAACCAGCCAGTTCAGCCTCCTGCACCATTGGTCTTCTGAGCAGTATCCTGCAGGGGAGAAAGCATCACCCTTTTTTGTGCAGATGATCCATTTTTGTGCCCAGCATGTAAAGTTTGCACTTTGGATTTTGCAAAGAATGAACTGTTCAGATGACCAAAGTGCAGGGTACAAATTATGTCTGTTCCTATGTGCACTTGCCCCAAAAGTGTGATTTCTACTTCCCCAAAATACTGGCCTTGCTCTCATTGGCATGTTAAGATCTGACTGAGCAGTGTTATCAAATGGTGACGGCAAGGAGAGCCCCACTCAGAAATCTGGTGATTTTGAGGCAGTTAGTTAGGAGGAATATGTTTTTGTTGTGAGCTGCTGAGATAGTAACTACTGTCAAGTCCCAGAATGAGCACCTGCACGGGCAGGTAAAGCCAGGAGTGCCTGTGTGCCCCTCCATCTCTCCCCATCACCATTCAGAGGAAGGCATTGCTCTTGGTGAACTCACCCCAGATTCATTCCGAGGTTTGTTAGGGTATTGTGTTTGTTTGGTTTAGGTTTGCCTGTTTGGTTGAGGAGTTTTGTTTGTCTCTTTGGCCTTTTTTTTTTTTTTTTTTTTTGTCTGTTTTTTTACACCACC
>VWZU01003231.1:24436-73517 GCA_013397095.1 Sterrhoptilus dennistouni | reverse complement strand
TTGTCTGTTTTTTTACACCACCGCACATTTCTGCGCGACCTTTCTACCAATTTACAAAACAAAAAAACCCCAGGAAACACAGCAAACCAAACCAAAGCAGGCCAGGCAGCTGAAAGTTGTTATTTGGTGCCACCTGGTGTTGGAGTGGCGGGGCTGAGGCGGGACGTGTGACCGGGCTGGCGCACACAGACACAGACACACATACACACACAGACACAGAGACACACGCACACACACACACACAGAGGCACACATGCACACACACACCCCCACACAATCACACACACACAATCACGCACACACACACAATCACGCACACACACACAATCACGCACACACACACAATCACGCACACACACACAATCACGCACACACACACAATCACGCACACACACACAATCACGCACACACACACAATCACGCACACACACACAATCACGCACACACACACAATCACGCACACACACACAATCACGCACACACACACAATCACACACACACGCACCCGCACGGGGCGCGGGGCCGCAGCTCCGGCCGCGCTTTGCTGCTCGGAGCCCGCACGGCGACTCTGCCCTGGCAGCTCTGCGGGCTCTCCTGCGGGACAGGCGCTGGAATTCGCCGGGACAGACGGCAGAGGGCACGAGTGAACGCCTTAAGCATCAGGACTTGCTTCCGACGGGAACATGAATTTCTTTGCTCGCGTAAATGTACCCTTTCCCTTCAGCTTTTTTACCTCTCTTTTTTTTAGCACGATAATGGTTATGTTTGCCATTGATTTCTGCATGCTTTGTTTTAATTTCTGCATCTTTCTTCTTTATACCTCCTGTACAAATATATGCAAAATGCAGCTGACAAACCCAGGTCTATTCTGCCCTAGGGGATGGGGATATACCGACTGGAAAAAGAAAAACTTAGGTATATGTTTGAGGAAGTCTAAGTTTCATGAAGAACAGCAAAAAGCTCAAAGCCGGTTTTCCCTCCTTACCGTTCAGTTATGGCAAAAAGAGTCAACAGAGACATCCTTTTGATGGGAGTGTTGCCGGGTTTACCAGACCCGGTGGACTGCCTTTTTAAATCTGTAAGACTGATCAAAAGAAAAGGCTCAGCTACTCCAATCCTTTATAGGCATGCTTCACTCTTGTACTATTTAATTTCTGATAGGCAAGTTCAGGACTGAACTAATTTACTCCTGGCGTGAAGCCTGGGATGTGACATGCCAAAGAGCAGTGTATAATAACTACAATTGGATGGAGGAGCCTAGGTCAGCACATGTTTCACACCACTCCTTTTACTACTGGAGTCATGGGGTAAAATCTACTCTTTTTGCCAACTTTGGTGAAGGTGTAAATGCACATGCACAATGTAATGGCTTTAAATCTTGGATTCCTACTTGTATGCACCAGATGGATCTTGTATAAGTGTTCCACTTTACAGCATGTTAGCATTTGCTAGTAGTTAGCTGGAGGTTATAGCTGCCAGACTTCTCTGTGGCAGTTTCCAGGCTTAAAAAAAAAAAAAAAAAAAAAAAAAAAAAAAAAAAAAAGGCAAAAAGAGAAAATAAACAGAGAAAACAATCACCCACACGTATCTATTATGTCCGAATAATAGATAAAACTACTTTTAAGAATTGCATGTACCTATGTTTTTTCATGAATAGTATTTGATTTGGCTTGTCCTGATTTGAACTACATGGGGTACATGGATATTAGGATTTTTGAGAAAAGCTACCTTGATTTATCAATAGTGATTGAAAAAGTCTTATAAATGTTTGTGTATCAAACACAGGGTGATGCCTATCTTATATATATATATATTTATATGTACAAGTGCATATATTTTTCTTAAGAACAATTCTGGAACCTAGATAGGTTCCAAATTAATTCAACAATAATTTAATTTGATTCTATAGGTCAGCTTATGCACTACCGTATATAAAATGCATTTGTGCTATCTGAATTTTTTTAATGCTTTTGTCTTTACTAACTAGAAGTCTAACTCTTCCAGACTATCTTTAAGACATGATATTATGTATTTTAGGAGGCCATGAATTCTTGCCTCAAGTCCAAATTTGCTCTTCTGTATACCTCAGGCATATATTAACGGTCTTGGAAAATATGCTTTGGAGTGCCTACTTTTCATATATCTCCATTTCTCTTCCCTTTTCATTTTACTTTAGAATTAAATATGTAATTGCTGCCAGTGGGAAAAAAAAAGTTCCAAAACACAGAAGAATAATTCACCAATTTTATGATGCATGTATATAAAACCTAAAATACTGACTGGGCAATTGTTAAAAACAGGGCAATGCCAGGCCTTTCTTAGCTGGTGTCTTTCTCTTTTCTTCCTTCTACTGCCTAATTCCCAGTTGCTCCCACAACTTTCTTGTACTCCAACCAACAAGCACATTTTTGTCCTAATGAAATTTCAGTCTCAACATTACTATTACAGGTGTATAGTGGGAGGTACATGGTGCTGCTCCAGTGGCTCCCAGGAGGATTTCATCCCACTGACATAGGACAGTGGGGTGCTGTTAGTGCTGCCTAGTGCAAGGGACATCTTCATCCTCAGTGTCTCTCCTAAATATGTCAGAAATTCAAAGCTGTGCTATAATCTGGTTGCAACCCTGAAAAGCCAGCACCTCTGGGCATGGAGAGGATCATCCAGCTGTGTTTGATGCTCCCCTGAAAGTCAGTGGCTGCAAAATTCCCCCTGCCTTGTACAGAAGGCATTTTTGTGCTAATTTTAATTTAAGCAGGTACTTGCTTTGGGGGATTAACCTGGCAAGACCTGCTAAACCTGGACAGTACCACCCTTGGCAACTTGCTCTCAGGTGATGCCAGTTTGTAACACTGTGATTTCCTTCCTCTGCAAGGTCATGTTCAAAGTCTTTTGTTCTGAGGGAATTTTTTTTCCCTGTGTCCCTCCTGTACATGAAGAAGAAAACACTCCTGTTTTCTGTGATTGGAGCCAAATGCCACAACAGCTTCTGCTGCCTTTTTCTGCAAGATCTTACCACCACTCCTGTATTTAACTTCAGGTAGTGCTCTCATGCAGTATTTATAGATGATAATGCCACATTTTTAAAAATTTAGTTAAAAATGTCTGGAAATTTAATAGTAACACCTCCCACCCTGAAAAGCACATTTGAAAAAAGACTAATTGTTACCAATAGCTCTAATTGCCAGCCTTGATCATTAAACTTTGCCTTGGGTCAGCCTTCCATTCTGCCTGATTATTAAGTACAGATTAAGAGGCTGTTACTGGCATTAATTTTGGACTCTCGAGGCATCGCTATTCCCAAATACTGTGCACTTTATCTGAGCAGAGCACTTTTCTTAAAACTTCCGTTAGTGCCCAACTTCCAGCGGGACTGAGGGCTGTAATCAGATTATTGCCTCCCGCTGGATGCAGAGGATACAGGCTTCTGCTTGAATTATTGAATGGCCACGGTCTGGGGGCCGTGTCCTTTAGTGCTGGGAGGGCTCACATTATTCCCTCCAGTGACAGATCCCTACTGGAATGCTCAGTGGGACATTTTAAGTTTTGCAAGTTTTCACTTCTGAGCTCACCGTGCGTTTTATTTCTGCGCTGCCGGCCAGGATTGATGTATGTGGGAGAAGAGAGCTTTAAAACGCCTTTGGACGTGGTTTCCTAAGAGCTTATTTACTGTATAAATTGTAAAAAAAACCAACAAAAAAACCAAAAAAGAAACAGAAAAAAAACCCCAAGCAAAAAAACCCAAAAAACACACACAAAACCAAACAAACTAAAACCAAAACCAAACCCAAAAAAACAGACACATGTGTGACATGCTGGGCCGTGCACAGTTTCCAGGCACATCTTATATATATTTAAAAAAAAAAAAAATAATAAAAATCTTTCCTGCCTGTTGAATTTATGACTGAGATAGCCAGATTACTAGAAACACTTATGTGTTTAATCTTTTCATGTTTTGAGCGGGAGAAGGTAAGGCAAGGAAAATGCCATGGAATTGCTTTTTATTTCGTGGAGACTGTAAATTCTGTTATAGAAAATGTAATAAAGAAGCAGCTTAAACAAAAAGAGTGGCTGTGTGAAATCGCAAAATTTCCATTGGGTGAAAACAAATCCTAACTTTATGTACGTTTCCCCGGAGAGATGTAATGTGAATGCTTACAGCTGTTTTTACTTTCTTATTCCCTGATTAGATTTAAATTAAAGGAAGGATGTCATATTGAATTATGAAAAATTACTTATTTTGCATATTTTGGTTTATATATACTTTCTATTGCAGTCTCACTGTGGCATTCACAAGGACCTACTGAACATTTGCACACAAATAAAATTAAAAGTGAACTGGCTGCAGTGTAGTGGTTCTGACAGAGAAATGTGTCCACCTTCTACCAGGAAGGGAAAACTACCCCACCATGCTGAGCCTTCCCCTTAAAGACAGGTTAGTTGTTGGCTGAGAAGGAAGGGCTGTGTCTTACTGAAACCTCACCTGCAGCACCCTCTGCTCCAGGGGGTCTTTCAGCAAGCATTCGGGCCATCCAGCAGCCCAGAGGGTTGAAATTCACTCTCTGGGGAGATTTAGGTCTCTCTTCCACAGAGAAGTGCTTTTTGGCTGGAGAAGATGGTATTATATGACTTACCTAAATAGTCACAGCTATTGGTGCAGCTCAGACTGGGTGCAGATTTGGTTCTGGTACAGATGAAAAGATTAAAAGAACTTGGTTCAAACAACTGGCATACTCAAAGTCTTTGTATAACTGTGTACAAAGATTTAAAAAATTGGAAATTGGTTTTAAAGCATTCCATGGGATACTTCCCTTATAATTTTTCTAGCAAATTATCAGCTCTGCAGGAGTCGTAAGAACTAAATGATTCATTATTAGAAACTACTGTGGTAAAAATAAATATATTTGTAAGCACATATATTTTAAAAATAGAGTATGAAAAAAAGAAAATTGTATGAATTAGAAGAAGTGCTCATTTGAGTGATGGTGTTTACAGAGCTATGTTGTGTACTGCGCCACACCATTTGGGGTTGGGATCAAAGGGGAAGAAGCCTTGCAGGATCTCTGTGCCTGGTGGGTGTCTGTAATTTGCACAAGTGAATTAACAACTTGCTAGCACAGCCTCTGCAGTGCAAGATGCATTAATGTAATCTAGAGATGAAAAAAAAATGTTATTTTGCTGCAGCTGAAAATCATGCTCATCTTAGATGTGCACAGAACTGAACACCTATGTTGTTGCGCTGCTGTGATCATCTCTCTTCTTTTTCCTTCTCCAGAAGAGGTTGTTCATACCATGCTGTTTCTGAGTGGAGGACGAGGAGCCTGCTGCTGAGCTGAAGGGTGATTGCAATAAAAAAGGTAGGATAATATTCTGAGAAGTGGGATTCTCAAAGCTGGCAGGCAAGGGAAAAGGAGGATGGAGACAAGGGTGTGAGAAGCAGTTTTGCTGTGAGCCTCTGGGCATCCTGGGGAGCAGCACCTCTCAGGTGTGTTTGCCTTGACTTTCACTGGGTTTCCTCAAATGTTCTTTCCCAACTAACATTAATCCTCTCTCCTTTAAAGACAGGATATTTGGGCCTGTTCTGCTGCTGAGGAAGGGTAGACCACCCCTGGAATGCAAACTGTGGCATAGTCTGGTGATGGGGATGCTGCAGCCTGTTCCAGAGCATCCTGGTGGCATTCCTGCATGCCTCAGAGCCTGGGGAGGAGGAGGACACCTTGGAGTAGGATGTGAGACGAGAAAGCTGCTGGTTGCCACTGGGCTTTTTGAGAGACACTGCTGTAAGAAGAAAATAATAATCACAACATTGTTATACAGCAGAGGTATATGGCCATATCCTCACAGTTAATTGTGTGATTTAATGAGTGATTCTCCTGCCCTACCATTCTGTCTAGAAAAGAAAGAAATTAAAACTTTTCAATGTGCTTAGAAACATCTAATCTGATGACCCCTTCAGTGACCACCAGCACAGCCCCTGGTTTTCATTACCCCAAGTAAAGAATAGTCTGTTGATGATGACAATTTGCCAGTCACAGTGTGTAACACTAATTCTCTTCAGTCAAGTCCATCTTTAGGTTTGATTCATGCCACAAGGCACTGAAATCTACACAGCCTCTGCAAGGCCAGCAGCTGTTTTGTGGTCCTTATCCTCTAGGAATTGAATATATTTTAGTGTATAAACTATGCCTTATCAATGTCTTGTGCATCAGCTCTTTCCTGTCTGCTGGTCTAAAGACATTTGGATATCTGTAGTCCCCAGCAACATCTTTGTATAATAATAATTATTATAATAATAAATAATAATAAAGGATTTGAACAGGCAGTTGCTTTTATTCTTGGAGAAAAGGTGACCAGCAAATCACATTCTCACTCAGAAATTTCCAGATCCATTGTGCTTTATCAGTGTATGTATCCCATCTGACATCAACCCAGAATATTTCTGTAGCATTTTCCCCTCTCTAACATGGAGGCAAAAGAGGCATCTGCTTGTCAAAAGTACATTGTAAAATTAAATACCTTTCTGTTTTGAAGCACTTTAATGCAATATGAACAAGAGCCATAAATGTACCTCAAACTGAGTGAAAGAATCTTTTATTATACACATTTTAGAAAAAAAGCCCCTGCAGAATAGACAATGGATACTTTACCAATTTTTCTGCCTTCGTTTTAAAATCAGTTATGAGAGATATAAATTTGTAACCTCACTACACTGATGCTTTTTTTTTTCTTTCATTCTCTTTGCATATCCATAACTTATTGGAACTTCCATGTCTCCTTTCAGTCAGATTACTTTTTCCTATCAATCTGTGATATTTTGCTAAGCAAATAAAATATCCTTAAACAATACCACTCTTTAGTCAGTTAAGTCACCGATTTATTTCAGCTTTGCAAAATTGACACCTTTTCAAGTTCCCAAAGTACATATTGTAACCCATATCATGTTTTGTCTGCACACAGCAAATGCAACTGAATTAAAGTCACTAGTACCAGAGCAACTCTTAATTTTTTAGATCAGTGAGTAGAACTCTGGCCTTTCTCATGCTCAGGAAAAGAGGGCAATGGGAAAGAATTACTAAAACAGGCAGGTAGTTGCTCTGCACACACTCATGTGCAAAAAAAAAAAAAAAGTTTAAAAAAATTTCCCTCTGCTTTTGAAATTTGGGTTTGCTCCTGCATGTCCTTGACTGATAGAGACCATGAAGGATGTTGCTCCTGTAGACTGTAGGTCCCTGCAGTCCCTAGTCTCAAAAAGGGAAAACAGAAACAAATTTTCCAGTACCAACTACTCAATTTCACCCTTGCTGTCAGGCGAGGTGTTCCGTGAAGTGGGTTGGTGTGTTTTGGACATGTCACTGAGTGATGCATTTAATCAAGAACACCTTGCAGTTGTAAGCCTTGGATTTTTTTTTCTTTTTTTTCAGTTTTCCCCCCTTTTTATTCTTCTCTTTTTTCTTTTTCTGTTCCTCTTTCGTCTGTTCTCTCACCCCTCTTTTGCTTTTTCCTCTCTCTCCCCCCTGAATAGCTGAATCTATTGAAAAGTAAATCCCCTCCTTCAATTACTTTAATATGCTTTCATACCATGTTTGCTCCACTTTATTTCTCAGCTTTGTTATTTCCACTCCCCAGTAAAATCTATCACCTTTGAGTGAGTTATTTGCTTTTCTGGACTGCAGCAAATACCACCCACTCTGTTAAGGTCAGGCTCCAGCTCCTTGACTTCTCTATTGTTCCGTCCCTTCCTTACCCACTCTGTCATTGCAGTACGACAGCTCCAGCTGGGAGGGCAGGGAAATCACTCCCTCAAGAGCAGTTTATCACAGCAATAAATGTTATGTGTTTTACTAGGATGCCATCAAAGTTCACCATCACACCATCATGCTGAAGTAGAAACAATTGTTTCTTTTATTCATCTATTATATATACTCTATTGGGTAGGTGTCTATATCCTGTAGAGATCAGCATCCTGAAGATACAAGGCACTACTTTGAGCTTCTGCTGGGCTGTGAAAATTACAGAATTTGCAGTGAAAAGCATAATAATATTTTAAATTAATTACTGCTTCTCAGTTTTCTTCCTGTTCTCCCTACTGCCTGGGTTTTAATTACTTTTCTCACATAGGCGTTTCCAAAGTCACATCATTAAACAGTATTTGTGGCCTCTACATTTCTTTCAGGTTATTTGCTTCTTTTTATAGTACTGCCTGTGCCAGCTCTGTTAACTTCAAAGCATAAGAAACCTGAAATTTTTGTGATTGCAACTGGTACTCGGCAGAATCTGGCCAGACATCTGAATTGATCTGTCATTCATGAAACTAAATACTTTCATTTTAATTTTTTTTAGATACAAGAGAGAAAAGTGAAACCTTTGTGCTTACATTCCCTCCCCCATCTTCCTACTAAATATTGATATTTCCTCAGCCAAGAGAGCTTAATAAAAACTGAGAATACACTTTACTACATTAATTTCATCTGGCAGAATTGCTTGTAGCAATATGAAAACAACTTGTTGAATGTGTGACAGGGTAATTCACTGAGCACTAAAGGAAATTGCTAAAAACAAAAAGAAATTTGTTATACTCTAAGCTCTCAGTGACATTTGAGAGCTCGAGTATTCTGTTGGGGAAAATGGTCAGCAGCCTTGCTCTGACATATGTTAGGTATCTCTATTCTCTGAAATGCAGATTTGGATTGACTGAAGCTATCTGAGGCTTTAGGTTAAATTCCTAGCAAAGTTTTCAGTCAAGAACATGAAGGAAACATTTGAAAAGACATAATATTTCATTTCAACATTTTTCTTGAAATGTTCTAAAAATGAAACTCCTTTCATTTTTAACTTTTTGGTTTTGTAACTTTTTTCCTTCAGGACACTGTGTGTGTAAATCTGGCTCAATATAGTGAAGGGAAGAGAAAGAAACACCCAAGGCCAGTGTTTGGAGCATCTCCTTCTCTTCCTCTCTCTCTTCTCAGGCAGAAGGAGATGGCAGCTCCTCTCACTCCCACTGTTAGTCCTCTCCTGCCAGTGGCACTGCAGTTACCTGCAATCATCAGTGCAGAGACAACACTGTGGCTGCCAGTGCTCCTTGAGACCTATTTTACCATCAAACAGAGGCTCAAAGTCAAGCTAAAACAGAGCCAGAACCTCTCAAAATCACCTCACTAGAGATCTTTGTAAAGACAGATCAGGGATTCAGTGAGAGGGCTCCATCCCCCTGTCCCCAGTGTCAGGTTAGGTACCCTTGAGAAAACTAAGTATCCTGCTTATATACTGCTGGAATCTTAATTCTGGGACCATTGTAAGGTTTATTTCATTTTATATTATACAGAAATTCCAGCTGCAGACAAATTGGAGAAAACTTTGCTTTGGCTTATCATTTATATTGAGTCTGCAAGAAGAAGAAAGGAAGATGTAGCACTAGGGGATGGGAGTCAGGTTCAAACAGGTAAATATCAAGTGCAAAAGCAGTAGATCATTAAATGAGGTGATACAGCAGGGCTGTTCATATTGGTGTGCACAGCTCTTTTCTTTCTCCTGCTATGATCAGTGTTCACTTATTGGTGCCTGATTCAGCTGCATTAAAAGCTTTTGATCAAAAGGCAAAGAAGGACATATTTTCCTGCTGCATGTTTTCCCAGGTTTGAGGGTTTTTTTCTGATGGAGATAGATATTTGGCCACAAATATTGTAAAAAATGTGTCCTGGCCTTTATGGGCTCTAAAGAAAGAATGCTGACTGAAGGTTTTCTCTTTGGTTAATCAAAACAAGTGTAAATTCTTGATCCTAGGAGCAGTGTTTCCTACATTCCTATTAGATATAGTGTGACTTCCCACCAGCTTGGCTGTTGAGCAGTTACTGACATGTAGTTCCAGGACCCAGTCAGGGTTTGGGGCTGTTTCCTGATGGGTAGTTTAGTGGTAAGCTGTTGGAACAAGAACAAGAGCTGAATGAGGTTTTTCAGGTGTGATAACTCAACATTTGCATGGCACTGACCTGGGTCATTTCATGTTTTCCATGTGTTCAGTCAGCACAGGCTTTGTCCTCCACCAAACTCCTGAACTCAGGTTTCAGAGGCCTTTGAGTGCCTGCAGAGTTAGTGCAGTTTTGTATGGACAAAAAAATATATATAAATGAAGAAAGGATTTAATTATTGTAGCCAGCTGACATGAAAGTCAAAAAGACAGCCAACTGCAAAATGGGAAATTATTTCAATTCAGCACATCAGCAAAGCTTTGTAATAAAGGCATGAATAGTTCTGGGCTCGCTCTAATGCCTTCCAAGGTCATCAAAAATTATTTGACTTCCATTTTGGTTCATATGGTCATGTTCCAGAGACCAATAGCTTAATGGTTCTGGGAATACGCAGGTGCTCTTCTAGTCAGCTAACTTGCATTTAATTTGGTTTGAAGTGTTGCCTCTGGTCAAGGGAGTGACTATGGCTTCCTTCGTTGAAAAGCTTTTCACATCCCATCCCTGTGTAACAAGAGCTGCTCAATAAAATTGTGCTCTTCCTGCCATCACCTATCAGAGCTGTGTTGCAGCACATCCAAGATGGCTCACTGTGTTGAATCCCAACATTTAAAACAAACAAACAAACAAACAAACAAATTATGTAAAGTCTTATGAAGGTTGTAGTCCTTCTGCATAGCTGTGTTATCTGCAGTTTAGACCTCTGTCTCCTCAATAAGAGCATGTTTGGTTAAAATAGTGAAGTCCAAATGATAGATGGAATGGCTGCATCATATCTTGGGAAAACATTTAAAAGGGTGTTTTGTTTCTGTGAGCACATTTGGAGTTTGATGTAATAGAGCTTGCAAGAGTTGATATAGAGGAAATTATTACTTCTCAATAAAATTCCCCATTTTTATTGGCTCACATACAGAGAATGGCAGCCAGCTGATAAAATACTTGGTGGAATTTTCTTTCCATCTAGCCATGTGCTGCTCTACAGCTATGAAGTGTGTCTTTTTTTTAAACTGGGCAAAATTATGATTGTTTGAAAGCATTTTGTGTTTATCATAGTACTCTTTATGTGGAAGTTCATATTTTGTGGCTTCAACTAAATTTTGTCATTTAAACCTGCTGGCTGTGACAGTAAAGTAAAAAATAACCATAAAAATAATAATATAAATCTCTTATCTCTATCAGATACTGGAAAACTAAGATGTATATTCTGCAAAAGCATTTTTAGCTTTTCACATGCTATTTGAATTCTTTATAGTGTCTAGTTAATGAGACATATGTATATGTACATATATACATAATATGGCTTTGTAAGACAGAAACTGTAAACAACATTTGCAAAATATTACTTCATCAGAGCCATGAAAATCTAGAAAACAGATCAACTCTATTTTCCTCAAGATAAATACAGACTTCCTCAGAAATTTAAACTCTGCAGCATTACTTGCGTTTACTAACAATACCAAAACTTTCCAGAATGGAAATTTTTCCATTTCCTACTCATTTAGTTACTGGAAAGTATGAAACATTTTATAACATTAAACTGTAGGCTTTTTGGGGGTTTTTTGTTTGGTTGGTTTTTGGTGTTTTTTTTTTTTTTTTCCTCAAGGAGGAATTTGATTCCCAAGTGTTAGGGCCAGAAGAAGACCTAGCTGGTGGAGTTTTAGGTGCCTGCTCTCTGGAACAATTGCCATGCTCTACATCTTCCCAGGCTGTGCACAGAGAAAGCTGGGCTGCCCTAGGAGAGAAGTTCCTTCAATCGGAATTGCACAGAACTATCCAGACACAGAGAACCAGGGATCTTAAACATTGTCCCTTCTGCAGTGCTACAGGAGTGGCTCCCCTCTGCATGGCATCCACAGGTGCTTCAAGGGACATCAACAATAGGAGTAAAGAGTCTCTTTTCTGCTCAAAACACTAAAAAGCCCTTTCCCAGTGGGTAATTGTGAGGGCACCAAAAATCACCACCTGGCAGTTTGCACTGTTGTGAGGAATAGAAGCCTGGCAATGGGATAGGTTGTGTTTTTCTGGGCCTCCTGCCGCATCTTCTCTGGGCAATAATTTCTCTGGATGCTAGTTTCTCTGTCTGATTAACAGGTGAGCTGAGTCCTCCTGCAATCCTGGCAGATGTAGCTACCAGAGAATTGTAAAAAAATTTTAAAAGCAGGAAGACAGCTGAGCTTGATGCTATAGGGCTCAGCTGAGCAAAGATTGCAGAATCACAATTTTATACCTAAATAGCAATAATTACCTGTACTCTGCCTTCCATGCTCTTTTCTGACCTGCCCTCTCATTTCAGTGACATTTTGGCTAGAATGCAGAAGAAGCTAGGCTCAGCTGAGTAAAAACCTGCTTATCTATGTCAAGGCAAAGCAGTTCAATGCTATTCAGATCTGGCCTGATAAGTTGTAGGCATACCAGGGTACTAATGTAATGCTTTCTGGGCAAGCAGCAGCTGAGAAAGGGATCTAACAGTGGGGGCTGAGGTGTCTAAGCCCATTTCCTGTCTCAGCCCTGTCCACTACTTTTGTACTAGTGATGCACTGAGTCTATCCACTTCTCTGTCCCTGGAAATCTACAAACTCCCTTAGCTTTCTCATCATTAGCCAGTTTGGTTTGCTGATCACAGGGTGCTCCCTCTGGAAACTTCTGTTGACTAGATCCAAGGTGGAGAGGAAACCACACGGAGATGATAGCAATAATTTTCATATCACTTGTAGAGCACACCATGACTAGTCTTTCCCCATAACCATGGGAGAGGCAAATTCTCTGACTGCTCCTGCAGAGGCTGGAAAAGAGTACAACAATGTACTCTTAGTCATGAAAACCATTTCTTTTAATGTGCAGCATTCTCTCCACAGAGGCCCTGAGGGACATGTTGATGTGTTGGGCTGTTTCCAGCTAGTGGGTGAGATTCACCTGACTCGCCCCCTGAAGTGTATCCACATAACATCCACACATTGTGTACATAAATCAACTTTCGCCTGAAGAATCAGAATTCTTTGTTGGCAAATGAATGTGAGCTGTGAAGAACCTGCAAAGCGTATTATAGCAGTCCTGAATGGTTGTCAGCTTTCCAGAGGGTTACACTGTTAGCTGGAAATATTTTCTGTTCTGTTCCTAAAATCTCCTTGTCTGAATTGTCAAACATATTGTTGTCACCAGAGACAGCTGGTGCAGGAAATAATGCAGTGAAAGAATCAAGTGATACAGCATTTTTGCAAAACCTTCTACAAATCTGTATTAAAGTCAGGTTTTTTATTTCTTATTAAATTAGCATCATACTACGCTGAAATTTTTATGCACTAGTTGAAGACTTACAGCTAAATGTTGTAATGACTCATTATGGCAATATGCAGCAGCATTGACCCAGACTTGTCTTCCAGTCCTCCAAATCTTATCCATTCCACACTTGGTTTACCACAAAAATGGCCTGCATTGCTATAAGCTTAAAACAAGAGGACACGCTTTAACATTGATTCTGGGTTTCAAATGTGCAATGATGGTTTAGTTAACAGGAAGCAGATTCAGGCCTGCTCCAGACACACTGGCAATTAGGCATACATCAGTTCTCCATCCTGCCAGAGCACAGAAAGAAAGGAGATACCCTTTCTCTGAGTGTAGAGAAAACCAATTATGAATCCTAGGAAGTATTTAAATGGAAATACTAGATTTTGAGTAAATGAACTGTAATAATGAAATTCATTTCTGTGATGCCCACTGCTGGGAATCACTTCCTAACAGGAAGGTATAAAGAAGATAGAAATCTCTTCTTCAGCATGCAGAGCAGAAGGGCAACAGACACACACTGGAAAACAGGAAATCCCAACTCAGTATAAGGAGTTGTCAGACCCTGGACCAGGTTGTACAATCCTTGTCTTTGGAGATATTGAAAACCTGGTTGGACAAGGAGTTGACTACCTGCTCTAAAAACGTTTTTGAAACATGTTCTAGGTGAATGCCTGAGCACCATTCCAACCTGCACATTCCTAAAATTGCATCTGGGCAAGAGCTGTGTGTCCTGCAGCATTGTGGCAGTGGGAGGCTTGTTGCTGACACCATTCAGTGAAGAAAGGGAGGCAGCAAGGTTGCTTTGAATGGAGTTACCTGGAATACACCTGAACAATCTGCTGGGGAGGAAGGGGAGGTGACTTGGTCAGATGGATGTTGGTTTCTGCATAACACTGTTGTTTTGGGGATGTTTTTCATTTAATTTTTAAAATATTTTTATTAATGCACTTATTCTTCCTTCTGCCTCCTTTAGTGAGGTCTAAACTAGAAGTAAACATGTATGTTTAAAACATGTAGTCACAGAGACAATCAAACTATGTCAAACGTGATTGGGAAGAAGATCCAGCTACAGCAAGAGACTAAGTAACTGCTATGAAAAGGCGCAGAAATGTGGTGAGATGGCAAAAAGCGCAAATAGCAGAGGTTTGGAACCTTCTCCAATGCTTCTTGAAATCTGCCACTGTTGCAGCAGCCCTCTATTAGAGGGTAAAAATGAGCCAAGGCACAGACTTCCTGCTAAACACAGCATAAAAAGATCCTAGGCTTATTCCTCTTCACTGCTTAGTCATCTTAACTCCAACTATTCACTGACTCTGGCTGCAGCAAGCTCCTCCTGTAGGTTTCTCTTGCAGCCTCTAACTGCTGGGTATTTCCTGCTAAAATATGGCTGCATGTTTTAGTTTGCAGACTCTGAGTGCAGGCTTTTACCTGGCTAGACTGTGTCTGCAAGTTCCAACAACAGGCTCTAACTGCAGACCCAGACTTACCTCACAGCAGTGATTTTCTCTCCTCAGCATCCTGCTTCATGAGTCTCCCTCTCATCCTCCTCAAGGCTCCTCCTCCATGATGATTCTCCCCTTACCAACTAACCCCCTCTTTTATCTCATTCATCCTTATTGGATAAAGCTGTTATTCATTAGGGGTGAGGCTGTATTAGTTGATTAACACAGCTGCTACTCGTCAGGGGTGAGGTCACCTGTATTCTCTTCTCCTACATGCCATAGGTGATAAAGACTCAGTGATGCTTGTTACTGCCTTTGCATTTCTACAATGTTTGCTATGGCAGAGCTCCAGAGCCAAGAGCAGTCACTGAGCAATTGTGTGGTGGTTGCTGTTGACCACAGAATCACAGAGTATCCTGAGCTGGAAGGGACTCGCAAGGGTCATTGTATCCACCTCTTGGCCCTGCACAAGACAGCCCCAAGAGTCACACTGTGTGCCCCAAGAACCTTGTCCAAATGCTTCTTGAGCTCTGTCAGGCTGGTGCTGTGACCTCTTCCCTGAGACCTGTTTTGGGTGCCAAAACACCCTCTGGATGAAGAACCTTTTCCTGATATCCAACCAAAATCTCCCCTGACAAAACTTCAGGCCATTCCCTCAGATCTTGTCAGAGAACACCACAGAGAAGAGATGAGTGCCTGCCCCTCCCTCTCACAAGAAAGTTGTAACTGCAGTGGGGTCTCCCCTCAGTCTCCTCCAGGCTGAACAGACCAAGTGACCTCCGCCACTCCTCATATGGCTTCCCCTCAAAGCCCTTTGAACATTCAAATGATGCCAGCAGCTTGTCAGGAAAGTTTAGATAGTGGATCTAGAAAATGTGATTCTACAGAGCAATAAGTAATATTTTAGTAGTTGTTTTCAGAGTTCTAAAAGATGACTTGTGACTGCCCATACAGGGTGTATTCCTCATGTTACCCTTATTGGAAGGAGCCTCAGTTTGAGGCATTGGTGTAGTACTTCTGTGGCTTGGCTGATGACTGTCTTTCATTTCTTCAACAGATTTGGGTTAATATCACTGGCTTGCTTCAAGCAAGCCTCCTTGAAACAATGCTTCTGACAACAACTGAAACACTTACAAAAATGGGCATTTAAAAATTATTATAATCCTAGTAATGTAAGGAGCAGTGCTTTCTTCTCTTTTTTCCTTCAGATTCACATTCACAAGCATATAGAGATGTCATTTATATCCTAGACACATTAATTTCTGATTTTTTTCCTTTAACTCTCTTAATTGGAAGAAAGTATGTTGTTGCTGATTTATGAACTCTTCAGAAGTGCCAGGGATCATTTTAAATGTACACAGCTGCTCTGCAGTAGTTTAACTTGGCAGATAGTATTAAACCATTGAATTGTGTCATTTATTTGTGTATGCACACAATAAGTTCCTTGTGCAGGTTCTTCAGAAAAAGTCTCAATGTTGATTCGGAAATGTGGCCTAAAAATAACCTAGCCCCATGATTTATTGTTTTGGTGCTTGTCTCCAAACAGTACATCTAAAATGAAGAATGAGATACCACGTATACCCCAGATAAGGCCACAGAATGGAAACTATCTGTAAGAGGAGCTATAGATCGAGGTCTGAAATGGAAAAGTTCCCAGGGTGAAGGAGCAAGACACACGATGGGAATCAACTTGTGTTGTTGGCATTTGGGAATGCCACAACTTATTTCATTGCTAGGCAAGGCAGTGTATGACGTTGTGAAATGAGAAAGAGCAGCAGTCATGACAGCAGTATCACTGGTTGTAATGGAGTATAAATCAGGGCAGTTTACTCTGTCATTTCATTCAGGGCATCATAAAAGTAACACCTGTCATCTGGAAAAAATCTAAACTCAGAGAATAATATAATGCGTTTTGCATGAATGTATAAAATCCTACAGTACTAGAAAATAAAACACTTAGATATTGAGTCTTTATGCTAAGGGGTGACATCTGCAAATATATTCTACGATCAATACTATATGACTTGATTTATGTCTTAAACTATTCTATGGGGGGAAAAAAAGTAGCAGTATAGATTCTATTCTAGATCTAAAAAATAACTTTTTAGGGCATGATACTAATCTCTTTGATCCACACCATTAAATGTATTGGAAAGAAAAAGAACTTCCCTTACTTCTCCTTTGGCTGTAAAATGGACTGAAAACAGCCTTCAGGGAATTGTAGATTCAGTTACATCCTCAACAAGAGAACCTAATGGGCAGTGTTTAAAGACTGATTGATAGACATCATCTCTTGATGATCATAGCAGAACTTTTTAGGCTGCTGATTGCAAGCACAGACATTCTGGAAAGCAAAATTTATGCCTGCCAGGCTTTTTGCCCTGTTTTGTCTCCTCTTTTCTTTCCTCCCCTCGAACCAGATTTCAGCAGTCAGACCCAGAAGTCAGTAACAATGGCCAAAAAATCCGAGCCAAAGACTATTATCAGCCATGCAAGTTTCAAATATTTTTCTTGGTAAATGGTCTAAAAGCCAGGAATTTAAAATTAAATAGAAGGTAAGTTTGTCCTAAAGCTGTAGAAAATGGTGAAACGTTTGCACATTGGAAGCTTTAGGAACTATAGGAACTTCAGAAGGTGGATGCAGAATTATTTATTCATGATGAGTCAGTTCTGTCACAAAATTTCCTTGTGCTCTGGCTCTGTACAACATGGAAAATCAGTTGTTTCCAGGAGGTCATGAAATTTCTGTTGTCTTATTATGAAGGGCTGTGAAGCATAGATTTATTTTTTTATCCAGGATCAGTGCTATCAAAATCTGATGAAATTGAATTATCAGCCAGATTTCCTTTTTTATTCCTTGCCTTCTGAGGTGGCAGCTTGGTGCTACCTGTGAAGCCATTGTGGAACCACTCAGCTGCCTTAGCCAAGATGTCAGGGTAAAGGAGCTCAGACCCTCTCAGGGTGCAGAACTGGAGCACCCCGAGTCTTCTGCTCTCAAGAAACTGGGCTACTGTGCTACCACTCAGAGTGAGAAAACATTATCAGTGATCTGAGTGAAGAACCTGAACATTGCTGTCGTCTTTTCTTACACAATCCCAGACTTCAATGAGAATAAATAAGGCCCATCTGCAAACACTGGATATCTGCATATGGCAATTGGGTTGCATATTTATGAGCTGGTGGGCAGAGCACTGGGGAGATCACTCAGGCCATCTAATTCATATGGGACTCCTTGGTCCCATTCATCATTCCCACTAATGTGGTACAAAGGACAGATCTGGCCTATAGTGTTTTTCTGACTGCTACTTCTCATTGCAGTGAGAGTTAAGGGGCCTTTTGGAGCACACATTGTGCTTTGGAGAAGAGGTTTTTTCTTACGGCAACAGGAAAGGAAATAAATGTTGATGTAAGTAACAGAACAGATAAGAATTGCCTTGGTAGATTGGTGTTCTGTTGTTAAATCCTCTACTTTTAAGTTGGACTATCATAGTATAAGGCATTTTTACCGTTTTGGGGAGGGGATAATTAATACATCTTTATGTTGACATTGCCCACAATTAACTAATTTTAACATTAAAGTATAGAGGGAAATGTTGGAAGTGTCCTCTATGCATCAGTTCACTGCTACACAGGCCCAGTACAATGAGCAGAACAATAACAATAATCAATTTACTAAAGCTGCAGCTAGAGCCTCACTAAAATGTTGGAGAATTAAATCTTTATAATTGTTAAAACATAGTATTTTGAAAGCAAACTTATACTACTGTGCCAGTGGTTCAGATACTCCATGAATGGCATCTTGCTCTTCATGGGTAAAATTCTGTACCACAGTCTCAGGAACCAGTCAGCAAACAAGTCCCAGAAAGCACCTTTCGACCTGAACAGGACTAAAGTTTCTTTCTCTGGGATGTCAGGTTTACAGCATTGGCATTAATGGCACACTGATAACTTGTAGTTAATTGAATCATGCCCTTATTTAGAACCAAATTTTCTGTATTCTATGGACTGGCCTGTGATACAGATGGGGTATAGCTATATCACAGACTAGAAAGCACTGCAAAAGTCAATCCTGCAGGACAGCTTGGTCTTGGGTAATTATTCTTAGGGAAAACTCTTTGGAGAAGAGCTAGTTATCTCTCTTCTTCAGTCTCAGAAGGTAGATGACAGCGTTATTCCCTTTGCTGAAAAGAAATTCCACTTTTGTATTAGTGAAAATCCATATTAATAAGCATAAGAAGGCTTAAAAATCTTTTTCATTTTTATCTTCTCCCTTATGGGCAACCTTATAAAGAGGCATATAAGACACAGGATGTAGCCTTACTCTTCATAAATCCTTCAGCTTTTTCAGTGTTATGGTCTGAATACCTTTCAGTGTATTTGAAATGCAAAGGCAAATTTTGCTACTCTAACTTGCTTCTAACCTGGTCCTGTAGAGGGACACACTTTTGACCATGATTCCACAGCCCATGAAATATTCCACTTTGATTTAAACATCTTTCACCAATCTGAATTAACTGGATTAATTAAAAAAAATATATGCCCTAACATCCTAAAATATTTTAAAATTTCTCTTCTTTGGCCTTTAAAATAACAATAATAATAGTGTTTTTAAAATCCCAGCTTTTACATGCAAACCAACAACATAAAAAAAGTTATTTCTTGTGCAGAAGTGAGAAAAATCAAGTATCCATGTCTTGGGAGGGCATTAATGTTCTAATTTGTACCAGAGTATATTCCTGGCAATTTTTATTAGGAAGAATCTGAGGGTACCAGAGGCAAATAGTAAGACCCTGACCTGGGAGAAATTTGAAAATGCAGTTATGCTGCAGAGACTCTGCTGCGTCCACCCAGAGATATCAGATGCAGCTCTGTGGAGTCAAGCACTCAAATCCTGCCTATCAGCTGGAAGTGTGATCTAGAAAATAATGGCTCATAAAAACTATGAGCCAAGTATTAGCTTAGAAACCACAATATTTTCAGATGTTAGGATAAGTAAACAGTTCTATTTTTGAAAATAAATATGGATAGTCTTAATGTTTTTTAAGCTAAATATTTTAAAGAAGGAAAGAAACCAATGCAGTTTTCATCCCTGCTGAGCAGAACCTTGTTTCCCTGACCTCTAGAAAAAAACCTTGCCTGCTAAAAAACCTTGTCTGTTCACTGTGTACTTCTGAGTATGGGCATGCAGTGTTTTTACAATGAAACATAAAACCAGGCAAAACCCCACCTGACTTCAGCTTTTTTTTAATGAGATGGAAGTTCAGATTTGAGTTTACCAAAGATTGATGATTACTGAAGATAAATTTGTGGTTCAGGTTTGAAATATAATTCTCTGCATGCTAAAACACACATGCATGGCAGATATAAACTATTCAAGTAGGGAACTTGAAATGCTGAACAATTTCTAGGGCAAATACCTCCAAAACCTCATTTTTCCAATTCTTATTTTCTGTTCAACTGTAGGTGAGAGGACACAGAATTTCCACAAAATTGGAATTGTGGTAACTACAGACAAAATAAATTGCTCTTCTCCAAAAGGCCTCCCCCAGGTGTGTTTCAAAGGTCATGTTAGAACCTTCTCAGCATTGCATGGTCTAAATTAGTCCTGAACAAGAATTGTACATTAATCAAAATGAATGAAAATTTTCCTTTAGCTGGGGTGATGAGGCCTGTGGTATGGGAGCAGAAGGATGTGATTACCACTCATCAGGCTATATCCAGACCAAAATCTGTTCTGTTACACTGGTCTAAACCAGCAATAACTCAGCTTAGTACTGGGATTTATAGCACAATGCACTGGAAGTCAGAGACTGATCCACCTCAAAACATGCTCTTGGAAATCACCATTCACTGATCATCTTAATTTTAACATCAGTATTACTATTGTAATAATATAACTATATAACTAATTCAGACACCCATTTGGTAGGCATGCTGGACAAACAAATGCAGATCCATTCAGGGCACTGGAGAGCAGAGGGATTGCTCTAAATCTTAAGTGCCCCTCTTGGACCCTTTCATGCACTTTCTCAGCTCCGGAACAACAACCTCTGAAAATCCTGCTGTCCCTTCTCCTACTGCTGTTCATTCCACTACATCTGCAAAACAAGCCTCCTAAACCTGCTTCTCAGAATGGTAAAATGACTCAGGCAGTAAAGGTTCAGCAGAAAAGCATAATCTGACAATACCTGTAATGCTGCCTCCAGGATCCAGCACTACAGCCCCAAAGCCATGGAAAACTGGGTGGATTGGAGCTTGATCCACTGCACGGTCCTGAGACACAGGTGAGGGGCTATGGCCAAATATTGTGTTAATATAACAATTCTATTTATCAACACTGTGTTAATCAGTAACTATTTTGAAAATTAGAACTCTCTATCACCTGATGCTCAGTGGTTTCAGATGTTTGTGTTGGATCACTCTCATGGTGCAGCTGAAAACGATCTTCTGGAGCTACATTTTGGGGCAGGAGAGTCTGTGCAGAGCTGCTGCATTAGGACCAGTGGTGCAGTACACCTCGTGGGAAGCTGTGTAGCTGCACTGGAACACTCTTTGCTTCCCTGAGAGCACAGGCCTTCAGCCAGGGAGCCTTCATCTTCACTACAGCTGGCTGAAGCTTGAGACTTATTGTCGTCAGAAAAGTTTCCACAGAAAAAGCATTTCAGCATAAGTGTCAGGCCTTCATACTCTTTTTTGAACCCTCCGTTTGTTTTCCTCCAGGAATTCCCTGCAGGATCTCTGGGCGGAGGGATTCCTTTGGCAATCTGGCAGGCAGCTAGAGCCAGCTAACACCTCAGAAGGGACTGGAGATGTGCTCCCCCAGCAAACACTGGGAGTACATTCTCACCTACAGATCTTCAGCTGTAATATTGTTCTGCTGGAGCTGCTGTTGGAGATTAGCAGTGTCAAAAAAAGGACAGCAAAATCAGATTTGGTCAAATCATATTAGCTATTATTTAATTTGTTAGTTTATTGTGTCTACTACCATACATGTGAGCCACAAGAGTGGAGTGTGTTTTGCAGTAAGACATCCTTGCAGGACTGACACAATTATTGAACGTGGATTTTAATAACAATAAAATGAGAAAGAAGTTTAATGAATACAAGTCCTTTCTTAAATGTTGCTATAAAGTATGCTGATTTAGCTATAGACAAATCATACATATATGTCATTTTATTTATTTATTTATATAAAAATTATAAAAAACAAGATACAGTCATTCCAAAAAAATTGTATTTTCTCTTTTTTAAGTTTTTGCCCTTCTAAGATTCCAAAGAGTTGGGCATTCCTTTCCCTTTATTTCTGTGAAAGCTTATAAAATATAAGTCAATAATCCGGCAATCCTAGATTTAAATTCCTTGTTAAGCAGATTAATTCTTTATTCTTAAAATAAAATAAAATTAAAGAAAAGTTGAGATGTAAGAATTGCAAATAGTACCTCCACTATTCAAGCACTAGCAGCTGCTCTTTTTCCCAGGAGTCTTGTGATGCTGAATGCTTCTCAATGGGACTCCTATAACCTGTTCATAAGTTTCATTTTGAGCCTTAGTTTTCAGTTATTTTTCCTCCTCAGTAAGATTTGAATGTATTGCTGACGTTAGTGCAAGTCACTTCCTAGGCTGCTCTGGAAGGTGAAGATTACCTGCTCTGGAAGGTGAAGGTCACCTGCTGGTAATTAAAAAAAAATAGAATATTCTCATCCTCTAGTATCTTATAGGTGTAGGGGTACTTTTTTTACTGGGGGTTTTATGGTTGTTCCAGAGGAGAAGGAAAGAGCTTTGCAGGTGCGAGAAGTAAATATCTTGTGTATCCTTCCCAAGGGCATGGCTGCACACTGGTTAACTTGGATAAATTAACCCAGGATGACGTTGTTGTGACTGTGGAGCTTCCTCTGTCTTTTGGGTAGCTGGTTTCCTTCTCCCACAACCCAGCAATCTTTTCTCTTTTTTTTTAATAGATAGCACTAAACTTTGTGCTACATTGCACAAAATAATCTCAATCTTCTGGACACGTCAACAACTTTCCATTCTCCATCTCTTACTTCATTGTGGCCAAATGCCTCTCAGTAGATGAATAATGGGTTTATTCTTCCTTTGACTCTGTACCTTTATGTTATCTCTTGGAATATTTTTGCTTTGCAGGCTGGCACCAAAACAAATTTAAAAACATTAATGGAACTTCAAAACAAGCCACCTACACTTGGAAACCTTACTAGCAGCTTGGTCTGCTTTATTTTGTTCATAATGTATTTTTAGATGTTTATCTTGGAAATGAGAACAGTGGCTGATTCCAGCTTTCATGGCTCTCATTAGTTTATTGCATCTAAAAATGACCACGGAAACTCAAATGTTCTTCTAAGTACAATATTATGGTTCTACATATCTATTTGGAACGAGGTTGGAGGCATGGCTTCCAAGCAAGCTGACTCTTTGCTTTGGTCCTTACCCTGCCATTTACGTGAGTGGAAAAGCAGCACACTGCAACATTCTGGCTGTGGGGTGCACACCCACTTTGAGCACACCCACTCTGACCCATAATTGGTTATCTCAGCAGAATGAAGGTCCTGTGCTGAGTGTGAGGAAAGATAGAAACTCTCCAGAGTCACCCTCTGTCTTCTGACGGGTACATTTTTGGGGGGTTTGGGTCAATGCTGACTTTGGCCCAACATTCCATAAATCCCTCAGCACACTTTTTTCTAGCAGCAAAACCCTTCATTAAACTCCCATTTGAGGGAAGCAGCATATGTTACTAGTGCCCTTCCAGAAGTGGAGAGCAACTTGCAGGACTGTTTTTTGGAGGTAAGGACAGAGCTGTGCATGAGCCATCAGATGTGCTGGCTGCTCCATATGCAGCAATCTCTTGGCCAGAAAAAAAGGTGCTCTGGCTTTGTGCTACCAAAGCATCCTCTTGAGAGACTCTGTTTCAATGGCATCTGTGTCCTGAGAGCCAGTGAAAAAAAGCTGGATCCCCTTCATGAGTTTTTTGTTGTTCCCACTGTTACTATGATAATTTTCATATTTTGAATACAGTCCAAGAACATTTTGCATCTTCCCTTTTACTACAGATATGAACAGCTGTTTGAAAAGAAACTGATAAATAGATGAGATCTTGTGCGTTTTCCAAGTATTCGCTTAACTACAATGACTGCATTGGGAAAAAGCAGTTTCTGGACTGAGACTTGATTTGTAAATAGCCAAATTATGCAAACACTTGATTTATGATCCAGTGGGTAGTAATTTATTCTGTATCAAGGGACTAGACTGCTAGTCTTGTATTCATTATTGATACACATAGTTAAAGGAAAATAAAGAGAATTTTCTTCAGGAAAGTCTCTGTTCAGGAACAAATCTCAGGCTTGCTTTCTTCCATTGATAATTTATAATTCCCCTGGGAAAAGGTAATTTTCACCTTGGGTTAATTCTCAACATTTTCACTTTGGAAACTGGAATTCCCACTGATCTCTGTGGTCTGTGGGGACAAAATTTCATCCATGTAGATAACCAACTTTGGGGGCATGGGCTGTGCTGGTTTTAGCTGGGACAGAGTTCATTTTTTTCATGGTGGCTAGTATAGGGCTTTGGATTTTTCATGGAAAGAGTGCTGATAATGCAGTGATGTTTTAGTCATTGTTGAGCAGGACTTGCACAGTCAAGGCCTTTTGTGCTCCTCAGCCCACCTCGTGACAGTGAGGATGTTGGGGTGCACAAGGACTTGGGAGGGGACACTGCAGGGACAGCTGACCTACACTGACCAAAGGACATTCCAGACCATGCGGTGTCTCAGCAGATAAAGATGGGGAAAGAAAGAGGAAGGGAGGGACATTTGCAGTGATAGCATTTGTCTTCCTAAATCACTGTTACATGTGATGGGGCCCAGCTTTGCTGGAGAGGGCTGAACACCTGCCTGCCCACGGGAAGGAGTGAATAAATTCCTTCTTTGGCTTTGTTTCTCTGTACAGCTTTTGCTTTATTTATTAAACTGTCTTTATCTCAACCCACAAGTTTTCTCACTTTTATCCTTCTCACCTCTCCTCCATTCCAGCAGGGGCGAGTGGGCAAGTGGCTGTGTTGCCAGCCAGGATTAAACCATGATACAGGTATGGAAGAAATCTATTTAATTCCTAATGAGAACTAAGAGGTCCTTTCTATCTGTTGTTATGGAGGTTGTTTCTTCTTCTCCAACAACTAGTCCAGAATGATGTAGTCTTTAAAGAAAAATTCCAGCAGAGGTATTCAATCTGGAGTTATTTGTCAAATTAGTCATGATATTTGTTTGTAAGTAGTAACAAATGGAAAACTTCATGTTACACGCTAGAAGGAAAAATAGGCTAAATAATTCTTAAGCAATGTTCGAATGTCAGGCAGGAAATCCTGCTCACATGGGACTGTATCATGTTGCACACCTTTTTGGGGCTCTTTACTGAGAAAGGATTTCTGTTTCTTCTTAAAATATTGCAAGGATTGTGGTAGAGAGGTGTGAGGATGCCTTTAGCTCTGGTGTCTATGAGGGCACACTCAGGCAAGACTCTTATTCCTGAGCACAGTACAATCTGAGGCTGACTGCACTGAGTGATTTTGGGGTGTAGACTCACTAGAAGTGGGAAGTGGACCACCTGAGCCTGAAGCATCCCAAGGGACTTTGTGGTGTGTCCTGCAGCGATGTAGGTGAAAACTGTCTGTGACCCAAAGGCACCAGCTGTGAGCATTGCCAGAAGATTTTGCTTAGGGCTAAGAACAGGTTTTTTGATACCCACATCAGCAGATAAGAAAGAGGGTGATACACAAGAGCACACATGGGTTATGTCACCTAAGAGCACAAAGGGTACTGTTTATGTCTTTACTGGAAGATGGAGCTGGGTTTGAAAGCAAAAGTTGGCAGGGTACAGAGCTAACCAAACATCTCTGGGGCTGGGTAGGGTGCCTGTGCTGTGACTGGCCAGTGTGGCCCTACAGGGCTGCTGCCAAGCCCAGCCAGCCAAAGGAAAGGGTCAAACAATGGCCCAGGCTAGGGCTTCTATTTCAGCCGCTGATTGTCTCCTTGCCATGGGGCTCTGGCAGGCAGGGAGGAGGAGCCATCCCAGTCACTGCTGCTGCTGTGTGCCCCAGTGCCCATCCTGCCTTTGGGCAAGGAACACAAGCCAGAGAAGGTGGGGCAGACAAACATGTTAAGCACATCACAGAGGAGTGGGGAGAAAAGGCATATGGAAGCTTAATTTTTCAGTCCATCTGTGAGCTGGTGAAGAAGGAAACTCATTCCTTCCTCCTGTGATGGTGTATATGGATTTATACATTAGATAGGAACCTGACTTTCCCCTTAGTTATCACCAGACTGATGATACCAACACACTCCTGTCCATTTGGGCAGAAGTGCAGTGTCCCAAACTGCAGAACCAGCCGAGTTTTAGCTGAGAGTTGGGTGAGTGTCCCATTAGGCCAGTGTCTTGAGGATCCTGACAAGGTGGACCTTGTCAGGCTGCTGTAAGACCAGACACTGCATCACCCAGTTCCAGACCCTGTGCTCGGAGCAGGACATTCGGAAAAAACAAGCTGCTGCAAACACTTCTGAGTTTCTGTGCTGAACTCAGTGCTGTCAGGGGATGATAAGCACGCTGAGGGTAAGCTTAAAGAGCCAGGACCTTCAAGATATTAACTAACATCTCCTCAGCTCAGTCGAGAAAGGTTATTATCAGATCAACCTTTAGTACCTCTGTTAAGACTCTGATTAAGTTATAGATATCTATAATCTAAATTTCTAAACCTGATTTATCTTTTTAGAGTCACTTTAGAGAAATTTGAAAAAAATATGCACTTTTAAGGCGTGGTTAATTTCTCACAAAAGGATCCAAACAAGTGAATGACATAGATTTGCATCAAAAGAGGAAGGACCCTTAACTGATTGCTTTTTTTTACTTNNGGAGAGGCCCTTTACTTGTTTCTTTTTTTTTTTTTTTTTTTTTCTTTTTTTTTTTTTTTTTCCCTGACTTGCTGTGCTGAATATAAATGCTTATGATAACACTGAGGAGCATGGAATCCATGGGGAATTTGATCCTGAAGAGCAGTTGCTCAGTCTGAATGGGGCTGCTTTAGCTAAAGACTTCCCAATGTGTAATAGCAAAGCACCATGTGAATGCCTGTGATTGTCTGTAAAGCAATGTGATTATTCAGTGAAAATCTGGATATAAGCTGAAAATGCAAGATCAAATGCCCATCAATGACAAGTCAGCTGGACAGCCCAAAGGAGATTTTCCTTAATCTTTTCCCCTCTAGCACAGACCTCTTAGGGCCTGTTTCCATAGATGTGTGCAGACAGTAGAACGCCTGCTCTGCCCACGCTTGTAGTTGCTTGACAAGGGTCAGTTCTGGAAGTCATTTAACACCACAGAAAAGTCACATTCCTCAGGTCTCTTGAAATCTCTGCTGTGGATCCTAGAAAGCCAGCTGGCTAACTTTAAACTATTTCCTCCTTCCATTCCTCCCTCCCTTTTACTTCCTTCCTCCTTCCCTCTTTTCTGCCTTCCCACTTTCCTCCCTCCTTCTCTCCCACCTCTCTTTCTTCCCACCTGCCTGTATGTACCCCAAATTGTTTAAAACAATGTATTGATTTTTTCATTATAAATAAATAAATAAAGGATGGGTTTGGTTCTTTCCCCTGTGCTTCTGTTTCCATGCCATTCATCCCTGCTGCGTGACTTCTGTTTTTCCTTAAGAGAAGCAAGTTATGTGCCTATGCAGCAACCATTGCATCCATCTTCACAGACAATTTTTATTGAAATAAAACACATTTTAGCATAGTAGCAACCTTAGCATAGCAGCAACCCTGTAAGAATATTTTTTTCAGGTAAAAGAGCACATTCTAACTTCTAAACATTGGTAACACAAAAAGAAACAGAGAAAGTACCTACTTATTTCCCAAGAGGATATTTAGAAGAATTACATACAATAGCAATGCAAATACAAATAACATGCAGAAAGTAATGGAGGCTGCCTCACCATCAGTCCAGTGCATCACCACTTCACAGTTTCTGTGCTGCATTTTCCCATCTGTAGAGTGGGGATAACAAAATTACCTGCTTTCTACAAGGGTAATAAAAATAAATACATTTTTAAAGTTGGCAAAGACTCTATGAAAATGTGAAAACATGAAAACATGCATTTTGGTGTTAAAAAAAAAGAAAACTCTTTCAGATTATAACAGCTAATAGAAGCAAATTATTTGTAGGAGCAAAATACATCTTTTTGAGACTGATGAGTCCATATTTACAGTTTGCATGTGTATGGTGCTTGAACTTTGCCCTTTCACTTACAAAAGGCTTCAGCATTATTCAGTAATTCAGGAAGTGAATCAAGTATGAAGATGTCAGAGTGAAAATTTCATAGAGGAAGTGATGCAGAGGTCATTAGCCACACCAGAAGTATTGAAATTGAGTTTTTTCCTGCAGAGAAGATAATGTACAAGGACTAATTTCTTACCCACAGAATTTTTTTTGAGCAGACATGTTTTTGGTTAAGTTGCCTTCCCCAAATTTGGACAGACTTGGTCAAAATGAGAATTGAACTTGATTTCCAGCTCTGAATTCCCAACTACTCTCAAGTAGACATATACAGAAATAAGCTGGTTTGTTCTTGTAGTTCTGTTTTGCAGCCTAGTGTGCATTTCAACACACAGCCACAAAAAAAAGTTTCACTCTTTCTGAAAATATGCCAATGGATAATTTACAGGGCAACAAGTTTGCTTCACTCCTCATCCTCAAAGCACTCATCAAACCTCCACTGCTAGTCCACTTATATTTGTGACAACTTTATACTGTAGGCAAAATTGTTCCTCTCAGTTTATTTGTGTCACAAATTGGTCTCTGTGAACTGGGCTTGTGCTGTTAGAAAATATGAAGTACCAGGAGTGTACCAGCAAAGATGGACCTTACTTGGTAGCTTAGGCTGCTTTTACCTGTTCAGATAACCCTTGTGCAAGACTCAGCTGACTTCAAATCTCTGGGTAAATGTAGGGAGTAAAAGTGTTGCTTTCTAAGTCTCCACCAATTACTTGTTCACCAGGTGCTGAGCTTTCTAACCTCTGTTGGCTAGAGACTGTGTTCAGAGCTGAAATTGCTTAAGCAATTGTAATCTTGATTAATATTTGAACTGAGTGGATCTGCCTGGCTCCCACCTGACCTGGCACCGAAGACTGCGTGGGCTCTGGCCATTGGACCGGGCCAAGAAAAGTGAGCCAGCTCCAACTGGAAGTTGGTGGGGTGGAGTACACTGGAGACTGCTTAAAGAGAAAATGATTCTTTAATGGGAAAAGTGTGATTTTTCCAAGTAATTTGACCCGAGTGGAAACAAAGCTTGTCAGAGACTGTATTACGTGAAAATGTTTGCAGAATGATGTCAGTGTGTTAGCACTGTTAGCAGACAGTTGGAGCTTTATTCACAAAAAGGGCACATTTTCGCTGCATTTAGTAGATTAATAAATGAGACTTTCTGTGCACAAGTGAGCCCCATGAAAATACAGCCTTTCCATTTTGAGGAAAGACATTTTTTGCATAGATGGGCCAAACTATTTTGAGGCATTCTGAATGCAGGTTTTCAAAGGGCCTTCCAAGGCTTCTTCTTGGATATGAGTCACTCTGAGCAAAGGTATGGGGAGAAGACTGGAGCACAGGCTCAAAGGCACTTCCCAAGGATCAGGTGTAGCCCACTGCTGTCATGGTGGTGGCTCAGGCCACAGATCCCCCTACCTCTGCCTCCATGTCCTTGGCACTTATTTAGGGAAATGTGTAAGAAGCAAGGAATGTATGAAGTGATTTGTTCTCAGATATACTGCTGTGCCTCTGACAGTCTCCACAGCAACCACATCACACCATCCGCTCCATAAGACAATTGGAAAAAGATGGGGTTCGGGTGTTACCAGACCTTCTAGCTCAGGGACGTTTTCTGCTGGAGGTGATGAACTCAGACACAGTGTGGACGAGCAGCAAGCAGAGGGTGAGGGAAGTGGAGGGATGCTTTGAACAATCTGGGAAGTCTGGAGTCAGTCTCGAGCTTGGAGGCAGACAGCCAGTCCTCAGCAGTATTTGGACAATGCTCAGCCGTCCATGTACATGTGAGTGGGAGTCTATGAGTGCAGATCCACACAGGACAGAATTCACAGTGCTGGGTAAGGGGAGGCAGAGGCTACTTGGTCAGCTACTGTCTTGGTCACTTCTGTCAGTGCTCCTACTGTTCTTTGCCTCAAAACCAGCTCTAAGAAGCCTGTGGAGGAATTCTTCCAGGAAAATCTTCAGTAAAGCCTTTTAATTTTCTGAGCTGGCCCTTGCTCCTCCCTTTGGGAAAGAGGAATGAATATTGCCTGTATCATTTTCAGCTTGCTGCCATCAGTTTCTGCAGAATAAAATAATCCCCTTTCCCCTCTGCTCCAGCTTTTCTGAGAAGAAATGATATATAATCTGCAGGTGGTCTGTGGGATGGTCCCTTGCCAGTAATTTCATTTTTGTTGCGGTGAATATATTGCTATTGTTATTTGCACATCTTCAGTAGTAACATGCTAGGGAAATATGGATTATTTTATTAGAACAGGCTGAAGCATCATAGCATTTGGGAATGATTTGACTTTGTGGTACTTGCTGTACCACAGGTTCAGTGTACATGTGTGCAAGCACATCTCTAACAGAAGGTAAAATGTTCTCCAGCATCATTTCCTACGGTTTCCCACACAGGTTCCTGTCCTGCCCAGTTCACTGGTGTCTGAAGCCTGATGCAGTGGTGCATTAAGTGATGTGACTAACAGCTGTCATGAGTTGTGCTGTAAAGGAAAGTGTGTGTAGCAGATTTAAATACGTCCTTAATGCACATGTATTTCATTTAAAAGTCTGACAAAAAAAAATTTTGTTAAAAATCAGCATGTTCCTACCCTCACTGTTTAATTAGTTCTTATTGTATCCATAACCCATTTCCACTTCATTATTCATAACTGTCAGTTCACTTTTTTCTTTCCTTGTTTAATTAAAATTGTTTAAGAGAAATCAGAGCTAGGCAAGGGTGCCTGACTTCCAGGCTTGGGGACCAAATTCTTACTGCATAGGTCAAGTACAGTATAGGCAGCTGCAGTGAAAGTTGATCTCTAATAATCTGCCACACACTATGATTAAGGTAAAAAAAAACAAAATAAAACTGCCTCTGAATTAATTTTCCAGCCAAATTTCTTCTTCCTACCTTGGGTGCCTATTGATATCTGGGTTCATTTCATCAGGACTGCAGGAGAGCCTTGGCTCTGCTCTCCTCAGATCTTGCTGAAAGACAGCGTAAAACAAGCAAAAGTCAAACAGAGACCTGCACTTCTCAGCAGAAATCATGAGCCAAGAGGCCTCGGACAAAAGCCAAATCTCTTTACTTGTATCTCTGTGATTGTTGATCTGTGGCACAACACTCATGGAGGCTGGAAGTCTGCTTCCCTGGGGAGAGGACCCTGAAAATGGCAGTGGTGATTGCCGAGGAGCCAGCTCTGCTTCACTGCTTTGCTTTGTCTGCCAGGCATTTGGGGAGACCCACGTCAGGAATACCCAGGTGAAATTTCTGCCTGTTTCGATAAGAGCAGCTGCAGCAGATGGGGAGCTCACACTGTGCCACCAGAGCCTGGGCCTTGGAGCTCAGTGGGCAGGACACCAAAGGAGACACCAGTGAGGGGCTGAAAGGGCCTTGGGTTGGGCAGTTTCCTCATCTTTCATTTGCAGTGGGGCACTGAAACATGTTTCCAGAAAGGGCAGCCTGCAGGGTGTTCTTAGTCATTGATAACAGGATGAGAAGCTGTGAGCACAGATAGATGGGGGCAGAAAGGTGAGCCCAGCCTCTCAGGGTGTTCCCCAGAGAAAAAGGGTCTCCTCCTCTGTTAATGCAGAGGAAAAATGAGAACGGCTTTGCTGGAGGCAGATTGCAACGCTGTATGCATTGAAAACAGTGTTCAAAAATACATGTGGGAGAGGAGAAGCACTGCTTTGCATGCAACTCACTCAGTCCTCCCAGGGAGTGGCTCACACCAGTTCACTGCTCCTTTCCAAGTCCAGGTGAGTGACCAGTGAAACTGCCTGTGCCTGTACCACATATCTCTGTGGTATTGCAACATCTGGTGGAAAGTTTCCCTGGTGAGGAATCTTTAGCCACTTTCATTTTCTCCTTCCTAAAACCTGAATCATCCTGGTCCAGTAATACTGTCAAAGTTTTATTGAGGGATAAGGATGGCAAGAGTTTATTGGCATAGGAGAGATTTGAGTGATTTGGGGGTAACCAGGATTTAACCACTTTCTTTTGACTTTGAGCTCCTCAAAACTAACAAGACTCTGGAGTCAGCACATTTCTTTTACCTCAAAAACCGTTAGCATTGTAAAGAGCTAAACTAGGACATTACTCAGCTTGTGTATTTCACAGTGAACACTTGTTTTTGTGCCTTCTGCACTGGCATAATTGGGCCACTGTTCAGGTGCATATTGCTCTTCAGGAAGGACACATAAGCATGTGTTTAAGACCTATGAAATCACCAGCCTTTTTTGCCTTTCCTAAATCAACAGGACTTAAGCATGTGCCTAAAGTGCTTTTTCCGAAATGGGGCCTTAAAGAGCTGAGTTAGCTTATCCACCTTCCTATTTAAAAGATGGATGTGGAAAATTTCCCAGATTATACATCTGCTCTTCCAATTTACATTGCAGAGGGTAAGGCAGAGCACAGAGGGAGGAGAGAAGGGGAAAGAAAAGTAAAAACAATCCTGAATTGGCTGCCTGGCAAAAAGAAAGTGAAACAGCTGCCTGCCAGATTGGGAGGGCTGCATACTGTGTGCAGCGTGGCAGGGCCATCTGCACGCCAGGCTTGCACCAGGTGCTGTATTTAGAATAGAAGGAGAGAGCCTGTAGAGAGACAACAAACCAGTTTATAGTCAAAGGATGTCTAACTTTTCAGTCTAACCTTGATGTTCAGCCTCCATCCGATGCATTCCTTGCCTTTTGGCTGCGAACTGTTTCAACAGTAAGTCACAGAGTGGAATAATGGGTTGAGGAAAGCTTCTGCCTTGGTTTTGCTTTTTCTTCCCAGCACTGTGTCTTAGCAGAGCATGAAGGCACAAAGAGAACTCATGGCATTTGAAGATGTGAAATTTGGGGTGCCCCACAGACAAAAAGATTATTCTGCTCCAAACCCAACCTTTTTGGAGGAGTGACAATTCCTGGGGGTGGCGATGCAGTTCAGGTGCGAGGAGCAAAGGCAGCTCTGTGCCTGTGATTGTGCACACACTGCACACAGCCTGCACCTTGATCCCCCTGCCTGGGGAGCCTGCATTCCCTGCATCCATCTGCCTGCATGGCCCAGGTGTGCTGGTCTCCCTGCACTGGTAGGGAGGACATGTTTGCTCCAGCTGTCACACCACTGGGTAGGTCAAGCCTCTAGTGAGCCAGACACCATTGACACAATCTTTGATCCTCCAGCCTTGACCCTGATGTGCTTCTCATCCCAGACAGTTTCAGTGAAAGCTTTTTTGTTAGCTTTCACTGTATTTCCACCCCCATTCCTGAACATTTTCTTTCAATGCAATGAGGATTTGGCTAGTTTTTCACTGAGGCTGAGACAAAATAAAATGAAGATCAATCCCAATTATGCCATAGTCAGTCTGAATTCAATGCAGCCTGACAGGGCAAAATTTAGTGACCCAGAGTAGGAGCAAGAATGACACTCTGACAATTCCTCTGCCAGTAAGTCTGGGGAATTTATGAGTTTTATCTTGGTTGCTGGGCCATCCTTCTTTTCCTTTACTTGTGCTTTACTTCCTTCCTTAAAGTTTTAAAACTTTATCTGAACCTAGGCTGCATCTCATACTCCCTCTTTGATTTCAAAGATGGAGGGGAAGTTATTTAAAAATAGGCTCCACCATAGGCAGCATTCTGGCAATTAGGCACGGAGCTAGACCTCGTAAGTACATCTGTGACTCTGAGGGAGGTCAGCATGTTTTAACTTCTGAGGCAGAGAAGAAAATCAAACAGTTTCACTCATTTTTCTGGTGAGAGCCAGAGATGCCTTTGTATTAATTTCTTCATTTTGTTGTGCAGTTTAGGATTTTGTATTCAGCTTTCCATTTACTCTTACGATGTAGTAGGTATAAAATGAAATTCCAGGGAAGAGCACTCAGTGCTAATGGGGCTGGCTGGCTGGCTGGCATGATGTGGCTGCATTTTTACAGTTCCCTAGGAGAGACCAGAGCATTGCTCTGAAGACCCTTGTCTATTCGAAGCTGAGAAGAAACTGCCAGTCTGATCTCTTACTAAATACAGGTTGATCTCTTATTGCTGTCTTTTAATTATGGTGACTATGCACTGGGGGTGGCTTTCTTTTTGATGCAGTATAAATCACTGGACTCAATGAACGTGTTTCTACATCCTTTACATTTGCAGTAGCAATGAGTTGTGGAGGAGTCAGCAATTTCCCATGGTAGGCTTTTACATCCAGCACAGGTCCCTTAGGAGGGTATTGTTCAAGCCAAGCTTTGCCACTAGTCTGCAGTTTGACACACAGGATGAATCAGCTCATCTTTTGTGCCTCCGTTTCCTATCTGCAACATAACATTATGTGCTTTGCAATCAAAGATTGAAAAGCTTCATAAAACAGACATAGATTATTATTACTTTGCACATGGCACAAGCAGCGAAGAATCAGTCCCAGGGAAACAGCAGAGGTGAGAGCAACACATGGCTATCTGTATGTCATTAGCACTCCCCAGAGCCTCTGGTACTCCCATAGCTCATAAATGGCAATATGAATGTTTCAAAAGTAACTTTTTTAAAATGTAAAAGGCTACTTTAATTAAATGAACATATCTTTTCTCTTAGATCATAACCTTGGATCTCAATATGTATGTTGGGAATTCAGAACCATTTAAAATTATTTTAAAAAATAAAGAGAGAGTATGATGTTCTTTTATAGTTGGCAATTTTACAGGCTTCTTATATTAAACCAGATTTTCATTTTTTCAAAAGCAAGCTGAAAAGCCTTTGTAATAAGATGTTAAAAAGTGTTTAGCATGCTAGATCATCAATAGCAATGCTTGAATGCAGACTTTAAGACTTTAAAAAAAAAGCAGTGCAAATTTATATATAAAGTTGTTTTATCTACTCCCATTTTGTTTGACAGAACAGGATCTTGCAAAAATCAAGGTATTGTGTGTCAATTTATTATTCCATCTGAATAATAAATCAAAAAATTGGTCTTACTTTTTCACTGTTTAATCTGCTGCCATACCCAATGTAAAGATGATGAGAGCTTGGGCTTGTGTTGTAGACTCAGTCTGAGGTGGCCCAGTGGCTTAGAGCAAGCAAGGGAGAGCAGAGTGGCTGCCTAGTGCAGCCACTAGGCATGGTACTACCATGGGATGGTAGCTGGGTTGGCACACCCAGGTCCCCATGGAGTGATCTCATAGGGCTGGGACAGCACTGAGTGGCCAGGCTGCCAGAGTGACACCCAGCACAGGGCAGGCCCTGCACACGGCTGTGCTCAGTTATGGCATCAGCATGGAACATCTTGGGAACCAGAGAAATCCCACTTTGGCACCACCCCATAGTTCCTTTCCTCCCACATCTAGAAGATGTCCTGCTGCCAGTCCCTTTAAAATAATAATGGTCAGAAGGGGCTTGTTTCTTTGTCTCCTGCTGGAACCATATGGTAGCCCTTCTGTCTTGCAGACAGAATGTTGGCTGAATCATATGAGACAAAGATCACCTTGTTGCAGGCAGTAAGGCCCTGTCATCTGCATTCACTTTCTTCATTTTTATCTACTTTTAAGTTGTCAAACTACGTCCTTTGCTGTGGAAACCTGGGAAGTATATGTGGATGCTGAATACAACATTTCTCTGGGCTTCCCTAATCCGTAAGGCTTCAGGTCTGCACAACACACAGACAGGAATGTTAAATTAATAATGTTATACTGTTGATATTTTTCAGGTGACCAGTAGAAGTAAGAGGCTTGTCAATGTGGGTCCTTATTTCCAGTTAATTTTTGTCTGACCACTCTTCTCGTGTTCAGGATGCTCTCAACTATGGGGAAATTGAGGTGACTTATTTAGTGCCTATCTTGACCTGGCAAAATCTCCTAATTATAGAATCCAATTTTAATAGCTTGCTTAATACCTACTGTTAAGATGTCCAGAAACCTCTCACTACAGACACCAAGAAATTGAAATCAGATTTGGATTATTCTAAAGTGTCTTGTTTCCCACACCATTGCTCCATTAAGTGTACTTTCCCATCATGTACCTCTCTGCTTCATCAAGAGAGGACTATGAATCACGGTGCCTGGGACCTCTTTAAAGCTTGAACATCAGCTTCAGGGGAGTTCATGCCTCTCTCCTGCTGGTAATCTGCAGTTCAGGACACAGATCTTTTTGTTCATCTTCGGTCATCAGCACTTATTGGTCACTGCTCATCTCACAGCCACTGCAGAGGCTCAACTTAAGGGAGCAGTGACACTGCCTAGACAGGAATCCGTCTGTGTTTGCTGAACAGCTCTGAAGAAGCTCATTTATAAAAGTCAGCATGTTGGTACATGGTAGCTAGTTCATGAATTATAACAAAAAGGAGTTGGATCTACAAGTCACTACAAATTATTTACTGTGTCCAGATTCATTTGCAACAATGAAAGCTTGGGTGCAAGAAAATCTTGAACTTTGGCCAGAAATCCCTTCTTTTGTTGTTAGCAGTTACATCTGCTGCTCCTTTCTTCTAGTGCTACTCAGATCTCTTTAATCCCTAGAATGTGTTCTCAATTTGATTGTATTTACATATATGTCTATAGCTTTACTGAAAATACCAGCCTTACTCTTCATCACATTTCCATGCTGTATTAGGGTTTTGTTTGGATAATGTCACTGCTCTTGTGCCTGGAAAATTTGGCTTCCTGTGAGGTTTTGGAATTCGACTTCTTCCTTTATATATCCAGTGGGTTTTTTCAATTTTTCTTTTTTTTTTTTCCTTCCTCCCCCCACCTCTTTCTTTTCTTTGTAGTTCTCTTTTCAGTCTACTAAGAGAAACAAGGATGTGTACTGCATACCTTCTGGCCTGCCATTTTAATTCAGATGAAGCCTCAGTATGAAAAACGTACGTGAGATTTTGCATTATGCTTGAAGTAGTGCAAGCCATGCTCCACAGCTGAAGGAACCTTCATGGAGATGCAGGAAGTGGCAATGAATCACATCTGAACTAAATCCAGTCCAACCAAACAGAACCAAAAGAAATCTAAACCTGTCGTGTCTGATGTTTTAATGTTTGATTGTTGTGGCCAGAGCTAGTGTCATCTCATGCAGACTCCTGGCCAATCCATTCTCGATTGTAAGTGCTGCTGGTTGCAAGCAAGCACTCAGGAAACGTGATGATTCGGTGTCCCCCAAGGCTAGCCTGTGCCTCGTTAAGAGATGAAGTCCAGAAGCCTAGTGCTCATGCTAAATACGAAGTTGTGTGCTGATATCTGACACAGGCAGAACAAGGAGATCTCTCCCACAGGCCCCAGAGCAGCAGCCCCTGTGTACTGGTGATGCCCGTGGCAGAGGTGCCTGTGCCAGGCACTGCCCACCTCCTCCCATTCCTGTTGGAAAAGGAGCCAGCTCAGCCCAGTGCCTGTGTGAGCAGAGGGTGCCCAGCAGTGGCACAGGGGGCTTCTCCAAAATCAGCCCCAACACAAGAAGTTCAGGTTGAGAACAGGCTGCTTCCCACAGACCCCGTGGCTGAGCCCCCAGGGAGTCTTCTCCTAATTCCTCAAGTAAGGAAGGGCAATGAAGACGGTATTGTGTCCCACGCCAAACCTTTTTATTGTGATAGGGCTTTTCCACATCAGGAGCTGCACACCCAGACTCCTGGGAGTGGGTTTTCTAAGTGTGCAAAGTCTCCACAAAGACCAGTGCCAACATCTCCAGAATTCAAACACATATCATGACGGTCATGAGAGTATTTCTTGATATGTTTTTTTTCCTGTTGGTATAGAAAACATAATTTTTTTTTTTTTGTGTGATCTTAAAATTTTACACTTAAAAGAGCTGTGTTTTCAGAAGAGATACCTGACTCATCCCTCCAGGAAAATAATGACTGATCACAGCTGGTACTGAAAAAACCCACCAACCCAGTTCTGTGCAAAACTACTAACCCAAGACTCATGGAGCAGATATATAACTTTATCCAACTGATGGGATTTTCCCCATGTTTTACCAGAGAGATTATGAGGTAAAAGTAGATTAGTTTTTAAAAGATATCAATATTTTTTTCACATTAAAAATCAACATATTGTGCCACATCTCTTTCCCTTGAAGTCTTAAGGAACTCAGTTTTCCAAACTCAAGAGAAGTCATCTGGTTCCTATGGTTGAACAAATCTGTTGCATTAATTTGCCACGGACATCCACTTGATTTAGTTGAAATAACACTTATAAAGTAATAAATGTTTAGTTTAAGAGAATGCTTAATGAACAAAGTTTATTGCTTACTGAAAAATAATTGAAATTGAAAGCCACATATATTTACATAAAGTATGTGGCATCTGAAAGAAATCCAAAGAATTTTGTTATTAATTTCCTGTGTTGTTTACATGTGTTAGAGCTATGTTTATTCCAGAAGAATCACTCACCAGGAGTGATAGAAATCAAAGTGCAAACTGGTTTATTTTTCTCAGTAACTTATTAAGAACAGCAGCAGTTTCTTGTGTTAGATAGATGATACACAACAGACACAGATATTTTTCTTCAAATATATACACAATAAATGAGAAAATAAAGCAAAGAAATGTGCAGTCAAGTGAGTTTTTTATTAAACCGAATAAAATAAAAAATTAAATACCACTTTCGCAGTCTTGAATTTTTTCTATTAATTCCAAAAGGTATTAAATAAGTCACAGCACAATTTACAGTGCAATGTTTAGTATATGTTTCAATAACCAAATCCTTATACAATGAAGCACAATCTAGACAATAGAAATATCAAGTGTTTCATTATGCTTTCTTAAGAACATATGAATTAAAAAATCAAAATAAAATTGCCTCAACAAATCAAAGACAGCAGAGTTTATAAAATCTTCTTTTAAAGCTGGAAAGGAACATGTATTTTTATTACAAGTTAAGATTTGTTAAAACAATTTCTCGTTTTTCAGATTTGGTGTGAAAGTTATCCTGCATATTACTTAACCTCAGACCATCTCCCCTTAGTTTTGACTGGACTGTAGAAAGCAGCTGGGTTTTTAAAACCAACTATGAAGGAAGTTATTCATGTCTTTTCCTTACCTCCCAGTCCTAAATCCTCAGTCCTTAAGTCTGCAGAATCAAGGGAGTTTTATTATAGACTAAATACAACAGTGCAGGATTGGTTTGATCCGCTTGTGAGCCTGGAAGAAAAAAAAGAAATGGAGTAAGGAGTGTGTGGCTTTTCCAAGAGTGCATATTGTAAGCCTTGGAACCAACACTTGCTTCTTTTAGTAAAGGCAGATATGGCCAGGATTGAATCCTTGAAGAACGAGTCTTCTAACACCAGATAAATAGGTAATATTTGAGTTTTACTGTGCAATATGTGAAATGCCTCTTTTCTTCATCATCTGCCAAATGTTTCTGCATTTGGAGTTTGTCTTGCAACAGCTCAGATACTCTGACTATTTAAGGATAGAGTCATCACACCACCAGTGTGAGTGCAACAATCCCTCTTCTACCAAGGGGCTGCCAAGTGCTCCAGTCTCTGCATGTGCAAGTGAGACGTAGGGGGGATGATGCACCCACCCTCCTGGGAGAGCTTGTAAACATGGAGCTCTGCTCCCAGAGAGAAATAAGGATTTCAGTCCTGCCTGGGGTGCGCAAGCCAGAACAATTTCACAGCAGAGGCACAGGGGCTCCAGATCCTGGTGGGGGCTGTGTGTGCCTCCTTAGAACAGTCTCTGTGGTACTGCTCTGCAGAGGGAGCAGACTCACAGCTTTCAGTCCTACTGCCCTCCAAACCCAACTCTGCTGTGGGAGGTTTAACACTTACTTAATGAGGACTCTGTGTGTGCATACATATGGATGTGTGTATATCTGTCTACACATGCACACAATATAAATTAACTAAACATGTTACTAGGATACATCAGGAAAGCCACATCCAAACAAAGAGTCCAGTATGGAAAAAGCTATTAAAAGATCCCAGAATTTTAGCTTGTTGTACATAGGAATAAATAGGATTACAGGGTACCAATTTTACATTTTGTTCTTTTCCTAATGGCATTTACAAGAGGTGCTGCCTTTTGGGGTTAAAGGAAAGACTGCAAATGAACAATTTGCAATTAACAAAGCAATTCTGACCTCTGCAAATATCATGGTGCTCATGATGCTCCTGCTCAAGTGCAGGAAAGAACAATTTTTGTCATCTCACAAGGGGATGATGTAATTTTATTAGTCCTGTAATGAGCTTAAATGATCCATTAGCAGAAGATCTCCCCCTGGAGGGAGGATGGGTCATGGAAGAGATAAAGAACATTGTCCCACCTGGTTTTAACAGCTGGCCCATTAACAGAAGATATCCCCACTCCATAGTTACGAGGGACGGGTCACAGAAGAGATAAAGAAAACATCTCCCCAACTGGTTTCAACAGATGACAATAGAATATATACTTTTGGTAACATCTTGCATTGCAAGCCAAGACACCCTCACACAAGCTCACTACTGAAAGGTAAAGGTAAGCATGAAGTTTCCAATCTCCTTTTCATCACAATTTTCATTTAGACTGACTAGTTAGCCTAAATAATTCTATTCCTTCATCTTAAGTGCAAGGGCCCAGATGCCTCCTCTACTACTTCACCGAAACTCTGCACTCTACACATAAAACTATTAAGATAGCAAATCAGCCGAGGTACCAGAACTGTGCAAGCCAGGTTTGTATAAGAAAAAAATCTGGGCAGTTAAAATAATTTTGAAAAAGAAAAATGTGTTGCAATTGTAGACTCTTAGTGGTACATAGATATAGATACAGGCCTGTGACTTCCCTGGGCACCACACCTGGTCCCAGTCCCTTGCTTCAGATGAGATGGTGCTGTAAGAGTTGGGATATCCACTATATTCTGGCTGGTAACGTGCAATTTTTCTGGGCGAGACCAAATGTGCTGTCTCCAGACACTCTGAAGTGTTAGGGCACATAATTAAGTGCTAATTTAAATGGCACTAGTCATGTAACTAAAGTCTATGTTTTGTTTTGGTTTTTTTCTAGTCATGGTTTTCCAAACTGGAATTCTTCTTGGAACTGACTTTGAAGTAGTAATGAGCTTCCCATTGGGTTTAACGCAAACAGAATCACCCCTCATTGGAGTTTTTAGCAGAGAAGAGAAAAACATTTTTCCTGTTAAAAGATTTTCCTGTTAGTACAAACACATAAAAGACTTCTCAAAGTTATAGTGTTAAATATTTTAATGTCTTGCCAAACCTCATCAATTCTCATTGTTTAACAAAAATGGCACTGACATTCTGAGTTCTAGCTATGGCATTTTCTGCATATTAAGATCAATAATATGCTTTGCAAGGAATAAAGGGTTGTCTAATGAAAAAAGTATTTTAAAAGTCAGGACAATTCCAACTGCTATGGATGATTATAAATTATGTGGTTATTTTTATGGGGGTGGGGTAGGAGGTGATTAAGGCCTTGGGCACATGAACCATACTTCTTCCCCCACTTCCTTTTCTTGCCAGAAATTGTACTTCCCAAAAGCTCCCCTTATTATCAGCAGTGTGAATTCTAGTTTTGATTGTCAATGTAAGGCACTAAGTTTTCTGTTTTAGCATCAACCCTGAGTTCTTAAAATATTTTTTGGAATAAGTGTCTTTGACAGGCTTTAGTGACAGAAGGTAGGATTTTGTTCAGAAGGAAGATTTGGTTTTGATTGGTTCAAAGGTCTCAAAAGTTGTGCTTTTTGAACCTTATGCTGTACTCCCTATTCAAGTAGCCTCAGCAGATATTAGGAGCATGGGTTTGGGGCTTTGAGTTCCTTCATTCTAAGCAATGCAGATGCACATTCAAAGGCCCTCTCACCTGTGGTGAGTTTGTCCTGGCTTTACAAAGACTGTACATGAGGCCAGACTAAACTATAAGGACTTTTTGAAAAATTCAAAAGTTAAGAGCAACATGAGCTCTGAAGAGGGAACCCAGGGAGGGTGAGGAGCCATGGCAAGGACATGGCAACGTCTGTGGATGGTGGAGGAGATGGCTGCACAGAGCCTGCAGGATTTGTGCCTCAGCACAGGTGTCTGATGTGTGCACACTCCCTGGGCACTCCAGCTGCAGTTAGTTCATGCCAACAATGCATCCTTAAGTGCATCCTGCTCTGGTGCTTTTGAGGACATGCACTTCCAGCCACATGGGGCACAGCCATGCACTGTCCTTACCCAGGACCAAAAAGTCCATCACCGCTTTATGCAACCCAAAGAAAGCAGTCCAGTTTGGACCTTTTCCAAAGCATTGACTGCTTCAGACTGACATATCAGAGGCTTAAAAACCCTCCCTTCTTTTTTCCCTTGGAAACAAAATCTTCTATCACTTTCCTGCAAACATCTCAACATTGCCTAGGTCTGTCAGGAATGTCTGCCCAGATCAATCGTTTTTAGTCTTTTCTTGCATTGGGGGGGTGGAAAATAAATATTTTTAGTCAGAAACTGAAAAATACTATTTTTATATATAGATGTAAGGCTCTGGGGACCTTATGCAGTTCCTTAGGAGGGTTAAACTCCTACTTCTCTCTCTCTGTAATAGTATACTGATGTCTGAGTAGAAGTTGTTCTGGTGTTGCCCGAGGAGAAGGGAAGAGGGGCTGAATCATCAATCATGATATGGAGATTGGTGCAGCATCAAGAGAAAGAAGACTATTTCTTATCCCAGTCCTTTACATGCCTGATACTCTGTAAGCTACACACGATGTTCATGGGAAATGTGGCTGTGAATTCCCTAAAGCAGAGAGACAAAGACGATGGACATTTCTACCTTCTTCAGTACCTGTGTGCCTAACAACCAGCTCTGAGAAATGGGGCTGCTGGTGCCACTGTGTTTTGTGCAGATCCCTGTTTGTGTGAGCATGGGTTACATGTGCACTGCCAGAACAGGCTCCTTCGGAGAGGAGATGTGCTTTGTCTGCAGATCCTGATGGGGTTAGGTGCGAGATACACACTTAGCCCTGTCAAGACCAAAAGGCTTCAGTGCATGTGTGGAGCAGAACTTCAGGCATCTTAGTGGCTTCCCTGGTGCTGGGGGAGTTACTTGGTAAAGACATGATGATATGAAAAAGATAGTCTAAATTTAAACACCAGATTTCCACCCAATCCCCAGTGTTGCTCTGTTTGTGAGCTGGGCTTGTGTCCCAGTTAAGTAATAGGCGCTTCCTAGGTGTAGACGGTATGAAGGATTGCAGTGACTCTTTCTAAATGCTGTGTCTTGGAATCTCTGCAAAAACTTAAAGTTTTACTCTAGATTTGATATGGCAATGAGAAATGAGTACAACTATATATATAATTTGTTGTAGTGTACTGCAGAATGTTAATTCCTGCTCACAAGCAGACTGCTTTTTTTTTGTAACCTCTCAATATAACAGGGTGTGAATGAATGAATGAAAAATTTTTAAAAATATACAGAATCTAATAGTCATTAAAGTGTGTTGCAAATTCCCATTTTCCTCCTAAATCAGAACTTTATTTAAATTGTCACTGAAAATATTAATAAGATGTTTTGAATCTTTATGCAGAACCAAATGGTCTTAATTCCATTTACCCTCTCCTATCTCCTCTCCGACAGTCCAGAGCTATAAAATCCTTCTCCATTTCCCATTCCAACTGATGTCAGATGACTCCATGCCTATGACTCCAGACCTTGGCAGATCACAGGACAGGTGACATGCAGTCATTAAGCAAGGCTAAAGGAGTATCCATCAGGTGGGTAAAGGAGTATCCATCAGGTTCTCAGGCTTGAGGGAAAGATATTTGCTGTGTTTGGCTGAACTAGATGTTGGCTGGAGAGATGTAGATGCAAAGAAGGTGAGATATTGATGGCAAGGGCTGAGTTTGGAAGTGGACTTGGGTTGACGGCTAATTTGTACAAGAAAGTAGTAGGAGATGAGTTAAATCTGCAGAGGCCCAAAAAGATAATTAAAACCACCCCCGAATGACAATGGCTACTAATTTGCTGCAAGTCACTGTATCCCCATGGAGGGAAAAAAGGAAAAACTGGGAGCTCCCCAGGCCCACTTTGAGAAGCTGTATGTATTCACAGCTATTTTCTGTTCTGCTTCTCTGTGGTCCCATGAGGGTGCCGGGGAGCCAGGTCTGATAGGGCAGAAAAACACTAGGAAACATGTTTTGACAGAAAAGTCTTGCGAGGCTCCCATGTGTGCTCCACATTGTCTATCCCGTGCCCTTTGATGTCGGGTTGGGCTCCTGGGAAGGCAAGAGGCCCGATCCTCATCCCGGGATGGACGGTGCCAGCCCTGCACACTCATCGCAATGACAGGTGACCCCGTACAACCCCAGGTGAGGATTCAACCCATTCCCAGCACACAGGGCAGCCTTTCACATTTTTTCCTTCTTTTTTCTTACCTTTTTTTTCTCACTCCTTTTTTTCTCTTTTGTTTTTACAGTGGGCGCAGGCCAGAGCGTGCCCCGGGCACTGCCCCAAGGATGTGCCCTGCGGGAAGCTGGCCTGGACACTGCCTGGCCCGTACCTGCTCCTACCTGGCCTGAAGGGCAATCCCCACCTTTCTGTGGGAAGGAAGCACTGCTCACCAGCTCTGAGCTTCCAGCTACCTGGCTGCAGGAGCTCGGCAGCTCCCTCTGCCTGGCTCTGCGTCCACTCTCGGCTCTCCATGCAAGGCACCGACAGGAAGATATTAATAATCAAAACAATGGGGAGTCCTGTCCTCTCCTCCCTTCTCCTCTCCTTTAACTAAGTGAATGAGTCAGGCCTGAAATCATTGTTCTGATATTTTACACGGTGACTTCATAGAAGATTATTAAAGGAGGGGTGGACGTATGCATTTATCCATGATTTTTGTACACTACAGCGTACAGTTATAGGAGAAAAGAAAAAAAATCAGCAAATGCGTGTTCTTTTATAAGGAGGTTTTTGAAAGCTCTGGACTGCACTGTGCGAATTTTGGAAAACGATTTTAAGACACTTGAGTAAGTTTTGCAAAAGAACACAAAGCCTCACCTCTATGCAGTGCACTGAGGAGAGATCTCGTCCTGTTTGCCTACTGCTAGCTGTGAGCTCTTTCCTTCGATTTTTTTTTTCTTTATTTTTTTCCTGGGGCCTGAGGGGGAGTTTGGTATCTGCTGGTAACTCCAGGCACCTCTTGCATCCTCTGATAAATGAGGTAGCTTTCTGCCGGAGGTGACACCGTGCTGTGTCTCACACCAGGCACTCACGGCTCACTGCCCCACCTGGCCCTGGCACGGGGCAGCGCCAGGGCAATCCTGTCGCTTTCCCACGGGATCGCGGCTCAGCTGTGGAAGGGAGAGCCTGGCAGAGCCCTCCATGGGCTCCACATCGAAAGGACACAATTATCACACCCCGTCACACCTACAACATGGCCTGTCCCATCCTGCCATAGCAACAAACCGGAGCATTTCAGTCAAGTTCTCACCTGCATTTATGCATGCATGTTGATATGTGGTTACATATATATGTATTTGTGTATGATTTTATATTTTAATATATTATAGTATATAGTATATACTATATACTATATACTATATACTATATACTATATACTATATACTATATACTATATACTATATATATAGTATATAGTATATATATAAATATACTATATGTAAATAGTCCTCACTTTGTGTCGCTTGTAGATCTGTAAGCACGTGAAACAAATGGAGGGAAATTGAGANATAAATATACTATATATATATAAATATACTATATGTAAATAGTCCTCACTTTGTGTCGCTTGTAGATCTGTAAGCACGTGAAACAAATGGAGGGAAATTGAGAGACTAGCTCACTATTCTTTAAAAAGGTAACTAAAGCAATCTAATATATCTTGGACTGTAATAATTTACCATGAATTAATCGTGTGTGTGTGTGTGTACTCGCGGTGAGGAGTGTGCCACCCAGGGAAGCACCTGGGGCAGAAGAGAGATGTGTTTGATCCCACCTCTGCTGCTCGGGTGGGTGAGATATTCGGCTTTAAACACGAGCTCGATTCCTTCCCATCCTGCCTGTCCCTCTGCAATGGGGACAGGGGCGGCCCGGCTGTGGGGCACAGGGGGCATGGGGAGACTGCAGCCCCTGGGGCACAGGGGGCATGGGGAGACTGCAGCCCCTGGGGCCGCCGGCCACCGCCCCACATAAGGTGGGCAGTTGGCAGCTGCGGGCAGCCAGAGGTGGCAGCTCCCCGGGGTCACAGCTGCTGGAAATGCCCGCCCCAGCCACCGCCTCCCAGTGCTCTCAACCTCGTCTGCAAAGAGCATCCTTCCCTGGAGGTCCTCCTGGCTCTCGGCTTGAGTCTCCAAGTGCTATTTGAATAAATGGTGCCATCGAGATGAAATGCGCTGGCCGGGGTGGGTACGGCTCACACCCATCCCAGCGCTCCGGGCCAGCAGCAGCCCCGGAGGAGAGACCCTCGGTAGTTCCACCTGGGCGGTGAGGGCAGCACAGCCCAGCACAGCTCCCTCAGCTCTGACAGGACTTAGAGGCCTCACTGAGGAATGTGAGGGAGGAGGTGGCCCTACCCCCTGTCCTACACGGACACCCGCCCTGCTGGGATGGCCGGGAGCGGGGGGTGTTTGCATCGGGCTGGGGGGACACGGGGAGGCACCAGGAGCTGAGGACCAGTGGGCGATGGGGGAAAGCCAGGAGAGGGGGGAGAGCACAGCCCTAGAGATGGAACCCGGGTGAAGCCCTGCCGCTCCCAGGACCTGTCAGGGGGGTTGTGCGTGTCCGCGGCAGGGACAGCACAGCCAGGAAATTCGCATCCTCTGCCTGGGAATCAGCCTCTCCTTCCCGCCTGGGAATGAGCCTGAACCTCAGGGGCTGTCCTGGCACTGCAGCCGCGGTGTCTCCCCGTGCGAACACCCCGCAGCCGGTCCGCAGGGCATTGTCCGACGGCGAGGGGAAAAAGCCTAATCAGGGTTGTGGAGAGTCCCGCCAAGTGCACATTACCGATGGATTTCCCTTTCCCGCACCGGATTTTTAGGGGTTTTGGCGGGAGAGCAAAGGCGAAGCTGAGGGATGCTGTAAGCTCACAGGGCTGGGGGCGGTATAGCCAAAGGGACATCCCGCACACACGGTGCCCACCGAGCTGCTGCCCCAACCTTCCCCGGCATTACTGCAAATGAATGGCTCATTATGAGCTGAGGGCTGCAAGAAGAGCCACGTCCCTGTGCCTGGAGGGCTGGAGAGGAGCACAGCAGCTCTGGACTCCAGAGATGCTCTCACTTTACGCCGGGGCCAAGCCCTTCGTTTTGTGAACACAGACACGCCGGACAAATCCCTTCTGGCTCTGCATGACAGCCTGTATGTCCCACGGCTTGGGAGGCTGGGCATGGCTACCCTGACCGCCCAACATCGCAGAGTTGGGTTTTCTGGGTGAATTTTGTGCTTCTTGGAGACAAGTGCTCTTGCTACGAGCCGGGGAGACCCGAGCCTATGGGGATTCACAAGAGTAAGACAGACTTAATTAGCATATCTAGTTTGGTGACTAGGGTGCCCTGGAAAGAACAAACAGAACTTTGAGCTCATGAGAAGATGGGATTAGAAACCTGCTTAAGAGAAGAAGATTCAATCAACCCCCTACATGGATATGTTGAACAATGTATGAGTTGTTTGTACGATCTTTAAACCTAATTGTTGTAGTAGAAAATACTAACCTTACTGAAATGGTATATACGTTCTTGGAAAACCTGAGTAAAATCGGATTCTGATCATGGTCGGTCTCCCCGTCTCTCCTTCAATCGCCAATGAGAGCCGAGCGCTTTTCCTGGTGTTTGCAGGTTTGGAAAGGAGTGGCGAGAAGTCTCACCCGGCATTTTCCAGCGATTACTTCAGTGGGAAAAATAGGACGGGAAATGCTCCCCCCATGGGCTCTTTCCTGCGGCGCGCGTTCGGTTATCGCGTGGTCCCTGTGAGCTCAGGGGAAAGAGGCCCTTTCCCTGCCCTTGGCCCTGCGGGGTGAGTGGGAGGGCTGCCTCGGCTGAAAGGTGCCAGGCTAACCAAACCCGAGAAACAACCCCTATTAAAAAATTTAAATTTAAATTTAAAAAAATTAAAAAATTAAAAAAATTTAAAAATTAAAAAATAAGAAATTAAAAAAATTTAAAAAATTAAAAATTAAAAATTAAAAAATAAGAAATTTAAAAATTTAAAAATTAAAAATTAAAAATTAAAAATTAAAAAATAAAAAATTTAAAAAAATAAAAAATTTAAAAAATAAAAAATTTTAAAAATAAGAAATAAAAAAATTAAAAAAAGAAAAAAACGTCAGCTACAGGTAAGATGCATTCTGCTTTTGATACGCATACACAAAACACACACACACACACATCCCCGTGTGCCTTCCCTGCCTATAAACCAGCCCGGAGGTGCTGTTTGCAGAGCCCAGGCCGCATAGCTGACTCCCAGCCAGCTCTCCAAGCCGAGGCACTGGCATCTGAAATATTTACCCGGGGAGCTGGAGCAGCTCCGGCAGCGTCGCCCCGCTCTTCCCCAAAAGGTATCCGGGGAATCCTTCCCCTCCCTCGCCCTCCGAAGGCCTTTCAAAGCAAATCAGCCCGATGTGTTAGCCTGAGTACGAAGCATCCGAGGAATTTCCAGGGGGGAAAGGAGCCGGGCTTTGGGGCCGCCGGGCTCAGCCCTGGCCGGGTGTACCTTTAGCCATGGATGGAAGCGTTTAGCGGTTTCGGCGGCATTAACTCCTAACAGGGTGTGAAAAGTATTGGGGATTGAAAAAGCGGTGGGAAAGTGGATCCTTTCCAAGTCGGGCGGGCTGGAGCTTTGCTGTGGGACACCTCCTGCCGCAGGGCCCCCGAGGAGCAGCCCCTTCCCTGTGCCTGGGGCCGGACAGCCCGGCAGGTGCCGTGCCCCTCTCAGCCCCACCGGGAGCTTTTATGGGTGGAGAACACGGACAACAGGACTGCACTCCCAACATCTTCTTGTCGGTTTTTTCTCTCTTTCTAAATTTTTCATCAGTACAGCTGGAGATTTTTAAGTGTGAACGGTCCGGAAAACGACCACGGTACGAATATTTCAGACTTGATCAAACTGAATCAGCCGTTAACGCTTGTTCCAATTAAAGCGAATATTCACACCGCTGGCTCAGCCTCCCTGGAGGAACATTACCTGTGTCCACATTCAAACACTACCTTCTCGCGGGAGGCGGGGGGGGGGGGG
>VWZU01003230.1:339645-366587 GCA_013397095.1 Sterrhoptilus dennistouni | reverse complement strand
GGGGGTGGTTTGCTGTATAATATGCCTTGCCCATGTCTTCTCCTTCTTTGCCTATTTAGGTTTTCAAATATCAGGATTATGGCAACGGGGTCATTACAGCAGAGCTGCCAAAACTGAGTCATGACCTGTGTGTTTTGAAGTCAGGGGTTAGAGTTGATGCTTTATCTGCTTAACTGCAATGCTGAAACATTTTAAACAACCTTTGTTTCGTAATTCCTCTGCCCTTTTAGTGTCCTCAAATGGTCAATTTACTCTTCTGAAAAAGTAAGTGGAGTTTTCCTGACTCATCTTTTCCATGTAAAGTCATTATGTCTGACCCATAAATACAAACTTCCAAAGAGCACATACTTTGCATCTGAAAAGGTCAGAATGGCATGTATTTTCCTGAGGGGATAGAAGCCCTCTCAGTATTATCCAGGAAGACTTTGTTAACCATCCATTTAAAATTACATGAAGTTAAATATCACTTTGCAAAAGGGATTGTTTTGGAGAACAGCATTGGATATAACTAAAACTCTGTTTATTATATATTAAAAACAAATTTAAACTACAGGATGAGAGCATAAATCCATAATTGTTAACGAATCCTCCAGATTAAATAGTTATTCCTAGATTTATTTGTTTTATTGGTGCAAATACATTATGGCAACCTGGCCATGACCCCAAGGCAGCCCAGTTTTTGCTAATTTTGATGGATCTACATCAGACCTGAATTTGAGCCAATTTTTCTATTTTCCTGCTTCTGCTGTAAAATTTAGCTGTGGATATTAAGAAGAATTGGTGGTCTATTTAAATAGGAGTCTAATTAAACAAATCAATTATTTATCTCTTTCATGTAACTATGAAGTTATACGCTCAGAATTGGTGAAGCAGTGTGTGAAACTAATTGATTTCCGGAAAATATTTATCTGTGATTCAGCTACACCCGTTATGCTTCTTGGAATAACACACGGAAAATGAAGCTACCAAAAGGAAACATCTGTTTGTATCTAAAAACCCAAATATTTCTGAAGTTTAGCAACATGAATTCTTCTTGAGGCTGCCACCACTTATATTCAGCTCTGGAGCAAATACCAAAAGGATACTTGAGGTGACCTTTTGTATCAGATTAAACAAAATGAGAAAACAGTTGGCAATCAGACTTCCTCTGCTAGGCCATGGGAAACAGCAGTGCAGAGGAACAGATACAGTAAAAACATATTAATTCAATCTTGTTTGCTTTAGGAGAGTCCAGCAGTGAAAAGAACAACTAACTGTGAAAAACCTGAGGTCTCTGTAATTTGGCACCTCTTGAAGACTATCTAGATTGTCCTGACAAGGGCTATCTCAAGCAGCAATAATGAGGGGATGAAGAAAAACAAAGGGCTAGAAAACATTATGAGCAGTGGGTTTCTTACAAAAGCTATTTCTTAGGGGGTGAATGTCCCAGTGGACTGCAGTTTTGGTATCACTGTTCTTGTTGCATGTACACATACTGGGTTTGAATATTTTTTTTCACATATTTCTTTAAAACATTGTGTGGATTTCAAAGTTTCCTGTGCCTCCATTATTCTGTGACTGCCTTGTTTGTTGGTGTGCTAAGCAAAGCTAGGGGAGGGAAGCAAATTGTAGTTTCCCGGTAAGGTTAAGCTGGCACAAACCAGAATGCTGTTAAAATGACAGTCCTGTTTGCTGGTGAATGCTCATCCCCTCCATCTGTCCATCCAGAACATGCTGGGTAATAACACTACTGATAATATACGTTGCTGCTGCTTGCTGCTTGTTGGCAAGGTAACTGGGTTGTTTATTTGCATCTGACAATGCACAAACAATATGAGTAATCAGCTCTACTAAGCAAATTATAGATCTATGATCAAAGGACATCCCACTCTAAAAGGTGAACAGATAAAGCAGTTTTCAGGGAAGGGAGGATGAATGCAAATGTTTACCCGTTATAATGATTTGCATGATTATGCAGTATGTCTATACACCAAGATTTGCAGCATCATGCAGTATGTCTATACACTCACTTAAAGAGGTTAAATCTTAGACCTTCTGTGCAGTAGGGATTGTTTAGTTTGGTTTGCTCAAGATGGTTGTTCAATATAACAGGTGATTCTCTACCTGTTGCAGCCTGCCTCCATGGTGCCTCGGTCTGTGCTGCTGCCTTCTGTCCAAGCACACTCAGATCTCAGAGTCCTTCCCTGTGTGCATGGACTTAACATCTGCAGGCTTCTCCTAACTGCATGTGATGTCATGGACACCCTTCCTTCTCCTTCCAGAGAGGAGTAGCTGCAAAGAGAGTGGGAAAGCACGAGGACATTGAGATTTCCACCACAGCTGTGTGTGGGCAAGAAGCTCAGAAGACAAACTGCAGCTTCCAGACCGGTTGTGTGGCCAGTAGGCAGGGATGGGAAAGCACAAAAAGGGAGATTTTGCCTGGAGACAAAGCTTCCGTGACCACAAGAATGATGGCCGAACAAGGGCTTGGTGAGGAAAAAAGGGTAGCAGTATGCAGAACCTTTGTCGGGCTTATGAAAATTCAAGGCCAGAAGTGCTCATAGGGTTGTTTTGCCCAGCTGAATTGTTTCATTCTTCCATCTCTGTGGACCAGTCAGGAGACAGATCTTCCTGTTTGCTTGGGCTTTTTCAGAAGAAAGGAATATGAGTGTTTCAACTCTCTCACCACCCCATAACCCCCCTTGCCCATCTGTGCACTGAGTAGTCGGAGTCCACTGAGGACTAAATTTTCTTGAAAAAATGGGGTCCATCCACTGTAGGCTGCAAAGTATCATAGCAGTAAGCAGGTCTAAAGGCAGTTTAAATAGGATCACAGACTCTTCCTGGCTCTGGGGCAGCTGGAAGGAGAGGTTCCACAGCCAAGTTCCATCTTTGCCATACAGCGTTTCTGCTTCTCTCTTTCTCCCTGAACAGGTTGCCGTACATCGCACTCACTTTCCCCGGCTCTTGGCATGAGACTTGCAGCCGTGGGTTGATGCTGTCAAATTACAAGTAATGGCAAATAGCACATTTCTTGGAAATAAAAGCAGTTTCTTTAAAGCTGCTGAAAGTCATGGGAAACTTGCATTGCTGCATGAGGTCTATGTGTAAGCTCCATTGGGGTGATGCTACTGTTTGGCTGGATGCTGTGGGATAATTTTTAACAAGTGAAGGTGTACTGTCATGGAGTTCTCTTCTACTGATAAGAGAGATGATAATATGTGGGCAGGTACATAGAATTAAACTCAATTATTATTTCAGCTATAAACAAAGAAGGTAATTGAATCCTGTAGGTGGTGGTCTAGTATGAATTTGATCTTCTTCCTCTGCTTTTCCACGAGATCTCACTGCAATGTGCAGGGTGTGGAGAAATTCCCTACTGCAGCTGACTTGACCAGATTGGTAGAAAAACCCTCGGGAGAAGATTTGGCCTCAGGAGAAGGAGTTTCCTAGACCAAGAGTGTGACTGGCAGTGCTGCATATCCTGGAGCATATGGTGGGCTCAGCCCTGAGAAGAGCACAAGGCACACAGTTATTTAATCATCTATTTAAACAGTCAGGCTACTCGTGGCAGGTGCTGTGCAGACTTTCTGCATATACCTGTCCTCCTTGAATCTCCCTTCTTTTCTACTCAGAGTCAGATCTTGGTAAGAGCCCAAACCCCTACAGACTCTGTAAGGCCAGAGATGCTGGCTGAAGGAGAACACTGTACTTACTGGATGTCCAGAATAGTAGCTGAATTTTTGGAACTAGGGATAGAGAGAAGGGAGCATAAACACACATACATTTCTTAAAACACAACCCTTATACTCGTTTGGCTTTGTATAGTTTTTGCTTTTTCTGCGTCTTTCTTTTTCCTTCTCTTTTTATGTTCACCTTTTTTTCCTTCTATTTTTTCTCTTAACTCCTTCTTGCTGACATTGTTCCTGGACATCTGTTAGAGCCCTTACAGTGTTCTTTCTGGCTGAATGTTCATTAACCTTTTATGTTATATTGCAGAAAGAAGTGGATTAATTATGTTGTGAAGATTCTCAGCATCTCTCTTGACAGATTTTCTCATATAACTTTGACCCCTCTCACTAGCACAGCTTCTCTTCTCCTTCCTTCAAAAGAGATGTGAAGCTTAAAAACCAACTCATTTAAACCCCTTTGAAAGTCTTAGTTCAAGCACATTTCCTCACGAGTTCATCCTTGGGGATGTACAATTTACCTCCTCAGAATTTTGATGTTGTCACACATAATTACAGAGTTGATGTATTAAGATTATAAACAAGCCAGTAATTAATTTGATAATGTATATACAAAACCAAACGACACAAAAAACCTTGGCACATGTATTCGCTGCTTGAGTTGCCCTAGTAGTCTGCACCTTCCATGCCTCCAGGCCTTTTATCACTGTACATGGTTTCTCCAGAAAACAGTGGTACATTTCTAAGGCAGCTAGTTCTCTTTGACCCTTTTCTTCCTGTTTTTCTTTGATTCCCTTTCAGAATACAAAAGCACATTTATTTCTTTTTCTTCTTTGTTCAAATATCCTTATTGGAATTGGTGAATGAGTTTATATGTCTCATTCATAAAATTTGGAAGTATATTTATTCTGAAATTAATAATTTTCAGTCTCTAACTACTTTCACAGACACAGAAAAACTGTTTCCTCAGGTTTGGTTTCACCCTCCCTGTTGCTGGAGGCATATGAAGTTCGGTAGATGATGTTTGGTTTAAAGACTGACTGGAGACTCTTGGGTGGTAAAGTAATGAAATAATCCTGCTCAGATATTGATTGCAATTCCATTATTATGTCATAAGTTCAACTGAAATAGATTGCTGCAAATAATTTCTACAGGAGAACATTTAAACAGGATAACATACCTCAGATCCTTAGGGCTTGTCCAGCCTCATGCATTAGGTTGAAAGGAAGCTGCTTGAGGAAGCTGTGGCTTTCTTCAGCAGTTTTCAAAAACAGTATCACATCTCAGCTGAAAATAGCTGAAAGTTGTTGGTTCTTCTGGTTTTTTACTGTTAGCATTAACCAGACAGGTGAATTTTGGGGAAGAAGTGGAAGGAAAGTAATAAACACCTTTTCTAAAAAACTGTCTTAGGAATTGAGTAGTTATCTGGGAATATATCTATTTGATAGGATATGTAGGGGCAGTCTTGACTACATTCCTGTCTGAGTAATCCATGCTAGTCACTATATCCCAGAATGCTTCTTAGCTTCTTCTTCACCTAAAAGCCCTATGGCATTTCTGATGAGAAAGGGCATTGCCTCCAGGATGTATCTCCTCATTTAATATTTTTCTTTCAAGTTTTGTTGCTTCTGTGGCAACAATTTTCATGTTACTTGCTGATCCAGTTTTCCTCTAGAACTAAATAACAGGGTCATCTCTTTCAGTGTACTGAAGGAAAGCAAAGTCTTGATCATGTTTTCTATCAGCAAATTTCTATTAGCAGGTTTTGCTAATAAGTCACGTAAACTGAAAGAACTTCATCAGACAGGAGAATTTAGAGAACAGAATTAGTGAGAAATTGACTTCAAAGCCATCTAGACACAGTCCTGGGCAAGTGGCTCTGTGTCCCTGCTTGAGAAGGGTGTTGGGCCACATAACAGAGGTCTCTTCCAATTTCACGTTTTCACCTCTTTTCATCCTTATCCATTTGCATTATTTAAGTGGTAGCTGAAGCCATTTTCATCAAGCTACAAGAACTGTTAGTTGAAGACATGTAGGGGTTTTTTTTGTTCTGTTTTGTGTGGTTTTTGTTGGTTTGTTTTGTTTTGTTTTGTTTTGTTTTTTTCCCTAATCACATATACCAGAATATACCTGCTGATGAAGTTTGGTGAGAGAAAATCAAGTGCATCCATTTTCCAGACACTGAATGTCTAGCAATAATAGGATTGGTTAGTCAGGTTTGGTTTAGATGTTTTTTGGAATGAAAATGTGCTCTTTGTCGTCTATGACGGATTTCAAAGATCACTTGGGCCTGTGTCCCTTGAACCTGTTCAGGTCACTTTCAGCAAAACACAGTTGGTAAATTAAGTCATTCTTCCTATCTATCTACAGTCCACAAACAGTCACTATTTTTCCCATGCAGTACCTGAAAACATCAGATTTTTATTACGATCAAGGTTTCAATGTGTTTTTCAGTGAATCTGGGAGTTGAGCTGTGTTATAGAATTCAGATATTCTAGATATAGCCAGTCAGTATTATGAATAGCCATCTAAATAATATGGAAACTTTAATCAGGTGGCCCCACCTTCATAATTACTAATTTCTCCTTGGAGTAACTTTATCATCACAACAATTACAATCACCTCTGGTGAAAACACAAGCATAGACAGCCACTGACACTGGGTCACATCCAATTTAGAAGTCAACAGAGTAATTGCCAGTAATTTGCCCAGCTGCAGTAATCTGTACTTTAATTTTTAAATTTTTTTTCCTGTTAATTCTCCTTGTGGTTTCACTTTGATCAGGGAAGAAGTAAACAATGATATTATTGGTCGGCACTTGTAGTTACTCTGTTTTGGTTTGGAGAAGGGTTTTGCAGTAATACTAAAGGGAATATGAAAATGGTTTTCATTTACACTTCCCTGGTGCCCTTTTAGAGCCCTCTCATGATGAATAAAACATTTTTATTCCTCTCCCTGAAACATCATAAAAAAGTCTCAGCAACACTGTCAATTCCAGTCAGACAGAAATTGCAAGCATTAGCAAAACAGCAAATTTGCTGTTCATTTTAATTTGCTTTCAATAGTTCAAATTGTACTGTTCTTTATCTTAAAAATCCCTCTGAGAGAACTGGAAACCTACTTAGAGAAAAAAGAAAAATGTTAAAAGAAAAATCTCTCTTGCAAAAATGTGGTGGATCAAGAACTGGGTAGTTTCAGGAAAATAGGAACTTTTATGTAAAGCTGTAAATTTGAAATGCTGTCATACAAATCAGACTGTAAAACTCATCTCCAGAAAATAATGCTAAATAAGGAAAGAGGATTGGCTTTTTTCAGATGAAGGAACTCTCATATATTAATGCTTAGTTTCCTGATGAAAATACAGGCTGTAATCTTGGTCCATATGATTTTTTTGCATGACTCAGTAAGTTCTGGACAGTCTTGACAGTCCTTCCCTATCTTCCAGAGTTCAGAATTAAGTCCCTGAGTTCTAGATAAAACTTTTCTTCATGTTACCATATGATGAGGTATATTTGGTTGTATAAGAACCTGTCTCAATGATAATTTCTGTAAATGGAAAGCAAGAAGAGTGACCAAACTACACATGTTTTTTAAAACTCCCTATGTTCAAGGGATTTAATCTAAAGCAATTTTAACTGTACATTTGTGCTACAGTTAAAAAAATATAGCTGTCTTGAAAAATCATGTTCAAACATAAAACATTGGAGGTAATTTAATAGTTGGCACTTAAAGCAACTGCAATTTGATGTTCAACTCAAACCAGATGGTTTATTTTTTTTTTGTAAAAAGTCTATTCTGTTGTCAAGAGAGAGAAAAAGCATTCAAGCTTATGGAGCAGACATTTCTTACTGCAGTTGATTAGAACAAATTACCAAGAGCTGTACTTCACATTTGAAAGACTGAGGCGTTTATTATCTCAGGCCTCAACAATTAAAGAAAACAAAAAATAAGGGGATTGAAAGTATACATCCTGTGAACAGTTAAACTGCAAGAATGCTGTGGATCCCAAACAGCTGGATCCCATTTGAACTCAAAAAGTTTAATGGCATAAGCCTGCACATCTTCTTTTCCACTTCTAAGGATCATCTGCCAGATGGAGAAGACCCCCCTCTCATTTCCTTGCACTGTACAATTTTGGTGCAGACTAAAACTACTCTTATGTGCTGGAGTGGAACCAGTACTTCTAAACCAGGGAAAGATATATAGCTATTAGAGAAGGTCAGTTTGATGTAAAGGAAACAACAGTAATAAAAAATTCAGCTTCAGTAGTGAAATGCTTGCAAGAAAGTTATTTTATTTGGGTACCAAGCAAGCTGGTAACAGTGATGAAGTACTGGAATCTGCTTCTTTCTGAAATTGGGATGCATTAGTGAGAGATAAAGCTTTTAAGAGAGTGGGATCTTAAAATGTGCCCAAAAGTTACTTCCTACTTATTGTTTTGAGTAGTAGGTCTCCTGTTGTTGTGCCAACTGGGGCCTCAACAATGACTCCTCTGTACCTTGTCCAAACTTAGTATTTGGAAATAAATGTAGTGAGGAAAGAAATGGGGCAAAAAGTGATCCTTGTTCAAGCCAGTAGTGATCCAGCAATGGTCTGAAAGAAATCAGCAGTGTATGAGCCCTGACTCTAAGAGCTGCAGTTTGCTTTCCTCAGGCCCTTGCTTCTGTCTGCAGTCACACAGGGTCTGTCGAGCCTGTCTGTACTATGTTAAGGAATATGCAATTCCTGCCTGATGTCATAAAACTTTGCTTCCCAGGAAGGTACTGGTTCTGCTGTCTGTTGGAGCCTACATGGACATGAAAGGAGAGGAGGAGTTGCTTTTTTGCCATGTAATTTAACAATGCTAATTAAATAAAGATATCCACAGTGCACTGAGTAGTACTAATTACAGCCCTTTTTGCAGAGTGCATGGTAGGGGGGGAATTGCACAGAAACTAAATCACACGAATGCATTTTAAGTATATATTCTGCAACTCCACCAGCTCCAGCTCTAATAGGATCTCAAGAGGAAAAGTCCTGCTGCTGTCTTTGGAGTGGAAAACTGAAAATAAGTCTTAGTGCCATTCTTGAATTGCAGACAGGGCCTGTGTGAGACAATTTGGCTTTCAAATACTCAGCTTCACTGAAGTGCAACTCACAGTCTCAACAGTCTCAATGTCCAGAGATGGCAAGGAAGCCAAAATCAGTGATATGGTCACAGGGTGTCTGTGCTTCTTCTGGTTTGGTTTGCAGTCAAATAAATGCCTTCTGCAGTATGAAAAAAAAAAAAAAAAAAAAAAAGCACAAAGGCTTCCAAAGCCTGAATGGATTATCTTCAGCCATAATCCCAAATTTCAGCCCTGAAGTATTCAGCCTGCACAGTACAATTATATGGTGTTTTAAGCATCAGCTGACTGACCTCTGTTAGAGAAGACGCTGAAACTTTGGTGATTAATGGCTCAAGAGAGCAAGGCCACAGAGCTGCTGCAATGGATCATTACAACAGTTCACTGGCTGCTAATCCAGCATCTCCCTTACATAGTTCATTTTTTTTCCCCTAGTGTGTTGCTTCTGGCAGAAAAAAACAGCAGCCCTTGCTTGAGCCACAGTGTGGTCAAGCTTATAGAAATTGCTTACTGCTTCAGAAGTGAGAAAGAATATTATGTGATTTTGAGAAAAAGGTCCTCAGTGTGTTAAGATTTTAAAGTAATTTTGGTAAAAGTGAACAAGCTGTACTAAGACTCGTTGGCCTGTTTTAGAAGGCTTGAAAGGAGGTGCGTTACTTTTATGCTCAGCTTTCTCCAGTACTTTTTAAATGTATTTCTTCAGTTTAGAAGTAGAAAGATGATTTTGGTAACTTCTAGTCCCAGGATTCAGCTGTATTTGAGATAGAAGCTGCATTTTCCCAGCTCATCTATCACTAGTTATAAGATTTCTGCAAGCTGAAAATACCTGTGGAGCCCTATTGACCCCTCCGGGGCTCACACAGCACACTCAGTGTTTCTGCTTGTGATTGTAACACTGACACTGTGTGCCTACAAGTGAGCTGTCTTTCCAGACGCAGCAGTAGTTAAAATAACTGAAGGTACAGCTCGTTAAGACTGATAGTTATTAAAAGAAAAGAGTTTCTTTGGGATTAAGGAGCAATGCCGATTATATACATGAAGAAATTGAAAAAAATTTTTGGAAAAAAAAAGTAGCATATATGTCTACATTATGATATATTTCAGTGATTGCCATATAAGAGCATTGTTTGCTCATGGTATTCCAGATGGCATTTGTGTCTAGATGAACTTTCATTTTTGACCTGGAAGAGGATTGTCTCAGCCGTGCTGGAACCACCAAGCATCCACGAAAATAGCGATACCTGTGCAGGGCCACACTGCTCTCTCGAGAGAACCAGAGCTTTCCGGACGGGAAGAGAGCGTTTGCAGGCTATCCAGGGCCCTTGGAAGGAGCTGGGACGGCGCTGAGCCGTGGCTCCCGGGAAAGCCGCGGGATGCGCGGGATGCAGAGCGCTCCCGCGGGCACCCAGCGCCACCCAGCGGCCGCGGCGGTGACTGCAGCCCCACGGGGAGGGCGCTGCTGGTCCGGAAAGATTCTAAGTCCGCTGATGTGAAATCATACAGTCATAGGATAGGGTGGGTTTGAAGGTTAGCTAATTAAACCCCCCCTGCAAGGAGAAGGTACATCTTTAACTAGATCAAGTACACCAGAGCCCTGTTTTAACCTGACCTTAAATACTTCCAGGGATGGCACATCTACCACCTCTCTGGTGGTACCTGATCCAGTATTTTAGTGCCCTCATTGTCAAAATCTTCTTCCTTATAGCTAAACTAAAATAATTCTTAGTTTAAAGTCCTTACTCTTTGTCCTATTGCAACAGGCCCTACTACAAAGACTGTGCCCACTTAACTTACAAGCCCCCTTTACTGTACTGAAAGGCTGCAGTCATTTCCCCTTTTCTTCTCCAGGCTGAACAACTCCACTTCTCCCAGACTGTATTCACAGGAGACATGAAACATTCCTCTACTCACCCTCTAATCGCCCTCCTCTGGACCCATTCCAACAGGTCCATGTCTTTCCTGTGCTGACGACCCCAGAGCTGGATGCAGCACTCCAGGTCCCATCACAGCGCAGCAGAGGGACAGAATCACCTCCCTTGACCCACAGGTTCAAGTCTGCACCTGTTTTATCTCTGCCAGAGCAAAAATGTTTTAAAATATAATTATTTGATTTTTATATAAAAATAAGATCTTGAATACAGCAAGTCATTTTCATTAAACTAAAAACCTAACAGCAAAAGTATAAAAATGCCACCTTCAACCTACTGTATTCATTTTGTGAATAGCTGGTGTGTGTGAACTGTGAAAATGAAATCAGAAACAAAACTAAAGTAAAACAGAAATGTACCACTGACAGTGAAAATACTTAACAGAGTGTTTTTCCCCCCTTTGTATCTTCACTGAGAAGAGTCTAAAGTCTTCCTAGTCACATCCAAAACCAGCCAATTAAAATTATTTTATTTCAGCAAGGCCTTCATTGCAATAAACCATTTCAGACTTGGACTAAAGTTGTAGAGCCTGCAGAATGCCAGAGAATATAGGGTGGGTGACTATTTAAATTATATAATAAGGTTTTTCAATTTATAACTTTCAATAACTTTATAATTCTTTTTTCTTTTCTTTTAATGTAAGAATTTACTCATGCCCCCAGCCTGTCACTAGAGGTGTGTGCAGATGTAGGGTTCTGGAGATGCTGTGGTTTTCATTAGGTTTTAGTCCAAATTTCAACAGCAGTCTGGTCCTATAATATTTTAACATTATTCTTGGTGCTATGCTTCAAATCTCTAGTTTGGCAAGTTAAAAACTAACAAATCAAAACAATAATTAAAAAAAACTCAAAAACTGAGGAGAAGGAGAGATTAATCAATTAGTAAACAACTTAATTAGTTAATTAGTAAATAACTTTTAAAATATAGGACATAATAATACGTTGGAGATAATATCATAGGTTTATTTTAAGTATGCAATTAACTTTTTGTTCTTTCAATGTACTGAAATCTACTGGGCCCACTAAGACTGTCAGTAATCTCCTTTTGTTTTGCTGATATATTTCTGCTTTTGTGCTATGGTTAAGAGATGCTCTTGTCAGAGCTTGCACTGATATTTCAGCATCTGACCACAGGGGAGCTTGAAGCTCTACAGAAGACTCTCACCAGTGCTGAACAAAGTGTTCACAAAGGCTTCACGCAGTGTATTCCCACCAGAACTAGGTTAAACAGGCACTTAGTAAGACACATGCTTAAAACCTACTTTCTTGTTACTCTTGTAGGGTTTTTGATTCTACTACTGTAGTATAAATTCAGGTGGAGTTATCCTGTTCACTCTCTAAAAAGGTGGGAGCTAGGAATGTGGGAACATGGGCATCTCTACATATTTTTATGCTGCCCTTTTGGGAGCCAAATATACCTTTGCAAGTTGTGTTGTAAATTGCTATTGAGGCCAGCAAGTTAGCAAGGTTGTGAAGTTTCATCACTTTACTCTTGGTTGGTTGCAGTTTTTTGAGTGGGAAGAGATCTTCCTTGAAATTCCTAGTAAATCAGTTTGCCTGGTACTGTAGGTCAGTCTTCCCCTTTTTTGTCCCTTCCTTGTTTGTAGTTTAGTTCCTTCCTTGCCTGCAGCACCTTGTGCCACCAATATCTATGGAGGAACATAGGTCTGAAAACTGAGCTGGCTGATGAGTAAACCAGAAAAGATGGGGGGTTTCAGCTGGATCAATTCCACTGGGCCACCTTGGCACGAGAGAGGAGGTGAGGGCCAGTGGCATGAAGAGGGGTGAGGGAGAGAAGATTCTCCAACTGCAGCAGGATGGGTTAAGGGCAAATACTGAATCACAAGCCTTCCTTAAACATACACAGGACAGTTTTTCATCCAAGAAAAGGAACCTTTTGGGTGTCCCTTTCATGTTAATTCCCATGCCAAATAACTTCTTAAAACTCTATCCTTACAAATCTTTAACTCTTTCATATCTCCTCCCACTCCTTTGTCCACTCTCTTTAGCTGTGTACTGGGGTCATAAAGTCCAGCACCCTCTCAAGTCCTCTTTGTGTTGCTTTTAAATAACTCCTTTGTATATTCATTTATAAATGCTTATTTTGATAACTATGTGCACAGAAGGTTGCCCAGTTCCTCACTTCAGTGATGCAAATAAGATTGATTGCACAAAATGTCAGTGACAGCCAGGCTGGGGAGCCTGCCCTGGGAGGACCCTGTGAAATTTCTTTTAACTTTGACAAGAACAGAGCTTGAGACTAAAACAGCTGATGCAAGTGGCAAAGACCATTATTGCTGGAAAGGGTATAACCCCTTGAGGGTAAGCAAGTGAGGGCAGCTTTGTGAAATAGTTGTCATAAAATGAATAAAATACGCATTTTCCCTTCTCACAATAAATGCCTTGGAGTTTGCTCCATGTTATTCCTTAAGCTAATTTTTTCCCTTTTCACCCATATATTATTGTTCCCATTGGCTTTATCTGAACCATTTGGGCAAGCCAGAGTTGCAGGATTTAGTTTTGGCATGTACAATGCACATTTAATAACATTACGTAATTTTAAAGTACTTCACAGATGTTAGTGAATCCTCCTGCCACCTTTATGAAGTTAACAAGTGTGATAACTTGGGAAAGGGTGGGGATCAAGGACCAGAAGTTTAGTACTCCTTAAGTGTCTTTCCACAGTCCTTCCTAGGAAATCTCCACCTCCCTCTTTTGCCATGTCCTGCCTGAGTTACCCATATCTGTGAATTCATGCTCCCAGCCCAACCCTTGGCTGGATGGTATTGGTGGGGGTAATGCAGGTGTCTCCTGCCACGGAGTCAAAGTATTTCCAATTTGAGGATAATGAAATATGATAGCTTTGGGTCAACAGGTCACACCATTGACTAAATTAGTAGGTTTAAGAGTTTCACATCTGTGGGGGGAAAAAAAAGGTGTGAATTATGTCTGTTCTTACCAGTGGTTTTTGAAACTGTGGGTTTTGAAACTGTGGGTTTTGAAACACTTTAAAATACGAAAACATTTTTTATTACTTAGGTATACTGTATTCAGTTTTTCCATTGTTTAGACATGCAAATATATTAATAGGATTTATTTTGCCTCCTTTTTCAGTTCATGTCACAGAGTGATACAGTGTTGCTGAGACAGAAAAGTCTTTTCATGCACTGCTTTCTGGAGAGATCGATTTTGTTTTAATTTCTAACCTGAAAACATTTCAGTATTTAGACTGACTTCAACTGTATGAAATCAAATGCTTTGTGGTTAAATTAACCAGTTAGCTGTGCTTGAAAATAATTTGGATCATTCCCAGCCTGATGAAACTTTGTTGGGGGGTTTATTGACTGCCCAGGAATCATAATCCAGGCTAGTGCTTATATGCGATAGACTCAATAGGCTATTTAGTCTTTTCTAGGTGTTATTTTAAGTCTCATCTTTGTTAATTGGGTGGATTCATTTGGTGCTCTTTTCTGTTATCATTAAAGTTCCTTCTATGAGTACCATAACTGTACTTGCTCTGTAGGCACTGGGTAATAGCTCCATGTTTTATCACCTTGACATTGTTTTTTCTTCTGTGATTTCCGTTTTCGTATGGCTGAACACTTTCATCCCTTTCTCACAGGTTGGTTATTATGATTATTATCAAGAATGTGGTGACATAGCTGGTAAATCAAATTCCTGGCCCAGGCAAATGATCACAGACAACATGCTTGGAGCCTCACACTTCTCCCACTCTTAGATTTTCCAAAGAACAGAAAAGACATAAAGACATCATAAATATTTTTAATAATTCTTACTAAAAACAGGAAGAAGCACATAATAAATCAGTTTGGAAACTACAACTGGTGCAAAACCTTTTTTTTTTAAAGCTACAGAATTGTTCCCATTGTAGAGCTTGTGATTTGGTCCAAGGAGCTATGGGTGTTTGTGTCCTGCCTGATGAGAAGGGAAGGTGTGAGAATCCTGCATCAGCAGCAGGCTTTGGATGACTTGCCTACATCATTAGAGTTAACCTCTAAGGATAGGCTTAACCTCAGAAGTGTGAACCTCCATGTCCCATCCAAAGTTATCATCATTAACAGTGATTTATCCACATGAATATTTGGTTCATATTTTGACTCTTGCAAAGTTCATGGCCTTGACAGCTGAATGCTGAAGCCTGTTTGCACATCATGCAGAAAGGTGTTTTCTTCAGCCAGCTTGGAGTTTTTTCAACACTTAACTTTGATTGAATGCCTCCTCAAGCTCATGTTCCAAAAGAGATTAAGAACGTCTCTTTGGCCTCTGTTCCATGATTAATGTATTGTTTTATTTACTGTTCAAATGTCTGCTTTTTTCACTTGTGTTCCAAAATGCTGGCTCATAGCATAAAATCCCAGCTCTCCTATAGCTCTAGTTCATTTTTTTGTTTTACTTTGCATATAGAAGCCAAATCTATTAGTGTCTGACACTGGTCAACAATAAATGCCCATGGAGAGTTTTAAGAGAGGAAAACATAAAGTGATGTTTCCCTGACAGGCTCTTACAGCTGCAGCCGCTGATGCTCAGGGATTGCCTGGACCCAAGATGGTGTTGTAGACTTATCTCCATAAATTTGAACTCTAAAATGACATAGATATTTTTGGGCATAGCACAGTCCTATGGCTTAAGAATACAATAAGTGAAGAAGTATTTCCCCTTGATTATCTGAACCTGCTGCTTGCTTTTATCTTTAGATGTCTTTTTAGTCCTTAGGGTTATAAAAAGGCAATAAACAATCTTTCTTTCCTTATTTATCTTAGTTTTGTCACTAATGATTTCATTAGCCTGTAGCATGCCACTCCGCAATCAGGTCTGGAGAATCTGCCTCCCTAATAATCCCTGAGGTGGCAGCTGTACCTTAGCATAGATCACCTTTGTTGCCTTCCCACACCTTTTCTAGGTTTTCTGTAATGTCTCAAGTGAGGCAGAATTAGAACTGCACAGTGATATCCATTTCATATCGGCAGCAGTGGAGCATTCTTTTTATTCTTTCCCTTTTTCCTCCTATTTTATGTAATATCACCTGCCTTTCTTAACTGATACATATTCGTACACATTTTTAACTTCAAAACCTCTTTCCTGCATAGCTGTGAATTGTTACAAGTCTCCATCAGTACATAATATACAAATGATGGCTGGTTTTCCTGCCTCTATTCCTTGTAGATTTCATCTTGCCATTTCTTTACCCAGTTACTATCTTCTGAAGTTTGTGCAGTTCTTCCTAGCTGTCCTTTATTCTTACAATCCTTAAAAATTTCATTGCTTCACTACCCACTTGTTTTTCTACAATTTTAGGAATTTGTTGAATAGTGTGGCTCCCAGAACCAGACTCTACCAGAGAACTTGATGTTCTCCAACAGAGAAACCTGAGTATTTCTTCCTACTCTCTGGAAAGACCTTTCCTCTTGTCCTGTGGCAGTTTAGCTTCTCCATACTTTGGTGAGAAACCTTGTCTAATATCTTTCAGAAATTCAACAATCAAGTGTAGTTTCCCATGGGCTAACTGGTTTATTCAATTAACTCAAATATATTCATGAGATATCAGAGTCTTTTCTTTGCTATTCTCTGTGAAATTATTCAGATGATCATAATATTCCTTAAGCATAACTTCATTGCATCTACCACTAAAGCACTTTGTGTACTTCTTCAGGCCACAAAACTGATATTTTATAGAAGATATTTTAAACGCACTCATTATGGCTTCTTTAGGAAAAGGAGTAACTTCCCTTTGTCTCTTGGCTAGGATGTTATTCTGTACTTCAGGGTCTTCCTTAGGTCTCTTTCAGAGTGTCTCTAAGAAAACTGGTTTTGTATTTAACATGTAAGAGTACTGCTACTAGAAATCCTTATCACTGTGGCATTTTGAGATATTGCTGTATGAAACATATATATATATATATATATATGCCCAAAGAGGTGTATTATATTGAAAGTATAAGTCTGCACCCAGCAGATTCAAGTCTAGTTGAATTTAAACCAAAGAAAGGTTCTTCTGCTAATTAGATTTTTCAAATGAGAAGTGAAAAGTCCATTGGTGAAATATTGTATGGCTGTCCCAGAACGATGAGGCAAAATGAGCTAGAGGTGAAAATTAGCCATGGCAAACAAGGTCAGAAAAGCAGCTATCTTTTTTTTGCATGAAGCTCTTACAACAAAGAGACAGTGACAATCTGTAAGCTATCTATATTGGAAAAACTGTCTTGGTTTGTTTTCATAATATACCTTCTCCTTTTCCCTATGAAATTCTTTCTTGCTCTTTGTGCAGCCCCAACACTTGAGTCCAGTAGAATAGCCAGGTTTCATGTGCCTGAGGGAGTGGTATGAGAGCTAAGGGACACCTAAAAGAATTACAGCAGGTTAATATAAAACCAAGGAATTCCTCAGACAATGTTTTGGCACTGGGGATGATTATGTCATTTACCCAGGGGTCAATTTAGCTTTAGCACTTCTCACTGGAAGTGAAATGGAAACATTTGCTACAATCTTCAGAGATGGGATTAATTCTCAAAGTTTTCCTAGAAAATGGATCTAAACACATAGAACAAACCTACACTTAAGATCTTTCCCTCCTCAAGTCTGCAGCTAACCCTTGTGAGCTCATGTTTGTGCGCATCATGTTCAACCAAAATATGTGAGTTTTCTCCAGGCTTTCTGGGCCATTTAGGATGAATAACCATAGCTATTCTTGGAAAAAAACTCATGGCCAGTGTAGACCTTCAAACACCCGTCAGTGGGCGAGATTGTTTGAATGCTGTCAATGGGATTCTGTGTAGGCAAGGGGGGCTGCCACACTGAGCCCATTGTGGGACTCAGGCCTTCCCCCTCTTGCAGGATCAGATCTATTTGAGGACCAGGCACTTAACGCAGTCCAATTCACAGGAGGTAATGAATAACCTCTCATCCTGCTCTTTAAGGCCCCTTTAGAAAATGCTTTTTTGNTCTATAATCAGTTGCCTGAGTTTTATTTTTATCAAGTGTTAAGAGCAGTAGGGCAAAGAATGCTATGAACCTAAATCTGGATCTTTCACCAGGCTGATCCACGCAAGTGTGAGGGGGAAGGTACAAATATGGACTGTCTCCATGATGTTCAGTGATCACCATGCTCTAATATGCCTTGGAGGGAAAAGAAAAGGCTTCCTATTTTAACTCCATCCCATCACACGCACTGGTTGTTGTATTTCAAACTCTCATGCAAGAAGAGCTAATGTTGTCTGAAGATATGCAGATAAACTGCAGTCACAAATAACAACAAAATTTTAAAAATCAAATCTTGCTCTTTGTGAGTGATGGAGAGACACTGAATCTTTAATTTCCTCCCTGAAAGACTATAAATCCCTTGAATGAGGGTTTCTTTACATAAAAAAACACAGCACAAAGAAATTACAAGGAAAAAAAGGGAGTAAAATGCAGGCCAATTATGCACTAACTCTGGAGTTTTGCTGCCAAGGCTATTTATTTTCACAGACAGTGTTAATTTTGTATGCACACACACAGCTTAGCTTGTGGATACCACAGTGAATTTCAATTTTGGAGGAGGTTCTGGTTCTTTTCACCCTTAAATTCTCCTCCTAATTTACTGGATATGAGGATGTTTTTGACCAGAGATCTCCAGGTTATTTTCTTACATCTGATTCTTGGGTTTACACATCACCACCTAAAAAGCTTTGCAGGTGATCCTAAAAAAATTCTTCATGAACAGCCAAATATGCCAAATGGAGTTGAAGTCTTTCCTCTGGGTAAGACATAGGCAACACAGCCTCTCTGAATTAAGGTGTCAGGTGAAGATGAAGATTCAAAGGCAGGCCACTGAGATGGTGGTGACACAAGCATGAGAGTCAGGAGGTTTCTCACCAGATGACTCCATATCCCTACTTTTTAGAGAACTACAGAAAGAAAACCAAAAAAACCCCACAAAAAAAAAAAAAAAAAAAAAAAAAAAAAAAAAAAAAAAAAAAAAAAAAAAAGTAGCTAAATAATGTCATGCATGACTTCTAAGTGAATCATTCTGTAGAGCATGTTCTGAAACTTTCTCCCTCTCAGCGGAAAATCATTTTCTGCACTTGTGGTGCCACAATTGAAACAGACCTTAGCAGTTTGCATCTGGCACTGGGTTCTTTGGTTACAGCAGATGTTAATTATGAATTGGCAAGGCATAATGCTGACAGTCCATGAGTGGAGGTACAATACATGAAGCTTTACTGCGAGGACTGCAAGGGTTTGTTCAGTATTCAGTCCTCCTTGAAAGGCATTCTTACACATGCAGGATTGTTCATAATTCTTTTCCCCTTTTTTGTGAGGCATTCTTTCTTGTTATGATGATGTCCAGTCGTATCATCTTTGTGATGTGAGAATGGCAAAAGCAGATCTACGTATTTATTCAACTGAGTTTCTGTTTGAATTTGATTGCCTAAGTGAAAAATTAAAACACTGTTAAATTTGGAGGGAGGACAGAAAAACACCTGTTAGAGCTCACTTTGTAAATAAAGTCAATCTGCATAAATCACTGCATTGGATCTTATGTTAATTAAAGCTTTTGTGCTTTCAGTATACACTAATTGAAGTGTTGAATGTCTTATTCTCCAACCTCCTTTGCAGGGGGAACTGCAGGTGCTGAGCATTTTTGAAAAGTAGGCCAGCATGGTGCACTCAGAATCAGAAGCCTCTTTGAAATGCCTGCTTCTATTTAGTAAACAAAGCTTTTATTTTAATAATGGTCTCTCAATAAATTTATCCTTTGGCTTTCCCTAAAAACTCAGGGAGGCAAATAAAAGATTCTTATGAATTGAACCCCTACTGAGGGACAGTGAGGTGAGGAATTGTATAGGTATCTCCTAAAGCATCATAAAAATGTAATTGTGCCCTCTGTGACAGATGATTTACATTCTTCAGCAGTCTCCAAAATGTCAGTTGCTCATGACATGTATGTGCTTGGGTAGGTATGGCTTCTTTTCACAGGAACCACACAAATGCTTGGCAAACCAAATAAAGTTTTTGGTTTTCACTTTCTACAAGTGTGACACTGTTTGAGTTTTGGAAATCTAATTTCACAACATGTGACTTTCATAAATGGTGGATTAAGGTAATTCTAAAAAGGAGGCATTTTTCTGGGAGTCTTCCCTGAAATTTAGAAAATTTCATGAATCCTATGACAGTAGTCATAGGCAGGTACTGTGAGAGGGTTTGGATGGACCTCGGGAGGATATGTTACCATTTGAAGCTATTTTTAGTTGAATCCCATTGTTAATCTTCAGATAAATAGTAAGTAATTGATACAATTAGAATTTTACTGAACATTACGATTGATGTGGTCTATATCCTTTCAGAAAGCTCAGTGAAACACTTCATATTCACACATCCTGTATACATTTGAGATATTCAAAAGCTTCTCTTCAGATACTCAACACTCTTACAGTACTAAATTTTTACAACGTTTCTATGTTGTTTTATAGACGTTGGGATAATAAGTGTCTTGCCTTGAAATTCCTTGGGTATTTCTTACAGTGAAATTGCAGCCACTCTCTTAATCCTGAAATGCAGGTGAGATCTGGTCAGCAACTGGTCAAGCTTTATCTGAATTATCTCAATTATTAGAGCCCAGTCAATGGTTTCTTTAAACGTGGAAGATGTTTCTGAATTTCTGTTCCCTGTCTTGCCTTTGAAGTTTCGTGATCAAATTCTTCTTCAGACATCAAGCCTCTGTGCTGAAGAACATTTGTTTATAGGACTGCATTGCTGTGAAAGCAGTGTAACTAAAACTCAAAAGGTCATGTTGTGTTTCAGTAATATTTATTTAACTTTCTCTTGATGAAAAGCAAATAAATAATTTGCGTTATTTATATAAATGAGGTTAAATAAAGTGTGGTTCAGTGAAAACTGAGGACATCTTTAGTACAATCTCTGTGATACCATATGGAACATTATCTATCTAGACACCTTATCTAACTTCTCTAAACACCAAGTTAACTACAAATAAAGTTGTGGAAACCCATTAAATCTCACTTTTCATACTCTCCTAATACAAGTATGTTGTAGGTTGTTTGGGTTTTTTAACTTTTATTTTTCAAGTGTGATGGGGAAATTATTTTGAAAATTGCATCTCCTTTGCTTGCAAAATTAAAGAAAACCAAATCCTTTTTCAACAGCTTGAAAGATACATAACAAATTGACCATAAGGAGCAAAGGTATCATGCAATGTACTTAGCTCATGTAAAAGGTATGAGGTGACCTCACAGCCACCCTGAAGTCAGTGACAGTGCTGCAGCAGACACCATGAGAGCCAAGCTGTGTCTCTCGTCATTTTATCTACTGATCTCCATGTGAGTAGATGAATTATAACCCATCTGGCAGCAGCAGCAAACTGCTGCCTCCTTAACTGTACAAAGAAGAGAAAAATACAACTTTTTGAATCTACCTTGTGCATCCTCAAGTGTTGGCTGCTGTAAGCCACTGGTATCAAGATATCAACCCCAGAAAGTCTGGGTGCCCAGCTGAGCTTTATCCACATACAGTTCTGGGTAGTAAAGTGGGAATAAAGTGCTGGGAAGAGAGGGAGCTATGGTGGCTTGTGTGTAAAAGGAAGCAAGGCACCAATAACATCATGGTAAATACACACCAAAATAAACAAGCAGTGGCTGTTTGGTAAATAATTTATGGCTCTCCACACAAGTGAGCAATAAGCTCTTCACCACCTGTGGGGGTGAGAACCCTCTCCTTACCAAGTGGTGAGTATGTGGACAGGGGCAGTGTTCAAGGTTGCTAAACCATGGATTCCAAACACTGTATGCATTTAGTTTTCTTGGCTTTTGGGTCAGTCAAAGATGACAGGAACAGTGAAAAGCTCCTCATCAATGCTATACCTGACAGTCTAGAAATCAAGAAGATACGAGTCAGTCACAGAATGGCTGAGAAATATATGTGCTTTTCCCACAAATAGGATTCAAGACTAAATCTCAGTTAAACACTTATTGAAAACTGCACAGGCATACAGAAGTGTTTGAGCCTTGTGAGGAGAAATGTGGGGCTTGAAAAAAACAGTTCCCATGTTTCCACTCATTGGGATGTGAGTAGTGTATATTTCTGCTGTGGCAGAAGTTTTCATGTAGTGCATCTATGGTTTTAAATTTCTTTTGCATGTCTATTTTGCTACATTTTAATGGATCCTACAACACTTTTTGATATTTAAAGAAGGTAGTACATGATTTCCAGAAGTTTATGATAGAATCCAGTTTTTAGAGAATTGTAGAGGGTTGGTTGGGATCCCTCTTACCTGGAGGAATGGTGAAAGCTTTTTTTCTATTTCTTAGGGTTTTTTCAAATTTCTTCTCAGTCTTCATCTGCATTAGATTTTTTTCAGGGGAGAGAGAGAGGACGGCCATTCAAAAAAAACCAACCAACCAACCAAAAAAAACCAACAACAAACCAAACAAAAACCACCAAACAAACAAAAAACCTAAACAGCAACAACAACAACAACAACAACAACAAAAAGCANNNAAAAAAAAAAAAAAGGAGAGAGTCTCAATATTAGGTGAGGCAAATTAATTTTTTGAGCACTTCTCAGCATCCAAATTCCAGTATTGCCCCAAAAGGTTTTTGAAGTATTCCTTGTTCTTGAGATTACAGTTGTTTCTAGCATGTGAGTGGAATAGTACTGGAGTCCAAAAGCCAAAGTAGATCCTCAGCTTGCTTAAGATGCTCCTCTTTCCTCCCAGCCCTAAAGTCTGTGGTTGTTAGGGTACAGTCTGTGGGTTCTTCTTCCCTTGGAATTTGTGGCAGCACTCCCAAGCTCAAACAGCTCCTGTCCCTCTATGGCTTTTGTGTAGCTGGCACAACAGATGGCTCAGGAAGATATGTTGCTTTGAGGCCTCTCACATTCCAGCTCCCCCTTTCGAAATACAAACTCTCATCTAATATCCATAATCCTTCATCTCAACTGTTTCAGATTAAAAAGAGATATAATTTTGGTTTGCTAAATAAAATTTCCTAAGGGCAGACCTGCTAATGATTAGCTGATGTAATAATGCCCAATAAAAGCAACTTGCAGTGGTGAAGTAGATATTACCACACCCAATAACCAATTTCATTGTTTGCTGATTTGTAGAATTCAATTGTGAAAAGTTTTAAGAAGACTAATGATATGTCTTGCATCCACCTTATGAATACTTCAATAAGTTACTCAGATTTAATTAGCAATAACCCAACAGTATTTCATTTGAGAATTTTAAAGCACTTTATAAACAAGCCTCAGAACACCATGATTTTTCTACACTTTCTCCTTAGTGTAATGTTTATTTCTTCTCAGATCATTCAGATGAACAGGCAAGGTTAATGGTGTAAGACATAACAGAAGTTGAGCAGAGCCATTGTTTCCTTCCTTCCTTGCACAAGCCCTAACATTTCTAGGAGTGTACCGTGAACTGCTGGGCAACAGGATGCTGAGATGGCCATACAGCTCAGGAAGTAGGACAGAAACCAGATGGGGAAACTCACTGGGACATGACGAGTGGCATCACCATCAGGAATGGCACCACGTGGCAGTGTCAGGCTGGAAGGAGTGACACTGGAAGGCAGTCACATTACCAATGTGGTCTGCAATGGCCAGAGAATCCTTACTTTGCTTCCAGTTTTGAACCTGTGCCTTTCTCTTTGTTTTGTGGGTTTGGTTTGTTTGTTTGTGGGATTTGTTTGGTTTGGGGTTGTGGTGTTATTGTCAGAGGTTTTTTATGGTTGCAAAGGAGAACACACTTTTACAAAGTCTACCTGAAAAACCTAATATTTCACCCAATGTTGCTCTGATGGGATTTCTGTAAATACTTGGGCAACAATCATTAGTTTTAAAATAGTGGGTTTTACCAGAGTTCTGTTGGCCTTCAGATTTTAGGATAACTTTGTAGGCAGTTTCACCTGAAATAAGGGAATTACTCAACATTTTGCCAAATTTATCCTAAACAAAACAAAAAAAAAAGCAACAAAAAAAACCCCAAAACAAAAGCAAACAAACAAACAAAGTATCTTGGTGCAGCAGCTTTTTTTTCTAACCATTACAGGCACGCCTATCATAATAAATATAACTGTCACAAACTAATTTATCTCCTAAGTTTGGACAGCATGTAACTTACCTCATCTTTGAAGAATAACATTGGCACTCTTGCTCCCACTATTGCTGTCTCTTTGGAGACCAATATTCAAATGCAAAGAGTTAGTTCTTTCTGCCATACAACTTTATAATGAAAGATCTAAGTTCCAAGGGTGAAACGCATACCAAATTTTATTGAACTTGGAAAAAAAGGTTTTCTCATTGAGAATGCCCAGAATCAGTTTCACTTGGGCAAAATAATTACCTGCAGTTGTCACAGGTGAAAAGTGTTAGCCAAGGAAGCACATATGCCAGTCTATTAATTTGCTGAGAGACTAGGTAGAGTACTTTGAACTATATTTCTCTGCCTAGTAGAGAAAGAAACTGAGTATGTCCCTTGACTGATTCTAAAAACCGTATAATTAATGACTCCAGAGAGAGTGAGAAAGTTACAAAATTTTTGAAAGGGTATTCTGAGTTCTGAAATGACATATTTTAACATCAAGTAATCAGCAGATGAGATTCCCCAGCCCATTTAAATATTCAATACTTTATGCATGATGATATCAATCATTCTTAAAAAGCACAAGCTCCTTAAAAATCTCCAATGTTTCTCCTTATCACCAATTTTTACAGTAAGTATGCAGCACAATTTACTGCCTCGGTCTGTGCATGGAATTTCTATTGGCAAGAGTGAGAACTGTGTGTGCTCCCAGCCACGGGTACAGTTTGGCCTTTGGGCAGCTCTCCTTCAAATGAGCCCATGGGGAACAGCACCACACTGGGCAGCCAAAGGAGTCCTAATTTCCATGATTTTGTACAATTGAGTACTCTATTTTCTGCCTTCCAAAAGCAGTAAAGCTCTAGCTGAAATGTAATTCCTAGACTAAAACCAAAAAGGTGAGGGAAACTATTAAAGCACTACGCCGATAGATTTTGTTTAAAGTTACTTTTATTTTCTTTGCAAGGCCATAGGTTTAATTAATCTTGAGTTTCTCCAGAATGCCATTTTCATTTTTATTTGTTATAAGCTCATACATAGTGTTATTCTATACCATTCTGATTTCAACTCTGTTTACTTTGGGTACGTGCTTTTAAGGACACTTATTCTGGAGTCACTCTTTCACTAAATGCTCAACTGTAGAAAAGTCCAGTGAGGTTTTTTTTCCTCAGACCAGGAACTGAATGACTGTTGCCAGGTTAGAACATACAGTTTTCATAAGGCAGTTTAGGTGAAGACAATACTCCTGAATTTACCTTTATGCCTTTGAGCATATTTTACATCCCTGGATTTTCTCTGGTTTTCCCACCTGCAGCTAATTCCCAATAAATCTTCATCTTGTCAGTAACATAGAAGGACACTATGGCATCATTTTTGTGCATCTTTTGCTCGTGTATGTCTAGTCTAGAGTCACTACAATGTAACAGGTACTTCCCATCAAATATATAATCAGATGGATGTCAAATGTATGCAGGAATAAACTACAATAGTGTGTAAAAATTCTAGTGCGTAAGCAATGGTAACCAGTGCCATTTTAGACACCCTGCCTGCCCTTCATCTCTCTTTCTGGAGGCTGCAGATGTGCTGTGTCACATTTGCCAGCCCCAAGCGAGTGTCTTGGAGCTACAGGACATCAAAGGCTACTTTGCATCCATCGCATTAAGTGCCTGTGCTTTGGCACTTGGATCGTTCTTCATATGCCCTGAGTCCTGGTTAAATGCCTTGGCCTGAACACTTTTTTCTTTTTCTTTTGAAGATGAAAACTCTCCTATTATTACAACTAGAACAGAATTTAATTTTTCATTTCGGGAGCTATTGCAAGGGAGGCAAATTCTGCTGAGTGCTTCTCAATGACATAATTAAAGACATAACATGAACATGAAAATTACATGTCTGCAAGACAAATTGAAAACTTTTTCTCTGCCCACTTCTTTGAAAGAAAATGTGGAGTAAAACATGAATATTCTCAACAATCCCTGTTTTGTGAGGTTGCAAATATTTTAAGTGATTTATTATCACACCAGGTATTTTCTTTACCACACTTGGCTTTGACACTCTTTTAAACACAAACATACACTCTATTACTTGCATGGCGTAATGCCGTAAGCACCAGGGCACAGTGATGGTGGGTGGGCTTTCTTCTTTTTCTACCTAAACACAGGAATTCTCTAATGTTTTAAGTATACAGGAATTATCCGTGTAGGATAGTCCCATTCTCCCACTCCTCTGCTGCCTCTCTTCCCTTTCAGTTAATTCAATAAAGCCTCATGAGTGTTGGAAGGTAGAAGATGAAGTCATACAAACCAACACACCTTAAATCACTGGGCAACAAAGGAACCCTGTTGATCTCCCCAGACTTTTCCACCCAGGAATGAAAATCCACATGAGGCATACCAAATGCTTCTGCTTGTAACAGAAGTGGCAATTCCTCTCTTTGGGCCAAATGGTACTCTTAGATGCATACATGAGACCTAGCTGAGGAAAATGGAATCCAAATGGAACATCAACTAGCAGAATGTGGCCCAGAGATACCAGGTGAATTTCTAGTCCTGTGAATTAACTGCAATGATGACACTGAGGTTAATAATAACACTAAAAAGTGATGTCCCCCACCACAGTAAACTTGCTGTAAAGATCTCCCCTATGGCACAGGCAGAAGCCTCTCCTATATTTCCCCCTATTCCCATCTCAAGCAACTTTAGGTGATGTGTCCCATGTGCAACAATTTTTCACAAAAAAAGAGAAGCTTGGATATCTCTGACAGCAATTATCTACTCTCAGTAAAATGAGACAAGCAACACATTTTCTTGCTGAAACCTATTAGAAGCTGGGAAAGATGTGAAGAGCCAGATTCTCAGCTGCACTGAGACATTTTGTATTGTTAGAACAATGGGACCAAAAGGAGATGGATCTTCCCACAGTGCAGTTTATTCCATTGTTGGGAAATCTGTAGCCCCAGTGGCTTCTGCAGCTGGTGGCAGGCAGAACACTGAAGACAGGAGATGACAGGACTAGTATTGCTGTTCCCTGTCCTTGCAAGCTATTGATAAAGAGCTGATTTAGCTTAAAGCAGCTCCAACTATTTTTTTTTGTTGTTGTTTTTGGTTTTTTTTGGTTGGTTTTTTTTTCTTTTTTTTTTTTTTTT
>VWZU01003230.1:289132-339581 GCA_013397095.1 Sterrhoptilus dennistouni | reverse complement strand
TTTTTTTTTTGTAACTGCTCATGATCTGATTTAGATCAAATTAGAACTGGGAAGCAGCAGCCAGCTCCATTGTCATCCTTCCACCTTATATCTACAACTGGCAGCTGTAGGGTACTGCTAAAAATGCTGAGAGAGTTGCTGCTTATCCTCATCAGAGATTCAGGAGGCTGTGCCATGCCTGCTGCTGTCTTGGCAGGCATCTTCCTATAAAGAGGCACTCCCCCTCTCTCTGATGTAAAAATTAACTCCACTCCTAAAAACCCCTGGTTGCACATGACCCTTCAGAGTCCTAGGGGCAAAGAAGCCCCCTGTGTGCTCTTCTGAAATGGCTGTTGTGTGGGGAAGTGGAGTGGGTGTCTCCAAACCTCCCCAGACCATTGGTGGAACTGAGGCTTTGTGCCTCATATGTGCACAAGGAGGTCTCTCCTCACTTCTTCCTCAATGATGGGAAAAGCATTCTCTCTCTTCTTTATCCAGCCCATTCCTTTCATGAAACTGGTTGGAGCTTTGTGACTGCTGCCCATCTGCTTTTTTAAAAATTGTCTGATGGTTTCAAGTTTACTAGAAGGGAAATAAAGATGTACCCTCACTACCCTGCATGCAGCACATTGCACTGTTTCATTAAGAAACTAGACTTAACATAAAAACAAGAAAGGTAGCTAATTTGGTCATGTTCTTAATGCTGGATTTACATTACTGTGACACCACTAATGCCACTCGTTCACAGAGGTATGACAACCCCCAAGGTTTACTGCTTTTTTGAACCCCTGTAGCCAATTACACCAAGGCAAGGCACATCTAAATTGCTATCAGTAGAAAAGCAGCATTTTAAAATCACTTTGTGGGGTATGTATCACTTCAGATGGGTCTGAGTAATCATGAATCAAGCTTTGAACCTCTTACCACATGTTAGGAGTCCATCTAAATCTTCTCATCCTTTCAGTGAAGAACAATAGCTTTCACTTGAAGAGACAGTATTAAGTGGCAAAATGGATTTAAAAAAAAACATGGGGAGAAAGGAATAATAATAAAAAACCTTCAATCACTTAACTTACAGATGCAACTAATTGATTTGAGGGTTGGCATGGCAGCTAGTTTGATGTCGTAATTAATGCAATCATCCCTCTTTGTTATTACTTTAATAAGGTAAACACCCTGTTAAAATAAACTGAAACAGTTGTCTCTGGCCCAGAGCTTGCAGTTGTGGTGAGCGGTGTAATAACCCCACAATGTAAAACTTGGACAGGAAAGAATGAATTACATTAATCCCCAAAGGTTCTTACTGCAGACTTTTGAAGTTTTAACTTTAGAGTGGAAAAGGAGATCTGAAACTTGGAGGGTATTCACCCCGTGGCTCCTGAGAGAAAGCAGCATGTGTCTGCTTAAGTTGAATCCAGCTAATAAGGGCTGGAGATAAGCTCAGTTTCTGCAAACACTCACATGTGGGCTTATCTGCACTAGCACAAATAGTCCCATGATACTAAAAGTTCAACACAGGCACAAAAGCCAGCACTTGCACAGGTATCTTTTTACCATTTTGGAGTATCAATATGAAGAAGGAAAGTTTCAGATTTGTTTTTAACCTAATGACTGTTTTTCAGAAGTCTTTTCCAGCAAAACCCACTCTCAGTAGCATGATTCAAAGGGCTGCTTTATTTGTTTAGGTTTTCTGCTTCAGGTTTTCATTCCAAACAACAGAATTAAGAAGCTGTGCTGTATTGTTAAGGATCCCTTCAATAAAAAGAAGCAAAAGAGGAAAAAAAATCCTGGCAAATAGTAACAACATTTTTCTCTTCCATTAACCTTACAATGGTTTAACTGTAAGATGTGTGCAACTCAGAATTTTATTCAGATATTTGACATTTCTCTTGGTTCCTAAACCCCCTTGTTTTAGTGGTTTTATCTAAAAGGCATGAGCACTCTTTTGGACTGAAATCTTTGCACATAGCCTGAAAACTTTCAAAGACTTCATGCAAAATCTATCTGACTTCTTTGAGAAGTCCCATGTGACCAAAAGATTTGGGTTTCTTCTCAGTTCCTGCTCTTCCCAATGATGCCTCAAGCCTTCATCACCTAAATGACAATTTACCAGATTCCCATAAGATACAGGTCCAAGACAAAGACAAATTAAATGGAAATTCACGAGAAACTTATGCAATGAATAATGTAGTTTCCAAGATGGTGAGTGCAGGGCATGCTGTACTAGGGTAGATTTACAGTGCAAATGGGTTACAAGGGGTGATGGCCCCTTTATTCATGTCAGCAGCATAATGTACTCAGGGTTTATGGGCAAAATGGGCTCCATTTGTGGAATTTTTACTTTATTACTTATTGCCAATTAACATAAATCTCTGATTACTAATTTAGAGAGTATTGAGAAAAGTTGGGTGGGACTGTTTATCTGCAGGAGAGTAGGAAGACTCTGCAGGGAGATTTGGACAGTTGGATTGATGGGCCAAGGCCAGTGGTCTAAGGTTCAACAAGGCAAAATGTTGGGTCCTGCATTTGGGTCACATGAACCCCAGGCAGTGCTACAGGCCAGGGCAGAGTGGCTGGAAAGCTGCCCAGAGGAAAAGGTGCTGGTTGACAGCAGCTGAACTTGAGCCAGCCAGAAGGTTAATGGCATCCTGGCCTGTATCAGAAACAGTGTGGCCAGCAGGACCAGGGCAGTGACTGTCCCTCTGTTCTGGGCACTGGTGAGGCCACATTTCAAATCCTGTGTCACTTTTGGGCCCTTCACTTTAAGAAAGACATGGAAGTGCCAGAGAGTGTCCAGAGAAAGGCATTGAAGCTGGTGAATGCTTTGGAGCACAAGTTTTATGAGGAGTGTCTGAGCAAGCTGGAGTTGTTTAGGCTGGAGAAAAGGAGGGCCAGGGAGAATTTCATTGCTGTCTACAATGAGATGGTCACAATACTCTCTACCTAAAAGTAGATTGTAATGAGGTGGGGATTGGTCTCTTCTCTCAAGTAACAAGTGACAAGTGCATCAGGGGAGGTTTAGACTGGATATTAGGAAAACTTCTTCATGGAAAGACTGGTCAAATACTGTAACAGTCTGCCTAGGGAATCACTACTTAAATATCTGGAGGTATTTAAAAGAATTGTGGATGCGGCACTTGGGGACCTGGTTTAGTGGTTACACAGCAGTGCTGGGTTAATGGTTGGACTTGATGGTCTTGGAGGTCTTTTCCAACCTTAACGATTCTGTGATTCATGTCCTCCTTCCACACCGGTCACTGCCTGCTACCAAACCCCTGCCATTTATCCCCAGTGCAGAGGGTCCCTCTGCAGGCTCTCCTGTCCCCTCCATTGAGACTTCGTTCAGGGCTGTTCATTTAAGTTCTTCCAGGGTTAGCATTTTAACAGGAAAAACTTCAGAAAGCTGAAGACTGTCCTTGCTGTGCTGAACAGAGAGATGCATTATTCACAGCAGGCGGCTATGTGTACTCTTTAATAAGTTCCAGAGCTTTACTCCAACTGAGCATTTTGTTGTTAAAATTTAAATTTGTCATTTCTAAAATGGTTGAAGCCAAGAACAGAAATAGTCTGCATAGTCCACAGAGAAAGCAGTTGAGACATATATTTCATAGAATCATAGAATGGCTAGGGTTGGAAGTGACCTTGAAGTTTACATAGTTATATATATATAAAAAGAGTAAGGATGCTACTTGTAATAACTCCTAATTCCCTTGCTTTCACTCTTTGGCTGAAAGTCTTCATGCACATTCCTAGAGTTGCAGCCTCATATTTGGTTTCTTGATGAAAATTGTCAGTTCAGAAACAGGAAAAGGAAGAAATCACCAGAGCAATCCTCGTTCCTTTCTCTTTGGGGAGATTTGCAGACAGAGTGAGAAGCCAACCCCTTGAACTGATGGCGCCCTGCCCCAGACGAAAGAGCAGCTGTGAGAAAGCAGAGCCATTCCGTGGGTCAGGGCAGCATTTCCCCGTTGCTGCTGCCCTGGTGTCCTGTGGCTCTCCCACCAAAGTGATGAACGGTTCCCTCTCCGGCAAAAAGCGCGTTGCACAGTCTCTTCCACCAAACCCAGTGAACAGCAGCCACGGCCGGGCCGACGTGGGGAGGAAACAATACCAGACCTTTTTGTAGTAACTTTTGCCTTTGCTGGGGTTTGGTCCATTAGTTGTCGGTCGGATCAGTTCGCGGGGTAGTTTGCGGGGAAAGAAAGAACCGAGGAAAGAAAAACAGCAGCGCCAGCCGCGCTGACAGCGGCCCGGAGCCAGCGGGGCCTCCGCCGCAGAGCCGGGANCGCAGGTGAGGGGTGGGAGAGCGGGGCCGTGCGGTGCTCACAGCCGGGCTGGGATGGGCGCAGGTGAGGGGTGGGAGAGCGGGGCCGTGCGGTGCTCACAGCCGGGCTGGGATGGGCGCAGGTGAGGGGTGGGAGAGCGGGGCCGTGCGGTGCTCACAGCCGGGCTGGGATGGGCGCAGGTGAGGGGTGGGAGAGCGGGGCCGTGCGGTGCTCACAGCCGGGCTGGGATGGGCGCAGGTGAGGGGTGGGAGAGCGGGGCCGTGCGGTGCTCACAGCCGGGCTGGGATGGGCGCAGGTGAGGGGTGGGAGAGCGGGGCCGTGCGGTGCTCACAGCCGGGCCTTGGAGCGCGGGCAGCGGCCTCGGCTGGGGCCGTGCGGCAACGGTACGGGATATTTGTGGGAGGCAGAGAAGCATCTCGGCCCAGCCCGTCTGCCCCAAGGGAGTGCCTAAACAGGGCGACACTTGCTCTCAGCAGAGCTGACCCTCCTCAGTTGGGCAAGGCAAGCAGGGGGGCATTTTCCTCTCCAGTCCCCTGCTCTCGGCCTGCTGTAGGCCACAGCTCTCTGCACGCGAGGCGAACCCCGCGGCCCGGGTTTGCAGGACGGGCCCGCGGCCCGGGTGTGCGGGACGAGCGTCTTGCACGTTCAGCTCCCATTATTGCAGGTGAGGCCGAGGCGGGAGGGGCCCTTTTGAAACCAGGGGGCTGAATTTTATAGTGGACTGAATGGCATCGGAGAGCAAATGTACCTCTGAGGGAGGAACGCAGAGAGGACCCTCTGCCAACCATAATAATCTGTGTGACTAATAGGGAACACCGAGAACCGTTCCATTATATCATGAGACATTACATCGTGCTTGAAAAAATAGTCTTTGATGACATGCAAAGGATTGGCAAGTGCATTTCAGAGAATCCTCCTTCATTTCTTCAAGGATTTCAACCCATGTTCATTATGTTATGCATAATTTAACTTTCTCAGCAGTTATATTGAACTTGCTGCTATGGGTTTTACATGTTCGTCATTTAAATTTGGGAGAACGGAAGGTATAGGAACTTATTTTTAAAATTACTCATTTATAATTCCTTGGAGGAATTAGAAACTGGAACTTCGTAATAATTTTGCCATGTATTTCTAGACCTCGCCCAACATGCTGCAGTTTTGCAAAATGACAGATATTAGCAAAACTCTGTTTGCATTTAGTCTCACAGAGCCTACAGAGTAATATTTCCATATAAAGTATTACGATACCAGCTCTCATTTCTTTTGTAATTTTAATATCGCGGGTGTCAATCAGGAAGAAGATTGTTGCCTTTATTACAATGAATACAGAGGAAAACAAAGAACTTTTTAGAAAATGAATATGCTCTGGGGAAATTCAGTAAATCTTTGTGAGAAGAAAACGGGTCTTATATATAAATATATAAAAGCTGGCTGTGTATTGTGCTAAACTTGCTTAGCGCTAAAGAAGTAAACGTATTGTAAATCAATGGTGGGTCCCATAGCACATTATAGCATATTTTATTAGGTTTTTACCTTATGGTAAGGTCTTTTATTAAGGGCATATAAGAGCACACACTGCTGAATACCTTGTTTTCCACAGTGCTCTGTACATAATGGAGGGTGGTTTTTTTTTTAACTTGTTTCGTTAAACATTCCTGTAATTAATGCATTTAATGGGAATCCAGCAGTAACAAATATAAAATTTATTGTGGTTTTTAAAAAAACTGCTTTGGTTACTACATTTTCCATTAGCAAATGGCAATGACCAAATTCCTCAAAATATTTCTTCACTCACGCCAGAAATCTCCTGCTAAAACAGGTGATGTTTTCAACTGTGTAATGGGAAAGAAATGCCACATAAATAATCCCTGTGAAGGATTCAGTATAAATCCAAAAAGTGTCTTTAAAATAATCCTCAAACCTCTCAGTCTCAAGCTTGATAAGAAGACGTCTGTATTAGCACTGGAGCTTGCTGGGTGAGTTATTAGGTGTTGAAAGACACTGTCTAGGAAGTCTGACCCATCAGAATTTGAATGTAAAAGGCAAGTGACAACTTCATGAATACATGAAAAGCCTTAGAGCCCAGTCCCAAAGCCCTCTTTCCCTGCCTGAAAAGCCCGTTTATCTTCGGATGAATAAGAGTTACAGAATTGGAACCTAAGGAAAAAATAGTTGGTATCCGTGGCCAAGGGAATGTCTCCCTCCCACCCATTTGATTAGAACCATGTGCAAGTTTGGCTAACGAGACTGTAGGGCTTTCCCCTCGCCTCTGTGGATGATTGTGGCATTTTATTTGAATGCTGGTATGGTTTCCCATTCCTGTTCCTCGCAAGCTTTTGGTCTGGGCAAATAAAAAAGGAGATGTCAGAACCGGATAATCTTTTTACAGCATATAAAAATCTTCCCATGTAATCCAAGAGGAAATCGTAATGTGAAGAACATCAGTGTTTTAATGGCCTCCTAATGAGGATGAGCTTGGCCAGAGCTTTGAAGAAGACAAATGGAAAGCAAAACAGCTCATTTCTCCTTGAGGGCAAGGATTACAGTTCTTAGGGAGGACTGCATGGATATGCCTTCAGCAGGTAAAGCTTTGCCTGCCCGCAGTCTCCTGGCAGGGCCCTGATGTACGGGCTGTTGGCAAGAGCAGGAAAGGGGGGGTAGGAAAATGGGGGGCATGCTCAGCTTTCTGGTTTCTCTCTCAGTCTGTCCCTCTCTGTGTACTGCTGGGAAAAAGGAAGACAATTATATTTACCTAAATCCCTGGGTAATTAAGGCACTAAATTAAAGCCTGAGAAGCACTTGAAACTTTCAGATGAAAGAGCCCATAGACAGACAGCCCACTTGTAACCTCACATGTCTGAAGTTCTCCCTAAGGTGTGGGGGATACACAGCAAACACTCTGTTCAGCCGCAGATAGGTGATCACATCTAATTTAAAAGCCCTCATTACTCCCTCCTGACAGGTTTGGATGTTTGCCTGCCTAGTTCCAAAGCCAATGTCGATCCATTTAAAATTAATATTTTTCATTCCTCTCTCCACCGTGTGCATTTAAAAGCTGTCCTTGGCTTTCCCTCCCAGCTGTTGGCTCTGATTAACCCAGCAGCAGTGATGGAGCTCTGCTTTGCAGCTCTGATGGGTTCCTACTGCTCTCATACCACATGAGACGTAGAGTTTTCCTGGAAAAGGGACTGCCTTGTTCCTGACTTCTCTGGCTTCAGCAAGCCAAAGGGTCTTGATTTCGAATTGGGAAAAACAGGCCTTTCTCATCACATCCCAGAAACAAGCCATGAGTGCCAGGGGTGTGGATGTCGTGCTTCCTTCTGTGCCAATGTCCCTTGACAGGGCTCAGCCCTGCATGCTCCCCTTGCTCAGCACAGGCTCACAAGGAAAGCAGAAATGTTTTTGTGAGCAGATCAAGATGGTACCTCTTTTTGCTGCTGCTAAAAGGAGTTTTTGTGCAATTCTCCCAGAGTGACATGAGGCATAACATGACAGAGGAAATTGCCCTCATGGCGATGTGCGTGAAGGTCTTTCTAATCAGTTAAAAATGTGAGTTCTGCTCTGGAAATGCACTGTAAAAAGAATTTAAAAGCACATTGTAATCAGTAGATTGGGTTTCCCTGTCCCTGCAGAGTGAGGAAGTGTGCTGACTGTTTGAAGGCAGAGAGAACAGGTCGTGTTTTAAAGCTGCTTTTGGCATCATGGGCTTTGGAGGGGGAGAACAGCTCTGGGTAAAACCTTGGTGATGGGTCAGTATAGAAACCTCACAGGAACAACAGGGCAGAACCACTAATGGCACAAGATGCCGACACCACCCCACTTGAGTTTCTGTCTGGTGCCCTGATCACAGCTTGGGAGTATGCCTTCACCATGCAGCAACTCACAAACATTTTGGCCATCTTTCCATTCTCTGCTTACTCCCTACCCACTGATCTATCTGCCTACTGTTGTTCCTGCCCTCACCAGGCTCTGCACACAGTTAGCTGCATGGTTTGCCACACCAGTTAGCTACACTGGCAACATGATAAATACTTTTCCACTGCATTTTGCCCTAGTTTTAGGCAGTCAGATTGGCTTGAGGCGCAGTCAGACTAATGGCAATGCATTGGTTTAGCTCAGCTTTTGCAGTGCAGTGGCAGGAGTCATCTGCAGTGCCAAGTGTGTCAGTATAGTGGGAGCCCTGCAAACCTCGCTGTCAGCATGGCCAGGATGTTGCAATATTGTATTGCTGTGGAATGGTGGGGCTGTGGGGGTCCCCCCAGGCCCTTCACCTCATCCCACACAGTACTACCACAAAGAGGTAGCAGAACACCATCACAGAGGGCTGATAGTGCCTTGGCTGTTCTGGGGGATGAGTTTAGGATTGTAGGCACCCAAGGGGGTGTAAGTCAGCGCCGGTTGCACTTACTCCATCTGAATGATAAAACCTCTAAAGGCAGCCACCATTGCAGAAGGACACTGGTAGCAAAACTACCACTTCTTCATCCTCCCCATCCAGCTTGTGAAAACTTCCTGACTTTAACTTTAATCCTGACAATTTAAGGTATAGATCAAAGTACAGGGAGCAGCCACAGCAAAATACCAACAACAAAAACCCAAGTCAAAACAGCAGCTGGTGTTGTGATACCCTACACAACCCAGTGTAACCGGAGTCCACAGCTGTGTCCCACTGTGGACAGTTCTTTTTTCTTATCCCTGGCTACATGTTGTCTTTGTAGCACAGCTTCTTGAAGCTAAGAAAAACTTCTACTAAGCTGGAATTGGCTCAACTACTATATAACACAGAATGAACATGATTAGTGAAACAAAAGGGAAAGTGCAAGGAGGATATAAAGTCCTTCTATACAAAGCCTCCTGTCTTCCTATGGGATCCATTATAATCCAGAGGGCCCCAAATTTAAACTAATCCATTTCTGCCTTTATTTATTTTTTCTCGACTCAATTTCCTACATGAACTGGCTAGTTATGTCAAATATTTTTCTTTCTTTTAAGTTGGCTTGCTGTCAGCTGAATGCAATGCCCTGTGAAAACACCTGCTGACCTGCTGTATACACACTTACACAGACACACATCTCTGCTGTCTGCATCTATATATCTGTATTGGCTATATATATCTATAGAATCTATGTCTGCCTATCTATATACCTATATGTCTCTTTTTCTTGCTTTTAGAGCAGGACCCACAGGCTGCAAGTTCCTCATCTCTGCAAAATACACCTTCAAGCTTCCCTCTGTTCTGGGAAAGGTGGCTGCCTCATTGCTTCTAGTTCAGACCTCTCTGGCTTGCTCTGCTGGCAGGTCCTGGGGGAATGGGCTGATCAGGTTCACTAATGGTCGAGCTCTTGTGGTATTTGCTTACCTAACACAATCAGAACACATCTTAAATATTTTATCAGCTTTGCTGGGTCATTCTCATACTGTGGCATTGTATTGCTGGAGAATAGAGCAGGCTGGAGGAAAAACAGTGCTCAAGAATGCTGCAGAAAGAGAGTTTTAAATGCATGACAGCACGAATGCCTTTCTTAGAGCCACTAAAACAAAGGTCCCTGTTGCTGCACAGCAGCTCAGAGATGAAAAAAAGGGCAGTTGCAATAACAAAGCAATTCACTGAATTGAGCAAATAGTCTCAGACCATCAGTGTTGGCTCTGACCTAAATGGTAGTGGTGGGCCTGGTTTAACTTTGATCCCTCCTTTCTGATGCTTGATTAATTTTTTGACTCCCTAGAAGAAAGTTCTCAATAAATTTTTGTGATTATCTTTTGCCTGTTTCCTGTGGGTAAGCTCACAAATGCCTGTGAGTAAAGTGTAAAGAAAGTGGGTGTAACAGGTTAATTCTGGGAGTAGTCCCAGAGTGGGAGTCTTCTGTTGTGGGCCCTTAGCAGCCCATTGCCTGCCTCCAGCTAGACAGTGACTCCAGGTGGGAAGGGAAAGCTGAGAGGTAGGTCTGTCCTGCAAGGCTTTACTAGCACTGTGGGTAGAAAGTGTTGCTAGTGAAAGGACCTAACCAACCAGATAATTTCTGTCCCCAAGGGCTGTATGTGGGGAGATTCTCCAAAAGGAGGTCAGACATGCTTTGTCTCTTTTATGCTGAGAGTCAGTGTGATAGTGAAGAGCTTTGCATCCTTGCGTGTCTAGTGTTCCCTCTATCCCAGTATTTTTAAACTGTTTTTAATAAAAAAGCACTCATGTCTGCCATGTTTTTCCATCCTCCTGCTGAGGGGTTTCTCTAGCACCAGTTCAATTCCAATTTCTCAGCTCTTCTGTCTGTTTACATCTGGGCTCATGGGGGTTCACCACCCTCCCCTAACTCCACACGACTTTTTGGGAAGGTGTTCACTTTCTCCACATTGCCGTTGTTGCTCTGTTATGCTGCCTTGATTTTTGCCAATGTCCTTGGTGTCCTCTGTGCTTGCTTATCATTCCTACTGAAACTCTGTGCTACATTGCCATTGGTTTTGAAAGCCCTTATAGCAAGTAGGCTGTACCCTTTTTCCTGGGTTCAGGAAAAAGCTGGGACACGTTGAGGAGCTAAGTGGGTCCAGTCAAAGCACAAGAGGCTGGTGTGGCAGAGGGAAGGAGTCTCTTTGTACCACTGCTCTGACCAGTATAAGCTGGGGCAACCTTCTTGCTGATGCAGAGTCCTCAGCTTAGTCTAGTTCTGGCTCTGTCCCTGCAGAGGAGAAGGAAAAGAGTGTGTGCTCACACTGATTCATTTTCTTGCTAATAATAACTTTGTTATGATGTCCAAAGCAGCCTGGAGAGAGCAATAGTAACAGTGGACTGCTTGGAAGAGGAACAAATTCTACAATCAGGTTTGGGAAACCATGAATCAGCTGTAAAGGGCAGTGTTACCTCAGCCTGAATACATCTTGCTTAGCTCATACTGTCAGGTGTAAATATAACTGTGTGGACAATAAAGTTATCCTGTGATATGTCTTCATGAGAGGCACCTATTTTTACAGATATGATGATCCTCTGTCAGTATTTGACCCCAGAGCAAGAGCCCTGCTGTATAAATACATGTTAATTAGTGGCATGACATCCCTGCTTTAAAGGCAGTGCAGGAGTACATGACCTCACAAAAGGATCCAGCTAATGCCATGCCTTGATGTTTGGGGAAAATGTCTGCTGTACCACCTTAAAGAGGGAGCCATGTGCACCCACTGCCCCATCTTCCAGCTTTTACAAGGGGAGGATGGGAAAACGGGGGCATGGCTCTGCCTTTTTCCTACCCATTTTAGGAGGGTGAATGCTCTTGGCCAGATTTAGCCTTTTAAAAACCAGAGGGGAGAGTAGCAGAAGCTGTGCCTGTGCCAGGGGCCCCAGGGGAGCAGCGCGGTCACACCGCATGGGGCCGATATCCTGCAGTGTGACACCAGCACAGAGCACTCGCAGCCAGGCTGCTCCTCGTCACCGAGCCTGCACCACTTGGGTCAGGCCCTCGCTCTGGGACTGCCAGCAAGACATCAAGTTGCATTAATCTACTGCTAATCTAATTCCCACTGGAGAGATGGGTTCATCCCGACTAACTTTACATTACAGTTTATGCATTATTGTGCCAAGGTCTGTATTGGACCAATTTATAGTGAGAAATGAGGTTGGCAAGATAACAGGGGCATCACAATTAGAGCTAATTAGCCCAGCAGGAAATCCATTTCCAGGCAGCTTTTGGCAAGAGGAGAGGTTGGCGGGATAACAAGCATGGAGTGTATTTTGATACAAGCACACTCCAGCTGCAAGGAAAAGTAAAGTAACAGCTTGTCTCATCCTTATGCAGAGGCCTCATGTCAGGCTCCACCACATAAGTCTTTCTGTTTGAGGCTTTGCAGCCTCCCTGCTTGGAAGAAGTTCAGAGAACTTGTTCTTACCAAGTCACCTCGGCTGCCAGGGGACAATGGTGAGCTGCAAGGTCTCCAGAGTGCTTTGCTCCTGCCACCAGACAGGAGTGTGCCCTGCACCTTGGTCCTACTCCAGTTTGGGGGGCGTAGAGGGGTTGTAGGTCATTATAAAAACCAGTGAAGGGTAGCTTGGTTTAATTGCAGGAATTTACATATGGTCAAATGTCTGGAGTATAGACAAACTACTGGAATTATTTGTATTTGAGTGCTTTATTATATTGGAATTGCAGCGATATTATTAACATTTGTACAAATGCACAAAAATCCTTTCTCTTCTAGCTAGAAAGAGATGTAAAAATCTGACCTAGTTGAACAGTCTCAATGAACTCATTGTCCATTTGTAACAATAATGGGTTCACAATGCAACAAAAAGCTTAACATAAAATTAAACATATTAAATGCTGCAGCAAGTATTTACATTTATGTACCAAAAAAAAAGTATCTCCCTCCAGTAAGGAAGGTGGTTGCTTTACAGAATAAAACAGACATACAAACACAAAACCTTTGCATACAACACAAACAACCTCAAGCCCAAAACTTACTGTGACAGCACCTTTTTTTAATATTTTATATATATATATATATATATACTTATATATAAACTTTGATAGTTTAGGCTTACTCCAAGCAGTGCTAAAAATTCCTTAAAACCAGGACAATAGCAATAGTCCAAAGAAGCAATGTTCACTGAGTGCTACCCAGTGTTTGAAGAGAGCTGCTACAGAGAGAGGGATACAGAGCTCACGGCCATGGGCTGGGAAACACTTGGGTCCCAATGATAAAGTCCTTGGCAAAACTCTCAGTGGCTATTGTTTAGTCAGAAGAGCGAATACACTTTTCGTGCAAAGTAGTTTTTCTTGTGGAAGCATGCTAAAGGTGATCTCTGTCAGGGAACTCCTTTCAATCTCAGCTCTCTGGGGTGGGGAAAATATTTCTCTGAAATTTCCTAGATTCCAGCAAGGAAACATTTCTCTTGACATGCCAAATCAATCCTCCCACCTCCCTCACCCCAGGACACTGCTGCAGTTTCTGCAAAGGTCGAAGGAGCTTTCAGTCTTCATTCAGAAGGCTGTCACGCAGATTTTTAGTCAAGAAAGATATTTGGGTCTAAGACCCTCACAGCATCAGATGGCAGGCTCTGACCACGGGCTTTGTGAACAGTTCCACCAGGTACACCTCAGCAATACTAACATTTAACTTGCATAAATGTAGAACTGGAGATCCTGAATCCCAGGTATTACACATTGATCTAAATACACCAAGTTGCAGTTATTGATTCCAGTCCAAGGAGAGCCTGGGAAAGGATCAGATTTCCACTTAGAGAAACAATCTTGTCTCTTGAGTGTGAGTGAACACTGACATTTTTGGCCTCGTGCAGTTTAGGATTTGCTATAAAGTCGTTTTGAAAGCTATGGAAAACCAATAATGGTGAGCAATTTAGCTCTTAAGTGTAAAGCCACTGATAAAACTGAGATAAATGTAAGCTCTGGGGAAAAAAAAAAAAAGAAGAAGAGGTTATGGATGTAAACAGTCTCTTTTGTCTATGCAGGTAGGTGATGGTTTCAGATGTTGAAAAATTGAACTTTTTTTTTTTTTTTTTGGTGTTCAAATCACTTGAGATTTTATTGCTTTTATTTGTCCCAAGAAGTTTTCTGTCTCTTCTTTTTTTTTTCTTTTTAAAGGTGCTGTCCCTAGTCAAGTTATAAGGCAACATATTTTATTGATTCAGAACTCTAATACATGGTATGGCCACTGTTATCACTGCAGCTTTGCAGCTACTATGAGTTGGACAACAGTCAAAGTGCATCACAATGCACAACAGAGCCAGTCTCCTGACCTCATGATATACAGGACACTTTGGTTCTTGGGATGAGAGATTATAAATGTAGCTTAGATGCTGCCTCACGTCATACACATTGCATAATAAAACATTTATATGCTGTCATGAAGAGAGTGTAAAGTCTAAGTCACACTGCAGACTGGCTGGTCTCAGCTCCTCTGCTCGGGCAGGTGTGAGAGACAAGTTGTAGATATGCCACCAGTGAAAGCATATAAATGTATCTGGTGCAAAACTTTTACAAGAGTATTTATAAATGATTCAACAAGGGAGAGCAAGAAAGAGAGCAAGAGCTAAAGTGCAATTTTAAAAGAATATAAATAATTGAAATGTAGAAATAAGATACTAATTTGTTGTAACTGGTTTTGTTTTATAGGCACAGTTTAGATTTTATGTCTACGGATCAATTTTTTTCTCTTCTTCCCCCTCCAGTAATTTTCTCTGATGTATAATGGAGCTTCAATGGTTTAAATCTAAGGAACACTGCTTAGTAAGAGGACTGAAGAGGCAATGATAAGGCAGTATAGTGCAACTCACTATGTAATATTAGGCAAGAAATGAGAATGGGGTTAGATCTTCTGTAGTGATGTATAAAATCAGCCTTAAAAAAAAGCAGAAAAAAAACAAAACAACAGGCTTTCCAGTTATATGTTGACTCATGCTTTCTAAAATGAGAAAGCACATTTTGCAATACAAAGGAAACAACTGAAGGTTTATGGTTTGTTNATGTTATAAAAAAAAAAAAAAAAAAAAAAAAAAAAAAGCAGATGCTGCTTTAAGGAAAACATTTAATTCTAGGAATTTCTGTACAACTGACCTCAGCAAACTTTTCCATCTTAGATGGATGACTTCTGCTTGAGACCCTGAAAGATTAAGATGCACACACACCTAGAGTAGTTTATTGCAAAACTAATATTGTAACTTTAAAAAAAAACCAAACAGATTCTGTACAAGAATACTGTTCAAATGGAATGTGTTAAAATAACATTTATTAATAAATACTTTATAAAATTCTATGTGAATACTAAATTAATAGATTCCTGTTTTAAAATTGCTTTGGTCCTCATGAATTTTCATAAATTCACTCTATATGTTTTTTTTTTTAAAAAAAGGTATTAGCTGCTAAAAAGCACATTTTGCCTAAACTAAAAGGCTAGTTTTCAACACTAAATATTGTTGCTTAAAAAAATATGAATCCTCAAAAGTTGGGCATTTAATAACAGTTATAGCTGGCTTGTTAGTTAACAGGATTGAGTTCATTAACACTAAATCCACACGCACTGAGGCACTGAACCATTGACTTTCCACTATTCAGAATATGGGCAGCAGACATTTAGCTTCATAGCAGGAATTAACTCCCAACAGCAAGAAATTCTCCATAAATCATCATCATCATCATCGTCATGGTCGCTGTCCTTATAAAACACACCATGATAGCACACAAACTACTTGTCTCCCACAGGCAGCGTTATGAATATGGCTTGCATAAATTGACTTGGGGAAGGGGGGCTGGGGGTGCCAGAGGTGGATCGCAGCATCATTTCTTTCTGATCAAAGTATTGCAGTTCTCTGTGGCTGAGATTTCCAACCTGCTTCCACTGTCACACCCATGAGATGCTGTCTATGGTATGGTAACACCTCCTCCTGAACAAGGCACTGGCCAAAGCTCACCACCCTGCGAGTGCCCTTGAGAGTGGATGATGGAAGTGGTCTGAGTTGTCCTTTGCTGGTAGTGGGATAGGGCACAGAGCCTGGTGAGCCCGGCAACAGGCTGGATTGGCAGGGCAAGAGGAAAGTGGAGCAGTCTCCAGAAGTAGCTTATGGAAAAACAGGATTCCTCCTTGATGGAAGGAGCCCAGAGGAAGTGCATTTAGAGTGACATGCTTAGGAAGAGGCTGCTGTCACTGACCACATGGCAGAGGGACATCCTGGAGACAGAGGGCTGGGGCTTCTCCTGCAGCCCTTGATCAGGCAGCCTCCAGTGCCTGGTTGGACCAGCAGCTTGAGGAAAGGCTGCAGGATCCCTCCTCTGGAAAACAGGAGCATTTTAATGTGGAAGCAAATCTGATGAATAATACAAGGTGCCTGGTACGGTTGGTCCTTTTCCCGATGATACAGCCGATATAAATATGCTGCATGTTGTCTTGGCCTGTGAACCTGCGACAGAGTTACAAGAAGCAATAGCAAATAGCTTTTCATCCTTTACTTATTTCCACATCACTAGCAAGGATTATACCTAAAGGCCAATAGTATAGAGAGGAGACATTTCATTGTAATTACACATTTAGGCCAACATGTGTGGTTGGCTTGCCTAGTTAGCATTAAAAAAAGAAATAATTGAGCTATATATAATACACATCAGTCAAACTGTCAGGTTGCTGAATTTAACAAAACTTAGGCAAGGTTTTTGTGTTTTTTTCCCTTTTTTTTTTTTTCTTTTTAATGTAGAGGCTTTCATTTTAACAGCTAAATATTTTAATTGAGGAGACTGAATAAAATGAAGCTAAACCGTAATTCTAGTGCAGTGTAGCTCAACTGGGTATTCTAATATTACCAACAACTTTGATTTTTATTTTTTAATGTATTTAAGTGCTACCCATACAGAGGGAAAGTTTTTAAAATTAACCCTGCAGTGGCATTTCTTTTTTGATGGTGAATGATGAGATTCAGATGTAGGGGAAATGCTTATTTAGGTTTTTTACACAGTGGATACTCTGCTGGAACATTTTTCTTGACTGCATATTTGAAAAAAGTTCTCTTGGGAGCTGTGATGAAGCAAAACCATTTAGCTATTACAACTGGAGATTAAAAAAAATTATAGATTCAGTATTTAAAACACTTTAAAAGTATATGTTTGTCTAAAATATAATAGAAAATCCTTTACATTTGTATTTTTAATAATTTTTTTGGTTCTTAGACTATATAATCAAGTCAAGATTTACACTGTACATTAAAAATCTTCTTCTTTTGAATGCATTTGCATAAATGGAAAGCGATCTGTTACAGAAAAGAATACTGATAAAAAGTTAGTCACCAAGATAAGAACGAACTCGGCAATGAATGATGCTCAGAAATTTGCTTTCCCTTCTAGACAACCCCTGCTCCTTACAGTGCCTCCTCACACTTCAGTTGTTTCACTCTTCCTCCTGCATGGAGAAGACCCTCCATTTTAAAACCCATGAGTCCTCAGAAGACCAAAGACACAGTCTTTGAGGAAGAGAGCTTTGCTCCAGAACAAAGTGTGTTTACGGCTAGAGGATTTGCTGGGAATAATGTGAATTTTTCTATTAAAGATGTAGCTCAAAATGTTTGAACATTTTTCACCAGCTCGGAGCCTGCTCCCTGGGCGAGCAGCAGGAGGTTTTGCCGCTGACAGGTTTGAGAGCAAAATCAGGTCCTAATATACAGCAAGGCAGCATAATTAACTGGCATCATCTCTGTCTGATTTTCCCATCAATCACTGGGACCACTCGGGGATGCAAATCAGTTGTGCTGAGGGGCAGGCTCAGAGTCCAAACAAAAACCTTAATTGTGGCATAAGGCTCTTTTCCAGACCCTCTCTGCAGGACTGTATTTTATCCCAAGTGTGGGACTTGGCATTCTTGCAGCATTTTTTAGCCGCTGCGTGCCTTCTAAAAATTATTTAGCGTCCTAAAGAACAATTCCTTACCCGTGGTAAGCGGGTGTTAAGTGCCATTAAAGTCAGTGAAGCTACACTGCTGTCTGCCAGCTTGGGATCAGTCCGTGAACATTTAAAGGAATGCCTGCAGAGAGCAGGTCTTTCCCTGGGAATTAAAAATGGCATTTTTCCAACTGGTCAGAACCATTACACTGATTTATTTCTCATTTATAGCCCATGAAACCTGAGGCTGTTAGCTTTCGTTGCTAGAACAATGCAACCAGGTTAGGGAACAGAAGTTTTCTGAATTATTATATACATATGGATTTTCCTGCATTAACGACTGGCAGTGCAAAAAATTGCTGTGACTCTCAGGTGTTGCTCACTATGCCTCTACTGCACCACAGAAGTTTACAGGGCTGCTAGCATCAACACAGCTGGCTCACCATCCAGCTTCACCTGCGGCTGCACTGTTTTTGCCTTTCCCCATTTATTAAAAACACTAAATCAGGAGCATTTGTACCTTTTAAAAGCCAAATGCTTGGCACAGCCCAACTGTGGGTGAAGAGCTAGTGAAAGCAGCAGCCGTGCCGACAGTTTTTAGGTGGGCTTGAAGTTTTTGCTTGTTCATTACCATTCTTTGAGAAAAACAGGGAAGCGAGAAAGCCTTGGAATGGAAAAAAAAAAAGGCAAGGAAAAAAAAAGCTGGGAAATGAAAAGGGAAGGGAAAAGGAAGGTGTGAGAATAACTGGAGGAGAAAAAGGCCAGGGTAGGGGAGAGAGGAGAAGGGGGAGGGCTGGACAAAAAAGCACACTATTTGGGCTTGATTTTGTCCTGAAGCCACATCCTATATAAACTGCTCTGAAAGAGGCTCTGAATGTAAGACGCGGTCTGCTGATAGCACAATGCTAACTCTTTTTTATTATGCTGTCAGCAGATGCTGTCGCTCTATATTTATAGCCTAATTACTCCTAGTTACCTATGTTTGACTCTGTTTAATACTTTTCATGCCTCACATTGGCTAACAAGCTGCAGTTTAACACAACTTTGTATTTCTGAGGCTGCAGGCTAGACTGCTGAGAAGGAAACATGACTATGTACAGTTAGGTTTATAAACAAGTAACTGGTACCAAAAAAATGGAGAAAGCACCCAAGCATTTCTCAAGCTGATAGCATATTAATTGCGTAACTCCCTTTTATGTAACTAAGTATAAAAGACATTTTAATAACTATAAAAATGAATAGCCAGAGTCTTTCAAGAACTGAGGAATCTTCCAGGCTTGAATTACGGTTGCAAATGTCCTTAGCAGAGAGGACGCTCTGATACGGTACCACACTCTCCCAGCAGTTTCTGATCAACCACTTTTAAAGGATGGGGTTGATGTCTGTTCTGTGGCTGGCGAGCTGGGTGAGAGTGGAGCTTCCGACGACGTCACTGACGGAGGAGGAGGTCGTTATGGTGTTGTGCTGGATGACTTGCTGCTGGGAGCAAGCTGGGACCGGGCTTGCAGGAGGGCTGCTCTCAGGACCTGGGAAGGGAATGAGGGCACAGAGACAACACACATTCATTTTTCTATCCGAGTAAAAAACCTAGGCTGGGTGATACTCTTGGAAATACTGATAACCTGAAGCATGCACAAGTGCCAGGATTTCAAAATATAATTATGGTTATCCAACACTCTCAGTCTTAAGATTGTTTTAGTTTTCGTTCTTTTTTTCAAGCCAGCTTCTCTGATATCAACCTGACTTCAGGAGTTGAGACCTTGAAAAAAGTCCAAGATCTTAATAACTGAAACTAATTTTGGGATAAGAAGTCTGATATCTTAAGGTCCTTAAAATCAGTTGGGATGCTTAAATGCTTTATTTGTTCCAGCAGGAATCAAAATTAGAGTGCAGTGCACTGCAGCACAGAAAATCTAATTCGAGCAACAGCTGATAGGCATGTAATGCAATTACGTATTTTTTCTTTGAGTACTGTTAAAGAGACAGATGCATAGTGATGCAGAAGAGACAGAAATGGGCTCAATTTTAAGATAATGTCACAATCTAGCAAGCCGTGAGGCTCTCCTCAACGGTTCTAGAATGGAACAGAGAATTTGTCTCTAAATTACTACACTCACAAAATGCATCAACTAGAAAGAATTAATTAAATGTCTCTGTTAGCTGAGATTTTTTTTTTTTTGAGAAAAAAAAAGAAAGCAAGATGAGAGTTAAAAAAGAGTTAACAAACCTTGAAAACCTGTGCCAGGTCTGGTCTGTGCCACTGTCAGAGCACAGTACCATTTTCGATGGAGGGGACTGTAATGTTTTCCTTTTTAATTTTCCTTTTGAGAGTTATTTTAAGGTTCTGGCAGCGCCGTGCCCAGGAGGACTCTTGCAGGTTTGGAGTTGTGAGTTCAAGCAGGATCCTCCACATGGGAGTGAGCGTCCATCCGTGTTCATCTCCTTGCCGAAAGGAGGGGTGGGGAAGACTAGCTCTGCTGTGTGGGACGCAAACCTGGGCTTTTTTGGTTTTGAGCGGGGCTGGATAAATAAGGGCAGGAGATTGGACGGCTCGGATGATGTTTGAGAAGACAGGTTCAAGTGATAGTATAACCAAGAAGGGGTTCTGGAGAGAAGAATTACAAGGTTTGCTTTCCTGTGAGGAGTGTGGAGACAGAGCAAACATACGAGCTACTTACTTAGATATCCTTGTGATTCTTTCTGCATAGCTGTTATTGGACAGTCTTTATGTGTTAACAATAACTGTTTCAGCTGTGCTACCTCATTTTTCAGCATGGAAACCTCGTTCTAGAGAAGAAAGAGAGACTGGTTAGCAACAAAGCTTAAACCAAGCTATTCCACAAAGCTTAAACCCAAGAACACAAACCCTGCTCCATAACTTTGAAAGAACTGAGCAAAAAAGGCATTCAGGTGCTTGTGTGCTGGGCTTATGTTTACATTTGTCAGTGACATTATTTTGTAACCTCTGAAGGCAGTCTGACAAATGAACTAACTTCACAGCACCAGAGATACTTAAGGCAATGTTTCAGTCTATTGGGAAATACCAGGGCTCTCTGCATGAGGCCAGGGGCCAGACCCGTGGGGGCAAAGGCTACCTTGCTGTGCTCAGGGGCATGGTTGCAGGACTGCTGTCACCTACAGCTCAGTTGCAGCCAGTGCCTGGGTGCTGCTCATACCTCTAAGTTTTGTGGGAGAATGTTCTGGAGGAGTGCCATTCTATGAATGGTTTTCTGCCCTTGGCATCACACAGGCACACCTCTGCATGAACCAGAAGTACTGTGCCTACCATAAGAAGTACAGCACTGTGAGAACAGCTTTTATTATCATATTCATGGTATTTTCATCTATCCAGTTAATTTTTCTCACTGATAGACTGATCTATTTGTGATTCTATCTCACTGGCTTTGAATGAAGGTTTAACTACATGTCCTGCTCTGAAGAAATTTTTTACAGACACGTTAATGGGACTTAAAAAAAAATCCCTACAAAAAGCAGTGACAAGCAAAGAAAATAAATACAACTCCATCTAGTGAAGGCTTTTAAATCCCAAGACAGCTTTTTCCTGGCTTATTCTGCTAAAATGTAATTATTTCTTTAATTGAAGCACACACATCTTGATTAACAGACTGATTATGCCTGAGCTCCCACTAGGAGCTGACTGTGCAGGGGCAGCCCCAAAGGCACCATCAGTCAAGCACAAAGAGCCCCTCTGTGTCTTCAGGGGCGCAGACAGTGGCTCGCACCTGAAGCTGCATGTTTGTCTGGGTGAGCTCTTCTGCTTTCTTTTCCAGTGACATCACCCAGACCTTCCTCTTCTGTCTGCAGCGCGTGGCAGCGGCTCTGTTCCTTTCCAGAAATTTCCGCCTCCTCTCATCTGGGTCTTCATCCACCACTCTCCTCCGGCGGCCTCCAGTGGGCTGTGGTGGCTGTACCGTCTGCGTGGGCTGCATCTGCTGCGCCGCTGGCGAAACCTGCGGGGCAAGGAGACGTTTTGCAGGGGGTGGTGAGGGGTGAAGTTGCAGAGGGGGATGCTGAAATGGGAGGGGAAATCTCACACACTCTGCCTGCTCCCCAGGAAGGCCTGCAACAGGCTCGAGTCAAAAGCTTCACCAGGTGCTACTGAAAGTGGCTGCTGGCAAATCCTTGCCATGGTCAAAGGAGAGGTATTTTTGAAATGATCCTCTGAACATCTTTTCTCCCTTGAGTTAGTTCTTAAAAACATTCACTTAGGTGCATTCTCTGCCACCACCTATTTCAAACCTGGAATGTCCAGTTTCTCTCAGGATCTGTTTTAATCAAAGCAGAGGACTGCAGTGGTCTAATTTCTGTGTCTCTCCCCATGACCCCCAGTTGCCTCCAAAATTTTAGGCCATTTCTATTTCCCAAGCTTCACCATCTCCACCTCAATCTTTGCTATCTCTGGAGACAGGAGCTGCAGAACTCTTTGCACCTGCGTGGAGTTGGGAAGCTGTGGGCTGGGATTGCACAAGGGTAGCAGACCTCATTGCCCCTCAGGGGTAAAGAAAGAGTTTAGATCAAACCTGTGTTTTGATGAATTGAGCTTGAACCTGTGTTTTGATGTCCCTGCACTGTGAGGATAAGGGATATTCCTCTTACCAGTTTCCATTTGACCTCTCTGCTATACTTTTTTTTATTCAATTTATCCCTGGCTTTGAGAGTAGATGAACAGCACGTCCAGTCCACTACTACAAAACTATGGAAAAAATATGTATTTATGCTTTTTTAAGTGCAGGAGAATATTGATACTTCTCCTGAAAGTAACTGGCCCACAATATTAAGAAAAGGTACATGGTGGGGGCAGTGCCATGTAAACTATTCTCCAGTTGACTCCTGGGCAGATGGAACATTCCCACATCCCGATCAGGAACCAGTGCCAGATTAAATGTTCAACTGCCTGGGAATAGGCTTTTGGACTACTTTCCTGCTTCTCTGTGGCACGCAGGCTACAGGGCTCTGGTGACATGCTTTCTCTCCCTCTCCTTGGGGACTGGGAACCCAGTCTATGAATCCTATTGCTCACACATTGCTGCTGCCACTCCTGCACACTCTGGAACAGTCTGGAAATTTGAATTGTTGACTCAAAATTAGCCCTCTTGTTTTGGCAAAGGCCCAAACCTCCAAGGTGCTTCCTTTTGACTCCAGGGAGTGGACGTACTCAGTGCTTTGTCAGACTGGGCCCTGAATTTCAATTGCCGCAATTAACGTGTTTGCCTAACACCTCTGTCTGTCTCAATTAAAATGATACTATCGTCTTGAGCCTTGAGAAGTTGAGGTGTCTTTTCTGTCTAGAATCTAGTTTGGTCTCTCCCACAGCTGGCTTGTGGCAATTACAGTGGCAATTTTATGTGTAATTATTCTGTACATCTGATAACGCTTTTTGCATAAAGGCAAATTTATTCCCAGCTCTATGTAGCACTGTCAGGGAATCTCTCACAGGAGCAGAAAAAAAAATAATTAAGAATAACTTTCTAAAAATAAATAAGCCACCCCACATTTTCTGACTGATTTTTAAAATTTCAGCTTGCATAAACTCTGTATGTTTGCTGATAAAATCTTCAACACGCTGTCCACACTGAGGGTTGGAGTGCCAGGTCCATGGCAGCTGCAGTGGGCACAGCCCCCATTCTCACCAGCATCCCCTGGCTTCTGCCAAGACACTGCTGCCAAGGGATTCCAGCTGCTCCCTGTCCACCAGGGCCAGACATGCTGCCTCTTTAGCAGTATGTCTGAGTGCAGAGGTCTCAGAAGTACCTTTTAATGTCAACATCTCATCAAAGACCTTTCATTTTCTCACACATAACACCTTTCCAGACTTCAGAGATCTGTTATTTATGTTTCATTATCCTTTTTTGCTCCTTTTCCCTTCAGCTTTAAAAATTCTTAACTCTCTCAGTAAAATCTGGTACAAAGGCAGAAAAAGGTAACGATACAATTTTGTTTTTAAATTCCTCTTGCATGTTCATTTTCTCCTGAATAAATAGGGAGTAATTTTGTTTTCAGAATATACCAGGCAGTCTCTGGGTAGTCAGAGTGCATTTTCAGAACAACAAAATCTTCTCTCCATCTCAGGAAGATATTAATTATAAGGGCTGCCATTACTCCACTAATAATGTCACGTGGGATAATTAACTGACTCTTACTTGATAGCTCTTAACAATGACATATGTTAGACTATATCTTAATAACTGTCTAAGCATCATTCCCTAACAGGATTTCATTACTCTGCCTAGGATATAGGGAAAAAATGAACTAAATATAAAAATATAGGTTAATTTTTGTGTTCTTAGAGGATGCTAATCACATATCCATTGTGAAGACAAACATAAGACAGCTAAGAGAATGAAATGGCATCCAAACTCCAACTCCGCTTGAGCTACCACTTTGGCAACTTTGATACAAAGAAATCTTTAGAGGACCAATGCAAAATAATAGTATAATTTTTGCAGTAGTTGAGGCAGCACAGTTAGAACTTGGTAAAATCCCTCTCTTTCTCAGAAAGATACTTATCAGCAGCTGATTTCTACTTCTATCCAATATTTATTTCTGTTCTTTGCAATTTACCACAAAACTAATACCCATTCACTCATTCTATGAAAACATAATGCCTTGGGGTCCTGCGTATCAAAATGGTAGCTGAAAAGCATGAAATGAATTCTAACTTTACAGAAGAGCACAGTGCAGAATAACAACAGTCTCTGCATGGAAGTATGCAGCTTACAGCAGCATGGACCATGCTGTCATTTGGCAGGTGGTTTGGAATGGAAGGATCTGGCTCAGAAGAATAAGGAGGTTAATAATTAGAAAATCGCACCATAAAATTAATGTCTGCTGGAGCAATCTGATCCCCAAAGAAGCCATTACCATGGGGACTATAGATGAGCTTTGAAAGTAATAACTATGTGGTTATTATTCAGCAAGCCCTTCTTTTCTCCCCTCTAATGCATCTGTTCAGGAATCACTATTGCCTTTGCACCAGAGGAGCAGATGCACAGCAAGAGCTCTGCTGCCTGGGGAAGCCACTGGCTCTGGGATTCCTACTCCATCATCCTCTGTCTGATCCCCTTGGTCACACTTACACCCATGGATGGACAAGGTGAAGATCTCCTTGATCTCCCACAGAGTCTCTTGCCTCCAGCAACATACTGTGCATGGCAAAGCTTATCTGACTGCACAGACCTAGCTCCAGAAACTGAATGGTGCTGGACAGAGGGTGACCCTGACACAGCTTTGTGGCTGCCAGTCAGCCCACCTACCCATGTGCCTGTATCTCTTCTTTCCTGCCTGAGAGTCTTTTTTGGTGCCTAGATAGCAGGGAATACAAAGCACAAGAAGTTGAAGCTGTCCTAACTGGATAAGAAAGTCAAGGTCTCTGTTCAAGTGAGTGGATCTAGAGGAAGGCAATTGGCTTACTGATCTTATCCTTAGAACTGTGACATTTGTTTCCCCATGGTAGCTGTTATCCCCAGTAGTTTTATCTTCACCCATTTAAAGTGGTGCTGTGGATGTTTTCCAGCAGTGCTCCATACTGTGGGATCTGATGCCCTCAACTGCATTAACATGTTTATCCTCCCAACCCCTCAATGAAGGTTAAGTGACTTTCCCCCATGTCATACATGGAATCCTCAGTTGGCTAAGCACAACTTTATCCTTACTCTCTCAGGGATCTCTAGTACAGCAATCAGGTTACTTTTGGTTTCTCTGATATGAGATGATGTCTTTTTTACTTGAGTTTTTAAACAACTCCAAGGAAAATAGCTCATTAACAGATGGGAAAATAATTGAACTTACAAAGTAAAAACTGAAGTAAACTTAGGAAAGCTCTGGACATCCTCTCACAGGGGAGTCTGCTGCTCTTACTTAGACTGTTTCTCTAAAGCTGACAATTCATTTTACATTAGCAAATACTTTAGGGAAATCCCATGTGCTTGCAGACTCTGCAGTAATAAAGCTAGGTGTTAGTAAATAGTTAATGTTGTGGGACACTGGGACGTCAGCCAAATACTCTCATTTTCTTTTATGTTTTCTAAGAGCTTGTCTGAAAGATATCTGCAAGTAACACAATACTTCACAGATTGAACTTCTTATGGCTGGCACTCCTCTTTGTCCTCACATTCCATGCACTGCCTGTTTGTCTTCCTTAACTTTGCTCTCCAGACCTGACCTGTTACAGTAACTGCCCCAGAGCTTTATTTTTCTTGTATGATCCTGATGAAGAAGTCTATCATCTTAAGACATTAATAGAATTCCTCTTAAAAATTACTCTTCTAATGTTTGTGCCCACTAGCTCACTAGTTCAATAGATATTCAGTTCAGAATTATCCAAATTGCTGAAGCCGATATACCTGGTCCAAAAAATTAAATCCTTCACTTCATTCAGTCGGAGACCTTCACTGACTTGTCATATGAATACAAATCTAAATTGCCTTCTTCGGTTAAATCTCTCTCCTTGGACTGGCTTCACCCTCTTTTTTCTCCTGCCACAACATGTACCAACAGTTCTCTGCACTCACTGCAGTCTTTCATTCTATGCAGATGTCTGTCCTCTTCATAGGGTCTGGATCATTTAATCTTTCCTAAGACAGTGTATTCTAACTTAGAACTACCTCTAATATCTCCAGTCTTGCATACCCCCTGGCGACACACACACCAGTGGCATTTCATTTCACTAGAGACTTTGTTACGTATTTCTGCAGGTAGAATTCATACAGCTTGTTAAATCTTGGCCTGAGAAGCACAAGAAGGTTCAAGCACATTAAGCAACATATATAATATGCCAATCTCTGTAATAAACCTCATCCATAAAAGGATATGTGGCAATCTGCAAAGCTCAGAGCACTGAAAAGCCTTGGAGCTCCTTATAAAGTAAGAAATTACAAATGTCTAGTAAATTAGGCAGCAAAACAAGTTGTTGCTTCACTCCATTTTCTAAATAAAGTTCTAGCATCCCCATCACCATTAGCAGACATTTACAAGCAGCCCGAGGGGGCTTGTATCTAACAAGACATGCATGCAAGAAGAAGCAATATTGAGACCAGGCTTTAACTCCACCCAACAGCAAAACCCAGCGAGGCATGAGGGTCTACCTGTGCTTGTCCGCCCGAGTGCAGCGGGGGGTGCGGCGAGGTCTGGTGGTGTGCTGGGTGTGCGTGAAGGTGCGAGTGGGAGTGGTGGTGGGGGTGGTTCTGCTGGTGATGAGGCTGAGGATGAGGATGGTGTGCCGGATGCTGGTGCTGATGTGGGTATGAATGATGAGGTGGCAGTGTCTGGTGCTGATGAGGATGTGAGTGCATATGATGGTGTTGTGCCTGGTCCTGTCGTGAGCTCATCATTTCCATCATGTGGCCCATGGTGTTCATGTTCCCATTCGACATGGCGGCAGGATGATGACTCAGTGCTGCCTTCAATCTCTGGAACAGAACAAGGCAGAAAATTCAACATTTGTACATGGTGACCTGACCAATCATAAATGCTATTGCAGAAATGGTACCCTATCTTGTGTTTTGAGATTTATTTAGTTTTGCACTTGATGTTCCCTTGATAAAAGGCATCTTATTTCAGTTTGAGAAAGAACATATTATTGGGCTCTAATATATCCACTGCAAATATTTAAAGATACAAATGTCTGAATTGAAATTTAACAGTTACGCATTTTGTACTGTGCTTCTGAGGAAAAATAACTGTCTCTCTCTTTGGCCAGCTCAGTGGGGTTACCTTCAACAAGCTTATATTCTTGCAATTTTTAAAAATGAAAGTCTGATTAAAATAAAGATGCAACAAAGTGCCTGTCTTGTTTTTACTTCAGGTATTATTTAAAAGAATCATTGGAAAATACATTGCATTGGCGTTTTTCAAATTCATGTGTACTAGTACCCAGCCTGTTCTTTCATCATAAATATGGAAAAATAATGAAGGTGGCCTCAACTCGATCCTCCTTCTTTGCTGAAAAGTTCAAACGTGTGTTGTCCTGTTGTCACATGCTTACTTCTCTCTGTTTTGTACGCCACATGTCACTGGATTGGGCCCTAGAATCTGACTAGGGCAAAACTTTCCTTAGCATCAATGGGATTTGTTCACTCTTATCAGAACACAATTAAAGGCCAGTGGGAAAGGGCAAAACATTTTTGACTGCAGCATAGGGCCTTTGTGTACAAAGGATATTGTGGAAATACAGAGTAAAAAAGTTCCCTTCCAGCACAATTACAGGGTCACCCCAAAGCTGTGAGCTGTACCAGCATACAGACACCTTGCTGATGTCATCTGATCCCTAGACGACTGAAATCACTGGCATTTTCCATGAAGGTAGAGCTTCACAGCTGCTGGCTAGGAGAGGAATTTCTTCCAAACCCATAGAAACCTCCTTCACATCCATAGTTCTGCTTCTTGCTCAACATAGAACATTATCTACAGACAGCCACCCAAGATCTCTTTAACTCTTTATGTTTTTGAAGAAGTCAATTGATTTACTCTCACTAATGCAAGTAATTAGCAGAAAAAGTTAAGATAAAAAAGAAAGGAAGGAGGTGTATGGTATGACTTGATGCCAAAGCAGCACAATTTGGATAACCCATCAACTACCTCATAATCATTATTCAGCCAGAGGACAGAATAAATAGCAGAGAGCTCATCTGTAGGAGGATGTCACCACTGAGTCAGTAAAAAAATGCAGTGGTAGGAGGCAGAGAGGTGAATGGTAGGAGGAACTGAGGTGAGCCTTTCCACATAGCAACATCTATCTGTGGGTCAGAAGATCCTATATGCCAATGTGACAAAAGATGCCAGCAGAGAACAGTGGCCAGGCTGAACTGCATTTTGGTCCTGTCTTTAAAGCAAAAAGAGTGACTGCCAGGACACTTAGAACCTATAGATGGGGATTTCAGTCTATTTTGTATTGAAATAACATCTCTGTGTTACAACACTGCAAGGCCACAAGTAAAGGCTTCTATGTGCAAAGCTGTTACAGTACTGTGTTTGTACAACTGTGAGTGAGAAAGAAACAAATTCTTAAGGGGAAAAAAAAGAAAAATAGAAGAAAAAAAGAAGGTTGTGGAAGGCAAAAATAAGTAATTCAATTCAAAGTGTCATCCTCAAGTTTTTGTATCCATGTGCTTTTTCAGACTTCATGAAGGTCATTCTACTGAAATACTCTAATAGATCTATTAATCTAAATTTGATGACTTCTGCCACTCATGATCGATTGATTGATTGACCAAGACTTAAAAAAAAAAAAGATTTGCAAAACACATCAGTATCACAGTTTGCAAGAATAAAGCCTAAACTGATGTCATTTAAGAAGGTTCTTTAAAAATGTCTATCAAACCATAACTTCACAGCATGTATCCCCATCCTGATCTTCTCAAAAACAGAGATCAAAGGTGACTGTGAGGTTAAGTACCTCCTCTACCTCTAAAGTCAGAAGAGAGGGCAATCTAATACTAGCAGCAGTAACCCATCCCAGCATCAAATGGAGGACTGGAGCAGCTGTTCTCCTTAATGTCCCTGAATTCCAGTGCTATCATGGTTACTGCAAGCAGCTCCCCACAATGCTCAGAATAACTGGTGTTACCTGGGAGCATATTAGGAAAAGTACAGGGAAAGTGCATTAATAAGTCAAGTCTTTCTGTGTCACGTTTCTTCAAAACTCACTAAGACATTTTTCATCTAAGACAAAGCACCAACAAAAGCTGTTGTAACTTTATTTTCTGAATCTAAATGCGAAATAACCAAGCTCTCATTAGCCAGCAGTTCTATGTGACAAAAATTTTACAAAATCTACCATGTCTATTTGTCAAAGACATCTGAAACTGAACTACAGTATGTCATCTAAACTGCAGACTTTCAAAGAAAAAAAAAAGAGGGAAAAACTTAATCTGTGAATAAACTTTTTTTTCAGCTGTAAAAACTGAGGCTTACTAGTGTGGTGCAACTTCAAGGAGAATAAATTATTTTGTTTTCTTTCTGTAGCCTTTCTACCATATCCATTTATTTGAGATAGCAAATCAAGAGAGACAGTGAGAGGTCTGACATGCAGCTGGTTTCAGTCAATAGGGGTCATTTCCATTTGGTCTGAGTATTTTACAAGCTCCTTGCTCACTGTTCCCAATGGGAGGGTGGGCCAGCTGCCCTGGATCCCAGTCCTGGTAAGAAACCAGCTCTCTACATCATCCTGTCCCAGGGCAGCAGCAGCCATCACCTCCCTTTAGCTTCATGCCTAGATCAGCTCTGCAGCAGCAAGAGCCCTGTCCATATCCACATCTGGAGCAGCCTAAATCTTCCAATAACCAGTCACTGCTGCCCATCAGAAACATTCAGGGAACGATAAATGGTTTTTTTCATCTGGTCTTCAGTGAGATCAATTGTTTTCGATGTTTTAGTTAGAGCAGAGGGAGGGAAAATCACCAGAACTTGGTAAACTCTTTGCACTGAGTATGTTAGTGCTCGAAGGGCAGACTGCAGTTTTGTTATTGTTTCTTTTATGTGTGTTAATTGCAAGCAGCTGTTTTAGTTTAGTGTCAAATAAAATGTGATGGCATAAAAATTGAGCTTACTAGACTGACGACACCACCAAATCCCCTCTAGAATGAAACGGTAACCCAAGATCCAATTCTGTGGTGGTACAGTTTTTTCAGGAACTGAGTGACTGACTTCACCCAGAGCCTGCAGGCACCTGGGAGTTTGTAAATTGGGAATGAAACAAAAGACTTCTACCTGCTTTCACCTAAATCTGAAATATCTGCTAACCTCATACCAGTATTTTTTAGAGTACAAATCCTTTTTTCTCCCTTTTATAAGGCAATTTTAAAAAAAATCCCCACCAAGCCAAGAGGAAATGGAGATCCTCAGCTTTCCTGACTCCTGGCCCTTAGTGATTATTTTTATTATTTTATCAAAGTAACATAGTGGCCAACATTAGTTATGGCTGAAATCCATTCAGTTATGGCATTTCAAAAAATGACTGTGAGTGACACAGACAACAAGAGAAATCTTTCACAGAGAACAGCCTGCCTTGCCTCTGATCAAGTGAATAAATAAAATTCCCTTTTGTTCCTGTGGGAAGTCAGAGGCACATATACTGTTGTCTTTGATGCTGAGGAGGAAATAGAAACAGTGGATATTGGTGCTTCACAGGTATAAGTGTTGTGCTCCCTGTACAGAACAGGGAACTTGTTCCCTGTTCCTTGTGGCAATGCCCCTAACTGACACATTTACTGTGAAGCTACCCCACTGAATGGCATATGAAGGTAACACCTCAAAGGAGCTATCCTTGTATCTGGTGTATTGGGGATTTTTGGAAACAAGAGAGTTTTCACAGTGCTTCCTCCATCTAAAGACTGACATCATGGTGCAGTTAATTGTTTGATGCTTCCTTTTATCAACATAGATCCTAACTTATACACTGAACATCTTTGGACAAACCCCAAATCTGCCAAAAACAGCCTTCAAGCATTGGAAATGAAAAACAGTATCAGCTTCTCTAACATTTTTGTTATTCTGGATCTTGCTGCTTTCTAATGTTCCTCAACTGTGACATGTATTTCAAAGTTGGCTTAGTTTTTGCCCTTTCTTTTCCAAAAATTGTTAGTGAAAGACAGCATTTTCTTCAGTTTGTTGAAAGAAGAAAAGAAACCCAACAAACTAAATCTGGAACTTGCTTTTCCCACATTTAAAAATGCAAATAATTTTGTGGGTTTTGCATGCATATTAATACTTACAATATTTAATCAGTATTTATAATATTTATATAATGTTATATTTTAAACAGGCTATATATATCATATGCCATAATCTGTATATGACTATAAAACATAACTTTCTGCCATTCATCTCTCAGTGGAGAAATGACAACAATCTTCAATTTTACAGGTGCTCTGTGCTTGCATCAAACAATAAGCTATTATAACACCCAGCTGAGTTTTAGGTTGGGACAGACATGGAATGCTGCTTTTGAATAGGATTGAATTGTTCCAAATAAGTATGCATTGCTGCACTCAGAAAAAAAGCTCTCTTCCCTTCTGGCCTGCATGCCCAAATCCCACTAAATTAGAAAGAGACAAGACCAGCTGCAGTGCCTAGTTAATGTCTGGTATATTCTTATCAGGAGATTATATCAGACCCCGGAAGGCACATGAAATATGATCTCAAAGATACTTTCTTGCACTAGTGATTGTGGTTCTAGTCCTGAATATACAAGTGTTCAATAAGCTCCCCACAGGGGACAGAAGAGTCTAGAGAGGGGTAGGAAATCAGAAAGGATTACAGACATCAAGCGTCGCCACACATCTGCAATTCAGTACCAACCTCAGGGAAATGATCATGATTAGCCAAACTTCATGGCAAGCATACCATTGACTTCAGTGTCACTAACATTGTTTTCTCATCTGCAATAGTCAAGCTTTCCTTTTAACTCTAAGCATCATACCCAAAATTAATATATAGAGTTAAGCCAGTGACAGCTAAAGCTGTGAACAGAACTTTACCCATTGCATTTCAGAGCATCACACCAAATTTTATCCTTTCCCTTAACTATGATGACTGTGACAAGAGAACTTAGCATAAGTGTCACCCAGGTCTTTTACAGTTGGCTGCTGACAAGCATTTCACAGTGTAAATAACAGAAACCACTCTTTGCAAATGTTCCACTTGCATTCATAAAAGTAAATTGGAAGCGATTCATCTCCACTCAATAAGTGAACTGCAGATACTTAGGAGCACATTTCAGAGACTGGTAATTAGAAAGTCTCTGATGCCACATTAAATGCTTTCTCCTACATTTCTTGCGCAGTAAAGTACAGTCCTGCCTATTGATGGAAGAAGGAGTAAGATGTGTGAGAAGGACATGAAATCCAGAACTGAAGTGACAAATTACACTAACATAAAGAGAAAAGTGGGATACATTTAATTCACAACTTGCCAATAAACAGTGCCAAATTCCTAATCTTTGAATAATTTTCAGGCTGTTTGGCAAATCTGAATTATACTTTCCCCTCCTTATGTGCTTTCTTCCCTAGTTAGCTGGATTTTATAACAACATGAACAATGGATCGTCATCCAGCCTTCAGTACAGCTCAGCCTCTAATAAAAACAACAAGTTTTCTCCCTTGTATTTCCAAACACAAACTGAACTAAACTTCAGTGGAAAGCAGCAAGAATCAACTGTAGGCAATCAAAGCAGCAATAAAACTAATAGACACCATGCTGCTCAAGGACAGGTCAGCTGCAAGAGCTGCTCCAGTGTCCCTGAGCTCGGGACATAGGGGAGCCACGAGCAGCCACGCTGCCCGCTGACATCAGCCCCAGTGACGGACGACTCTCCGCATGACTGCCAGTTTTAAGTAACCCAGTGCAGGTCAAAGCCAGGGTGGCCCAAGGGTATTCTGTCGGAACTGCCATCCCCTGGTGATGGCATTTCATTAAGAACAGCCAAGCTCCAGGGACAGCAGAAAACTTAAGTGAGTTTACATCCCAGCTCCGCCCAGCAATTTCCTTCTGCTCATCTCAGAACACCTTACAAAAGAGCTAAGTACCAGTATCCTTGTGCAGTGCACCACCTTTTTAAGGATTAGAAAAAAGACTGAATTCTCTGTTCCTATTCTACAGGCATTTTTAATGAACAAGTTAATTATAATCAAGGCAGAAAATATGCTGAAAGTATAGTTTATATTTCTCACCATATACTATTTCTTGCATGAATCATTTTTCAAATCAGTATTAAATGACTGGATTTGATTTGCACAGGAGTCAGGAAATGTAAAGTTCAAAAAATCAAACCCCTAATTCCCACCAAGTCTAAGTCAATCCCTCCATGTGTATCCATGACAAGGGATATTTAATTATGTAATCGCACAAAAGATAGCAAAGTGATTTATTACTGGCACATGGTGTCATATATTTTCAACATACAATACCAATGGAAGGATCCAAAAAATACAACCAACTTCTGACTGATTTCCCAACTGTGTGCCAAAGTCCAAAATAAAAGCAGCTACTTAGCTGCTACCTACCCCTGGAGAGGGCAGTTTCTGACAGCAAAATGCCTAACACTTGGGGATTAATTACCTGCTTGCTGCTTTTGTCTGGGACAGACATAATTTTCTTCATAATAGCCAGTATGGCGCTGTGTTTTGGATTTGTGCTGAACAGTGTTGATAACACTGAAACATTTTTGGTTTTTTCTGAGCAGAGTTTGCACAGGGTCAAGGCCTTTTCTGTTTCTTGTCCTGCTCCACCAGCCAGCAGTATGAGCATGCACAGGAAACTTCTGCGGGGACACAGCCAGGACAGTTGATCCCAACTGACCAAAGGGATGTTCCATACCATCTGATGTCATGCTCAGGATATAGAATGAGGGGAAACAGAATGAAGAGGGGGATGCTCAGAGTGACGACGTTGTCTTCACAAGTCACCATTATGGTTGATGGGGCCCTGCTCTCCTGGAGATGGCTGAACACCTGCCTGCTCATGGAAGTGAATTAATTCCTTGTTTCGCTTTGCTTCTGTGTGACGTCTGCTTTACCTATTAAACTGTCTTTATCTCAATTTATGCATTTTCTCACTTCTATCCTTCTGAATCAATCCCCCATTCCACCAAGAGAAAGTGAGCTAGCAGCTTTGTGGGGCTGAGTTGCAAGCTATCAGTAGGCAGGCACAACATATCAAATCTGCATTCTAGTTCTCCAAATAGTCAGTTTTAGCTTACTTAGTCCTCCAGATTAATCTATGGGCTATACCCATGCATGCCACACTGTCACCTGTGGAAAACATAGAAAAGAGAGGTGGCAATAAAGTCACTTAGTGTTAATCACACCCTGTAAGATACTATGAAAATGAAGGCTTAAGGGAACCTGAGTCTGTACTGCTCATCTTCAAGATCTATTCTCTTTGATCCATTTTAAAGCTCATTCCCAAGATAAGAGACCATAGATTCTTTCTTCACACTGGACATAAAGCACTTTCAGCGAAGTATCTGGCAGAGAGTTGAAGCTCAGGTCTTCATCACTCCTGTAAGTAAATGCTCTCTACAAGTTTCTAAAATCACGTGTCCATGTTCCAGGACAATGACAGTGGAAAGTGTTTGTACAGTGCTTGCATTGCTCTATCTATATAGATCTTGCCTGAGAACACTACCAACATTTATGATTGTATTTAATGAGAAAAATGGGAATTGATTTCAGAGGAAGTTGGAGAATTTCCTATACATGCTAGATATAGAGCAAATCCTCAAATCAGGGCACTCTAACACTCCAAGGAATGCTAGGTTTGTGTATTTTAATCTGTACTCAGAGATCAGATGGGATTGGCACTGTGAAAATTTCTCCCTAAAGAATACTGCTCTGAAGCCATGAGACCCCCTTAATGTGTACTTCAGCTTTTTGATGACAATGCAAATTGCTTACTTTCCTCTTCCCTCTCAGGAGCATAAAACACACACCAAGAATACAAGAAGGGCAGGTTCAAAGTCTTTCCTGTCAGAAGATTTCTGAACTTTCATCACCCACCTCTCACTAAAGCTGATTATGATTAAGTCATTTATATTCAAAGAAAAATGCCGTCCAAGTACATAAAACTTGGGATTTTATTTTTTTTTTCCTTCAGTGGTGTGATTTTTGAATACTCGTTTTTCCTGGATTAAACCCAGGACATTTAAAGGGCTACTAGCAAGCCAGAAATCGGATACATGTGCACTTAAAAGTCCTTTGATTTCATCCCAGATGTGCAGTGCTCAAGGGCGTACACACACACACACACACACAGAGCACAGAGGACACGATCTGGTCTGTAGATTTTGTTTCAAGATTATACCAACCAGACTCTGAAATGTAAAACTCAAGCCCTGACCACTGACAGCCATTAGAGATCCCAGGGCTCTCTGTGAAAGAGTATTGATGTTCATTAGTCCCTTGGCCTGACTGGAGAATTCACTGCAGGTTATTAGACATTGTCTCATTACCACACAATTTCAGGTGAAGTTATTTTTCTTCTTCCTTTCTAAAGGTAAGGGATTCCTGAAACATTTTTAAAGCATTCATGGATTTTTTTTTTTCTGAAGAAATAACTAGAATATAAAGTACAGTACAGGGACAAATATAATGAGAGGGTTCTCATGGACTATTTCATATTTTTTAAAAGATTTATTTCTTCATCTAACCCAAAAGAATGAAAATAGCATTTTAATCCAGCAGACAGCTTTGAATTACCTAGCTGTGAAAACATAACGTCCAGTGGCTTTTTAAATGCATGCACTCCAGTATAGCACGTAGTAGGTAGATATAAACCATAGAAAGCGTGAACAGGTTAATATAGTGTCCATTTTCGCTGTTATAAAATAAATATAATTTATGCTGAGAGTTATATGAACGGATATCATGAATATTCAGCACAGAACAAGCAGTGTTGATAAGTTGTTGGGCATCCTATTACGCCCCCATGTAAGGTCTCTTATGCCCTTCCAGGTTTCCCCATGTTGTCCCTCTGACTCCATCCCTCAAGCTGCTGCCCTCCACCGTGCCCCTTTTGTTCTCCACCTGCAACGCCACCCCCCTTTGTTCATAGACAGCTCAAGTTGCTGCCTTGTTTTTCACCACCTCGCATGTATCAGCTGCTTTCAAACAGTGGTGCCTTGGGTCAGAAGCATTGAATTTCAAAGCCACTTGAGGCTCCAGGAACAGCAACATCTCAACCCTCTACCAGATACCAGCTGCCTACTCTATCAGTGCCACCAGCTTTTTAATACACTTTAGGGTAGTTATGGTGTGAAACAAGAGAGAAAAAGAATGAAGCCTTCAACCATTCAACCATTCTTTTTTTATTGGAGTTGGTGATTTACACTAATGGGTTTTACTTTGTGTTTGAAAGGGCTAGGAATGCATCCTCACACACTCCCCACGGTCCAGTTGACAAGCAATGACTTAGTAAAATGCAATATATTAGCAGTTCACTCTTTTGCACGTGGCATGTTTACTCTTTGGCAATGCTGCTTTTCAGAGCAAACTAAAACAACCACCTTCCTGAGCAAAGGGAAGGATGCTGCCTGTTTGGTAAGCCATTTACTCAACCTGTCATTTCTGGACAGCTGGATTTGGCTTTCACTTGGCATGTACCACAGGATATAGAACAAATTTGCACAGGTCAGGGGCCTGGCTAGACCCATAGTTGCACACTAGCAGGATTTCCTTTCCAGCACCAAGTGATAGGTACAGTGTATCCTGCCTTGCTTCATTGTGGACTCTTCCCTGTTCCTCTGGCCAGTGGAAAGAGGGCATAAATAACCATCTAAGGCTGAATTCCTGGAAGAGGTGGCCTGTCTGGGGATGGATGGGAGGTGGGTCCATGCAGCAACCTGCACCCTGAGGGAGGTAGAACACCGTGTGTTGGGTGAGCACCAACCTGGGAATGGGGTGATGATAGAACCGGACACCTCAAAACAGCTGCCAGCATCCTGGGAAGAGACAATTCCTGTACACCACCTATCTGTCTGTGCTTGCTGTCTTTCACAGCACAAATGAGTCTTCTGAAAAGCACAACAGGGATCTAGTTGCTCCTGCTATTACCCTATCTTCCTTTTTAAAACATTTCTTGTGTACTTCTGCTGAGTGAAAGAAAAAGGCATAAATACCATCTTGTTTAACATCTTCCTGTCTCCTCTCCCTGCCTTGCAGACAGCATTATACATCTTCCTGACACCACCATTGTCTGATTCATTTGACATATGCACCAAAAAAAAAAAAAAAAAAAAAGTCATGTTCTGAACAAGAGCATAACACTGTGATCTCATTCCCATCTCAGACTCCGCAGCACCTCCCATTACTTGCTGTTTTAGAAAAAGAAGGACTGGGAAGCTTTTCCAATTTGCTTACTGGGAAACTTACAGAGGAGATGTAGTAGTGGGAAACCAGACCAGCAAAGGCACATGAGCATGTTGGAAATCAAGGAATTTGCCACAGGAAGTTCAATTACTTATATCCTACCTAAGAGTCTAAAACAGTGAAACCTTTCTCATCTTCTATTACTTAGTAATATTGAGGAATGCAGATATTTCCAAAAGGGAACACCACTTTGAAAGGGACAGGGACAGGATGGCAGGGACATTCTGACTGTATGATGAAAATCACTGACACCTTCTGTGTCATCATTTTCCTCTCTTTTGAAATAAAAATGTCTCAGGTATTACCCATATCTGTGACATCAAAGGTTATGATGAAGTTCCCCCTTTTGTCTGGCACTCCAGCAAGTCAATGTAAAGCTTCCTGATGCCTTGTCTCATACAGTCATAGAACTGTAGATCTCTGTGTGTTGGAAGGGACCTTTGTCTAGTCCAGTCCCTGCAATAAGCAGGGACATCTACCACTTCTCTGGATATTTCACCATTCTCATAATAAAGAAATTTCTTCACATCTTCTTCCTTCTATCTGGTCTAAATCTACCCCTTTTTAGTTTAAAACCATTACTGTGTGTAAAAACCTGTCACAACAGGCTCTGCTATAAAATCTTGATCTTGTAGGCCCCTTTAAGTACAGGAAGGCCACAGTAAAGTCTGCCCAGAACCTTCGCTTCTCCAGGCTGAACAGCTGCAATTCTCTCAGCCTGTCTTCACAGGAGAGGTCCTCCAGCCCCTCATCACCTTTGTGGCCTTTGTCCGGATTGACTCCAACAGGCCCATGTCTTTCCTTGTGCTGAGAAACTCAGAGGTGCATGCAGTGCTCCAGGTGAGGTCTCATGAGAGTAGAGCAGAGAGACAGAATCCTGTCCTTCGACCTGCTGGCCATGCTGCTTTGGATGCAGCCCAGGATACAGGAAGGTTACATTGCTGAGTCATGTCCAGTCTTCTCATTCACCAATATCCTCAAGTCCTTCTTGGCAGGGCTGCTCTCAATCCCTTCACCCCCCAGCCTGTACTGATACTGAGAGTGGCCCCAACACAGTTACATGATGTTGCACTTGGCCTTGTTGAACCTCATGAGGTTCCCATGAGCCCCCTTCTTGAGCAAGTCCAGAGTCCCTCTGGGTGGCATCCCATTCCTCAGGTGCTTCCACTGTGCCACTCAGCCTGGTGCCATCTGCCAACCTGAAAGTGCACTTGACCCCTCTGTCTGTGGCAATGGGTGAAGATACTAAACAACAGTCCTTCCTGCTTGAGTGCAACCCTCATTGCCCCTCATGTGAGGCTTCTGTCTCAGCCACAAGAGGTCACAACTGAGAAATGGCTGTGCCCTGCCAGCTGAGACACTGGCAGTCTTGCCCCAAAAATGTGCCTCTGTTCCTCTTTCCCAGTCAGCCACAGGAACATCTGTTCTGCCTACAGCCATAATAACCCATTAGCAGCCTGGCCAAATGAGTGAACTGCTACGTGTCTTTGGAGTTCTGCCAAAGGACAACAGACCAGGGGCAAGGAGGGTTGAAGCAAACCAAATTGGGTGCTTGGGTGGACAGGGGAAGTGGAAAAGTGGGAGAAGAATTGGAGAGGAAATGTTGAGGCAGATATTTTTTTTCATTTCTTCCCTGCAGTTAAAGCATTGACAGATAATTTATCACACATTTTGATGGTGCTCCAGCTGGCAGGGAAAAGAGCTATCTGTTTATTAATTCAATTAGCCTGCTTATTTATCAGCGGAGGGCGAGAAGGTGCAGTCACAGGCCAAACTGTGCCAGTCTCAGACCGCCTGCTGTCGGGCTGAGAGGATGACTCGGAGTGGGAACATCCCGCTCCGGCCGGTGTGCTCATCACTGCATTATCTCATCCCTTCCAAGGTAAGAAGAGTAAAAAATAAAATAAAAAATCTAAGAGCACACATTATGCACACCAGTGACTGTCCAAAGCAGGCCTACAATCAGAGCCTCACAGCTTTGATGCCATTAGTTCCATGCCCTAAAAGTACTGGTTATGTCTGACATTCTGGCCAGAACTGAATTCTTTACTTAATATAAACAGTTGAATACACTTTGAATTTTTAATTCAATGGCCATAGTGTCCAAACCAACACCTTAGTACGGCACAGGGCTGCTGGAGGGGTAGGAGAGGGCAAGGAGTGTGCTGCCCAGGTACACACCAACACTTGCGATCTTTAAGAAAGAGACATTTGTGGAGGAGGAAGAAAACACACGGGGGAAAAAGGCTGGCTTTGGAATGGCAGAGAAATGCCCTGAGCTAGGAGGGCTGGAAGAGTGAGGCCAATTCTTCTTTCAGCCAGTCTATGAATACAAGTTTTCCCTGCCACTTGTTAAAAATTCTCAGAGTTCTGGCTGTTGAAGCTCCGAATTCAGAAAATGTTGTGCAGAATGCTGCTTAGAGCTATCTGAGCTGAAGTGTTTCTAAAAACACAAGATATGTGGAAAGTCCAAGGTGCTGGAGTGTGATTTCCCTATAGCTAAAAAATTCCTCCAGCCCAAGAATCTGCAGACCATAATTTCTATGCAATTCCAATGCTGTCATAAACAGTGTTTATTTTTCTCTCGCTTCTATAAGACATCCCGCCTCTTTTTCTGTCATACATAAACACAGTTGCAATACAGAGGTACTGGTTTCCAGTTTTTGTGTCTACATTAAAGGCACATACAGCTTTCTGTTCATACAAGTAAGTCCTGCAATGCTTTGACTTAAAAATGAGACTGCTGACAGAGGGTCTCCATGAGATAGGAGGACACACATGCTCTCAAATGGTCTTTCATTGCTCTTCTCATTTGGTTCCTGCACCACCAGATGTTTAAGTAAAGCTGGCATTTTAATTTTTTTTTTTCTTTAAGTTTCTTTAGACTTACACTTATACCTTCTGGACCTTTGCAGGATATTTTAATTGCAGGACACCATATCTAATTAGGACGGCAGTGAATGTTTCCACTGTACATAAGCTCAAAGGAGCCTCTAAAAAAAAAAAAAAGGTTGTCTATAAATACATCTCCTCTGCCCCTCAGTTTCACAGCCAAGTTTGGCTTTTACTTCTCCTGGCTGATGATTAGTTTAATGTTCTGAACCAAGATCCTGCTTGACAGATGATTCCACTACCACTGATAGTTTAGACCACCTATCAACATTTTATAAATTCTTAATTTTCTCACTGCAGCCATATTGAACAGTTTCGTGCAAATGAGGCTTATAATTACCCAGATAAATCAGTCCAAAGCAGTATTTCTTAGGATCTTTCTCAATTTTCTCCCTGGAGGATGGGATCCCATCTGCTTTGCTACATTCAGGCTAATTGAAGGGCACTGACTTTTCCAAATGGATTCATTAATTACTCTCGCCAGATTCTCTGAGGGGTTCCTCATTCAATGGGTGACACTTGTGCTGTGCTATACCATCCACCCATGTTTAGCAATGTAGCTCTGACTCTCAGCTCTGAGCTAAAACATTTGCAGATGCATTGGCAGGAGTGGTTCTGGCCTTTTAACTGTACAGTGTTAGAAAACAAATGTAATTCTGCTTCTCCTTTGCTTCTAATTTAATATGCATTCAGAATCTATAAATACTGTAACCATGACTGTTTCAATATGTTTTACTCTTTGCCATCATAAATATAAGCAACTACCCCAAAGACAAAACCAAAAGTTTACAGGTATTGCATTGCCAACAGCAGAAAAAGATCAACAAGCATTTGCTGCCATATTTCAGAAAATCTGGTACGTGTAGCAGTATAACATGAAATTAAATTATTAAATTTAAATACAAAGCTGTCCCATATAATTCTGAGTCTTCATTGGTTTTATTTAGTACAGCAGTAGCCTAGGTTTTCAATAAACCCACATGTAATCATATTGCTCACTGAAACATCAGGGAGACACCAAAGGGAAATGAAGACCCATCTAGCAAAGACCTAATTTAGGAGAGGATTACAACCACTTAGGTGATGGCCGTCTTCAGACAGAAGCAAGCAGAAGGGAACCTGCCAGCACTCATAGAGTCTCTGCTGGAAGCTGTACAATGTTCCCCGACAGCAGGCACAATTTCACATTGCTTAAAATATTTTATATATCCAAGTGCTGGGTTGGTTAATTCAGGTCTATGAGGCAACTGGCCTGGGAATTGGTGACACAATCTGCTGCAAGTGAACAACAAGCCTTCATGCTTTCCAGGAATCCTAAAGCATTTTGTAAACATCAGACCCAACTGTGGAAGTTGCCTGGCCTCTTTGCATAGGTCCATTGCTGCTGCACCTCACACTGCTTTGAAGATGAAAGCAGTGTCACTAGATGTGGTGGGACACCCACTTTACAGATGACTGAACTAAAAAGCTCTGAGATTGCCTCAATATCAGAGAAACCATTAGTGTCAGAGCCAGAACCACAGTCCAAGAGCAGACTTCCTTACAAATAGGCAACAGTGCTGCTCCTTTTAATTCCATCCTGCCAATGGTATTGCAGGTCTCCAGGATGCAAAAAGGATCAATCTTCTTGTGCCTTACTAGAGGCGGTAACTTAAATCTAGGAACAGACAATAGATAAACTGTAAATGCATATGTATATATTTAGCTTTAACTAGGTGGCTGCTCTGGGCAGTCAATATCATCCAAACAAAAATGCAATGATACAACTCATCTAACAAATCACTGAATGTGTAATTCTTCTCACGTAATGTGTCAAAGACATAATTATTCAGATAAGCAGACCATGTACATAGGGTTGTAGGTATGGCACAGGGGTGTATGTAGGGATGTACTTTGCTCTACAATTTAGTAAGTTATTTCCCTTCTCTGACATCCTTTCCTTCTTAGCTCAGCAATTGTGCTTCCCCAAAGCTCTGACCAAGATGGACTCGATAAGGAGCCTTTTTTTTTTTTTTTGAATTGACAGAAAAGTTCTTTGTCACAACTCTCCCCTCTGATTCACAGCTTATCTTTTCTAGATGAGCTACCCCTGCTCACTCAGCAGCTAATAAATTCACTCCTTCACTGTCCAGTACAGCAAAGCAATGTATCTTTCAAAGAGAAAGTCTGAAGCAAGTCTGTCACCACCTGGCAGGACAGTGATTCTGAGTTTGAGTGCCTGGCTACTTGCTTTTTAAAATTTTTCTTTATTATTTATTTATTTTCAAATCTCATTTTGTTTGTCTCTCATCTCTATCTAGTTTATAAACAACCATTCAGTGGTCAAAAAACAATTCATAAATTGTTCACCAAAAAAAGTAAAGCTAAGCAAGGAGGCCGTATTCCTGCTGTTTATTTGATTTTTTTTTTTCTCTGTGGCCAGTGCTAGACCAAATGCAGCAGAGAGGCAGGTAGGCAGCTGCCTTCCCCTGCCCACCTCTGCCAGCTGGATGGTGGCTGCAGGGCAGCTGCACTGCTCCTTGTCATCTGAGAACCTGGACACTCAGTTCACCCGAGTCCATGGCAGCGCTGCCAGATAACACCACATCTGGTTGTGTTTGAGCTCTCGGAAGGCAGCCAGGGGCTATTTTTGTTTAGGTTTATACATTTTATCACATTTATGACAATGAAAATCTATAGCTTGAGTACTCCAGGTCCAAAGGGACCCGGGCATGCAGAACCTATGAATCATAAGGAACGTTTTTCAGGGAAAAGGACATTCAGTGCGTTTTGCAATGCAAGAAATCAGTCTAGACATTACTAAGTTTTAAAAAACAATGTCAAAAGCACCACACTAAAATTTTTCTGAATTATTTTTTTTTTAAATTTCAAAACTAGCTCCACATGCTCAAGTGAACTTGATCACCAGCCCAAGACAGTGAGCTAGCCTTAGCCCTAGCTGTGCCACTGCTACACCTTTTAATCTGGAGCTGAGGAATATGACATATTATATACACCAGTGAATTGTAAAGTAGGTAATTTTCAGTGCAGCTGACAGAAGTGATCAATTGGCCTCACTCCTTACAAATGCCTCACCTTCTCTCTTCTCCCTCTGCTCTCCTCCCTCCCTGCTCCAGAAATGCCTCAGACCACAACATCCATCAAGTCACATACACTGTGTTTCGCACAGGACAGAAAGCATATTTGCCCTGTATTTCAGTATTACAGACAGTTTGGCCCTACAGAGTTCTGACTCAGTATTATTTCTTATCACAAGCCCTTTTTCTGTTGCTGCTGCTTGAAGAACTATTGCTATTTTATTTCTCATTACATCTGAGGTGGAAGAGAAAATGTAATGGGATATAGTAGCAGTTAAAACTGGCAGCAAGTTGTTTTAAATTTTTTCCCAATTCTTTCCCATCAATTTTATCAGCAATTTTCCCCATTAAAACAGCATTCTGAAATATTTTAGTAAGACTAAGGGACAACCTCACTAATTTAGTATTTTCATTTCTTTAAAGGAGGGTCCTATATAATTTCACCAGTCTTCAAAGTCCATACTGTGAAAAGGATATTTTTAATGTTATATTCTTCTGACTGAAAACCATGGAGGCATAGATGAATGTGTTTTTCTGATCTTAAAATCACTATATTTTAAGTAAGAAGTTATATGATTGAGAGCAATACGTATTTAACAGGATTTCTCCAAAAAAAGGAAATATTGATTTATTTTACAACCATTTCATAAACTGGTAAATGCTTGGGTGGACCAAATAATGTCCACTTAAACTAGACAGACACTAATTTAAACTAAAATTAGACAAATTTCAGCAGCTGCTTCCAGAAGGTATTACTATTATTACTATTAGCCATGATGATTTAAAAATAAAACTCATCTATGCTAGACATATTATGATTTATTTTCCTTTGGTCTCTTCCTCCTTTTAGTTCTGGGGGTTTAAATTACTGGAAAATAAATAAGAGTATACTTTGAAATAACAAAATCTTCACCCGTGATGTCAAACTGTGCAGCCAGTTTCACAGCCTGTCTGCAGTGCAGCATCTGACATGAACTGTACTTTCTTCAAGATTTGTTTCTCTCACACTGTGGCAAAATAGGATAAATTAAATATACCCCAGCAGAGATACTGGAAGAATTCACTTCACGTATGCAGTTGTTGCCGTGGGACAGCTGAGTAAACAGCTTGCAAAAGTCTGTTTGAAGACTGCCAGCTAGTTACACCCATAATTTGATCTCTATTAACAAAAACAACGCAAACTGTCGCAATGCCCCGAGTTGATTACTGAGCATCTAAATTATACAGTGTTGCTTGAGTAACCCTCTGCAGCAGCAGGGGCTGTGTTTTGATACATATTTAATACTTCCCACCTTGCTGAGTAGTAGAACATCCACCAAAACCAGCAAATGCATAGGAAAAGCCACTGAGAGGTTTTGGCAATATTATCTCATGACCGACAGAAAAATAGTTGTGTAATACTGCTCAATTCCGTGAGTCAGAATAACGAGTCTTATAAATATGTCCTTCTGAGCTGGATATAGAACAATCCAGGGAGTGAGAGTGATCTGGGGGAGGGGGAACATCCAGAGTAACTTTCTTTGCAAATAATGCCATGGTCATGTTCAAATAGCTGGTTCAAATTGATGCTCAACATTGCAATGTCAACAAAGATACCTGCACTGACTTACTAAACTTCAAAGTAATGTGCTGACAAAAAACATAAGACTGCTTGGGATGAAAGCAGAATTAGAATGGAAAATAACAGCTTGCTGGTGGCCCTCTTCCTGGAAATCTGGGAGTCCTCACTGAGACTATCCCAGTGAGTTATTCCACACTAACGTGAGGATCAAACCACCCAAAAAAGCTTGTATGAGGACTCCATGGATTCACAGCATACTCCAAATTTAGGCCTGTTGATTCTGTTTGGTTAAAAAAGGCTTCACTAATGCAACATCACACTTATTTATAGAAGTAGAAATTTAGACTGAGAGAACCCAAATTTTTGTTTGTGGAAACACTATGATGGCTATTGTGCAACACAGCAAAACACACATGTACTGCAGTATTTTTAGGCATGTTACCACATTTAAGCCCATGTTGCTTTAGCATACATTGTCATTCACTACTGTCCTTTGTAAACACATAAAAAACTCTGGAACTGAAAATATCACATAAGACATATGTTGGGAATCCCTGTTTTCAGTGATGGTTAACACAGTAACAGCACAAGCAATCTGTGCCTCCGCAAAATCCAAATGACCATCATTCTCAATATTTGTAGCAATTTCAGTTCTTTTGATGAATGGCCATTATAAAAACACATATTTTTAATCGTACTGGGTTTGATGAAGTTTTTAACTGCAAAAGGCCTGGCAAGACAGATGAGGACTTCAGAAAAAAATTTAAAAATTATGCATTCAAAGAAACATGCGCCCTCCTGTTCAAATTTTTCTTTCCACATTGTCTTAACATATTAAGAAATCTTAGCACATTAAACAGAATTGTGCAATAATTTTAGAGATTAATGGCAAGAGTGGGAGAAGACAATGACTTTTCTCTGAGAAATTATCTAGAGGCACTTTGCCTCCAGTCTCCAATTAAAAAGAAACCACAGAACACCTTTTATCTTCCTCCGTTTCAATTTCTTCCTCAAAATACTGTGCTAAAGCAGTATCCTGAAAAAAAAAAAGCCCAACCCAAACCTAACATCCCCCAAGAACGAACTAGGTAACATAAGCAATCTGGGTAAAGAGGCTTTACAAAGTACACAGAGTTTGAGCACAAAGTACACAGAGATTGTGCTTACTTCACAAAAGCTTGTGTGCTTTACTCTGAATTCTATAGACTATACGCAAGAAGTGCAGCAAACGGAACAGAATTATACATGCCCCTTGGTGTATCACAGTGACCAAAGCCAACTCTTCCAGCTAGGTTATGGTTCTTCAGTACAGATGATCGACACAAGCCCAGTACAAAGTACTAGCAAGCATCCCAGAAATTCCACTGTTCATGCAAGTGGTGTGACACAGAGTTTATACACATTGTGCAGGTCACCTTGCACATCGCTCAAATGTGGTTTTGCATTAGCATTAGAAGGACAGTATTGTCTAAACAACAGACAGCATATGAAATTGCAAATTATCATAGTGGCATTTAGGATGGAGAAGGAAAATGTTTTGTTGAATTTGTGTTGTCAGTCATTGCACACACAGATTGCAGGGGTGAATTGCTGCATATGTGTCTAACAGTAGTTGAAGTGAGTCTTTCCCTTCATGCTAGACTCAAGACTGCATTTGTGCACACACCCGTGTGTGTGTGTGTGTGTGTACACCTCTTTCATTGTACTCCCTTTCATTTGCCCCCCTGTAAAACTCTCCTGTGCCCTCCTGCTCAGGCCCTCACAGGTCCTTGGGCACAGCTGCCACCACCTCAGCATCTCACTCTGCAGCTGCTGCAAAGCAGTTCAAGGTCACTAGGTGGACAGCGAACTGCAAGCACAGTGTGTTATTGCTACCATGGCATTTCAAGTGGAAATAACTGCGAGGTTCTTCGCAAACCCAGAATTTCCATAAAGTTCACTTCCAAGTGAGTATAGAGTATACGGACAGAGAATGAAAACAACGGGGGCGCTTGGTAACGTTTATAGTTGGGAAGGCAGCAGCTGAGTGAGAGCTCAAAGAGTTGGCACAGGATCTCCTTCTCCTCCAGCAAAGCAAGGAAAAGACATTACTGGAACCAGGGGGGAAGGCGGGGAACTAACACTGTGGAGGAGCTCAGTGCTTGAAGAGTTACAAACACGCCGCCCCATCAAGGGTAGGACTCTGCTGTTGGACACAGGGACTGCAGTGAATGAAATCATTAACTGAAGCTACAAAATATGGAAAATAAGGCATCAAAAAGCTGTGAGCCACCCACTCAAACCCATATGTGAAAGTATAAATCAAATGCTAAGTGCCCAGCAAATGGCACTTGGCACTATAACACTACATGAAGTGCCAGCTAAAGATTTCCTTCTATGTTTGGGGTAACTTTGGGTTTTAAGACCTTTGCCACAAACGAAAATAATTAAAAATACATGTATACATTTTAACATACATGTAAAATACATATTACATACTTTCATATAAAAATACATGCACATATTTTTACTGAATTTAGAACCAGAGACCAAGAATAAAGAAACTCTGAGAGAGTATCAATGCTACTCTACATCTACTGGCTCCCACCACTGATTTCTTGTAAAACCCTGGTGAAGAAACTAAAGGGAACTGACTTCAGCATCTCTGCCAAATCTGTCATTTCAACAGGAAGCACTTTCTGCCATGCAGTAATAAATGTTTCTTGCTGGCAAATTCAATTTTTTACCATTTCTAGCATCTCACTAGGTCTGGCAGCAGGCACCTTCACCAAACTTTCAAGACAGCCTTTTATAGAATCTACATAGTGTCTTCTATTGTAACAGCGTAAAAGCAGCAAAAACCTTTTAAGTCTGCTCTTTCCCAGTCACTGGTGAACTTTAATGAGATTCATGGTCCAAAAGGCAAGTTTTGCTTTGAATTTCCTACTGAATATATTGGCAAAACAACAGCTGTCGCACAGTGCTAAGGCTGTCTCCCACCCACCCCCTGCTTTGGCACAGCTTCCGTGGATGTGTTGATTCATCTGTAGGAGAAGGGGAAAGCACTGGACCCACTGGCTGTAGCGCGTAGGAAGGAGGTGCGTCTGCCAGCAAATCTCTGGACTTTGATCACTCCTACTTATTTGCCTCTGTCTCCCTGCTGCACTCATTTTGCCTACAGTCATCCCACCTTGGCAAGCATGTGTGCAAAAGCTAATAAGCCAAGCATAGTCAAGCCTAGTTAGTATAGAGATGGGAAACCTCCAAGGAAAACCTAGCTACTGCAGGAAGACATCCAGCTGGCACGCGGCTTTCTTTTTAGCAAGGAAGAGTCACCCAGCATTGTGCAGTAGGTGAGGGGTGGCAGAAATTCAGTGGTGGAAAGCACTTTTTCCTCTTCTCTTCCATACAGAAGCCTGGGTCACTTATAGTAACTAAAGGGATGTAAGAATTTACCTAGAATGGTCACATGAAAAGAGATATCCAGAATATCCGTATTCTACCTCCTTAAAATTACGATTGCAAATCTAAAATACGCATCCCCCTTTTCTGTTTGAAGTTATTGAAAGAATTTGGTTCTCTAAGAAGCTACAACTTTGTACCTCAAACCATTTTAGTATAAAAAGTCATTCAAGCTTACTAAAGGCTTTGATGTGAAATACAACACATCTAACTCTGCTTCTCACACAGTCATTTGGACCCACGTAAAGTGCAACATCCCACCACCTGAGCAATGAAGACGGTGTCTTACCTATGTGTAAAAATAAATGCCAAATGCCTATAGGGTAAAACCCAGTATGTCCTGGAGCAGTATTACTCAATTGGTGGTCTACATCAGAAGGTGGTCCATGAAATGTGTGGAAATTCATGCACATGGTACTGTGCAGCTGGGAGGTCACTATTTAAAGGCAGGACTCTAGCTGGGAATGAGTGCCCTATTTGTGTTAATGTCTAATTAACATGTTTGTAATTAGCGCAACAAATATATGACCTCACAGCGTAATATTCAGTTTACAATAACTGCTGCATAGCTCATCTATCACACCATTGACACCCCTGCCCTCCCTGCCCAATGTCTAAACAACAGCGGGATGCAACATTATCTGTGGAGTTTGTTTGTAACAGTGAGATGCCCTGCCAGTTTTAAAGGAGTGAAGGAACACTGCTTTAGAGAAACATTCAGGGGGTGCTTTAGGAAAGGTTTGTCTTCCTGGTTCATACATTTAGTATTAATATCTCCCATTTTATGGTATTTTTACCTCTGGGTTTCTGTTCTACCACCCACAGTCACTGTAATTTCCTACTACTTCAGCATCCACCCACAGATTCTCTGAACAATATATTGGGCTCTTCAGGTACTATGACAATACTGATACATAATAATTACATTACTATACATTTGCATACCCATGCTACTTTCTCCAGCAACTTCTGGAGAAGGTGAGGCAGTAACAAATTAGAGCTTTACCAAGAGACCCACAAGGTGATCAACTAAGAATGCTACTTTGGTCCTGGTGATGCAGAGGGGATATGTTGAAAAGCCTGGCACTGTTATCACTGCACCCATTTTCATTTCCATCTACGTGGGAAACATTTCGTTTTCATCAAAGCATGACTCAGGAGACTGCTTTTTGATAGAAATGAGTCTTTAGTTTCCAAAACCATGGAACATCTACGTTTCACCCAATTTGTTCAACATCATGTGAAAGTATTTGCAACTCTAAGCAAACCATTAAAAATATCAGGAAGATTAGGAAGAAGAAGACACAAACAACCAGGCAGGATTGTGGCCTGACAGATGTTTAATCAGGACCGGATGGAGTAGTAAGTTAACAAAACGTGCCACTTCAAAACAACCAAAACCCAAGCACTTCCCAAGGCTCAGAATTCAAACTGGGAAGGAAAGAGAGTGACAGAGAATGCAACCCTTCCCTGCAACTGCTCTGACAGCTTTTGTGTTGGAATATTGCAAATCTTAACACAGGGTACCAAAGCCTCACTATTGAGAAAATCCCAGCTTGCTGAGTGTACTAGTGCATGTGATGTTTATATTAACTACACGTTACTACGGAATTCTCAAAAAAAATTTACTACAGGGTTTACAGATCTATTATCAATAAACTTCCTAATTAATGTGTCTTAGACAGTCCATTCCCCTTCAGTCTAATACAGAGAAATGCTAAATTTCAGAATTATAATCATATTATTGCTGTTGCTGTGTAGTAACAGGGGGAAATACTGACTTTTACAGATCTCGGATTGTTAAAAATCTTTGAGTAATTAAAATTAATGTGGAAATTTCTGCTAAACTGCTTAAGAAATACAGAAGCTCATTGCTAACACTGCTCACTCTGATGATAAGTTAAAAATTTGCTGAAGACATCAGACCATGAAAAAAGGCAAAAAAATTTTAAAGGAACATCTGCTCTTTTTTTTT
>VWZU01003230.1:209199-289114 GCA_013397095.1 Sterrhoptilus dennistouni | reverse complement strand
TTTTTTTTTTTTTTTTTTTTTTCAGTGGCAGATGCACAGTCTGTCATGGGGTGGCACACTCACATGTAATATTTTTTACAGGATACAATTTTCATTTATCTTTTAAAAAATTACAGCTAGAATCTCAATTAGAAGAAAAACTTTAATCATAATGAGCAAAAAATGAATAGAAACAGAACTCTTACTGAGGGATACTGCAAGGTTGTTTAAAAAATCTTTCTACTGGCAAATGTTGTTGGTTCTAGCGAAATCCTCCCATTTTAGTAGAAACTAATCTAATCACATGAAGCAGAAGCACAAAAAAAAAGAAAAAAAAAGAAAAAAAAAAAGAAAAACACACAAAAAAACTCCACAAAACAAAACAATCACCAAAACCCCCCAACTTTTTAAAAAAGATTAATGTTTTTTGCTAAGATTTACTCCTGAAAAAATTATTTGATCCAATTCTTAAACTTGAGATAATTCACTTGGAAACAGTGACCTGTTTCTGCCTCTATCCAATCAAGGAAAAAAATTCCCAGTATAGCAGGGGTTGAACCATTTTACTTTTAAGTTTATTTTTCCTTGTTGTATTTAATGTTCTAACCAGACGTCCTACAAAATAAACTACAACAAGCTTGTCTGGACATTTAATAAGGGCCAGATTCAGCAAACACCAGCTAGTAAATTTAGCATTTAATGGGCACAATTCATTGGCCCAATTTTGTAAAAAGAGACATATTCAGGCAAAGATATTACATGCAGAGATGTCTCAGAGAGATATTGCTAAAGTGTACATCGATTTTCATTTATACAATTTAATTCTTGGGTGTGAAAACTTTGTTGTGTAAAGACTTGCACCATTTCAACCTAACAACTATTTCTGAGTTATTTCCAAATAGATAAGTCCAGTAGACTTATTCCAATATGCCAGTTTCAAAGTCAGAGAGTTCACTCCGAGCCTTTTTTGATGTTTGACTACAGAGGTCAAAGCAAAGAGGACATGGTAAAGACCCAAATTACCCATTTTCATTCTGAATGCCATAGGAGTAATTTCTGTGCTTCATAATAAAATCATAGAAACCTCAAGGTTGGAAAAGACCTTTAATATCATTAAGTCTAATCATCAGCATAGAAGCACCACCATGTTCACTATTAAACCATGTGCCCAAGGGCCATATTCACATGTCTTTTGAACACTTTCAGGGATGGTGACTCCACCAGTCTGTTCAAATGTTTTAAAACCCTTTCAAATTTTATCAACTTGTGATAAAATGTTCCTAATATCTAATCTAAACCTCCCCTGCCGCAACTTGCACCTAAACAATTGGATCATTATGTGGATGCATTTCTTTGTTATCAGTAAATCAGTCTACTCCACTGGTAGAAAAAAAAGCAAAGCTAAAAGAAAGCTAAAAGGGCTCAGCTAACATTAAGGATGTGTTTTCTGTATTTTTGTTCCAGGCTGTGTGAAATAAAAGCTTTACAACTGGACATGGAAGCACCCAGCTAATGTGGCACTGAGGACCTGATCCCACTCCCAGTAAAGTCAGTGCAAAGACTTCAGCAGTGTTTGGATCAAGCCTGTTATATGAGGTGAATGAGTAATAAGAATAATACACAGAATGATTCACATTTAATAGGACTATTGTCAAAATGCAATGCAATCAGGAGTTTTGGATCCCTGGAATGTCTGCCAGTGCATGTCTTTTCTCCTGATTCTCTCTCTTTATTTCTTCGCAATCTATATGGCAAAGTAAGAGCTGGCTCAAACCACCACTGATCGCCAACAAATGGCTCAACACACAAGTGAAGGGTGGTGCTCCTTCCTCAGCCCAGCTGGGTTTTGCAGATTCTAAGGGTGGGTAAGGGCAATGCAGAGATGCTGAACAGGTCCAGGACACAAAGTCAGACCAAGCTGCTGTGATCAGTTGCCCTGGTGAATTGTGATGCCCCCACTGCCCCTGGTGCAGTCTGGTTCTCCCAAGTCCATCCTTTTGTATAGAGTTGTGAACATGAAGGAAATTATAAAGTTTGCTCAGATCAGGGAAGACTGCAGAAAAGGACTGCAGAACAGGACAGGAGAGGCAGTGCTTTCTCATCTCCTCTGCTAGCAAACGTGTTTGCCTGTGTGAGTCTACATTGCCCCAGCAAAAATTAGCACTCCTTTGTGCCACAGTCTGGGCAAATGATAGTAAAGCACAGCTCAGCTACAAATTAGAGCCCAGGCTAAGAAGAACAAAAACATAAAATGAAATCAGTGTGTTTACTCACTTGCTTTACTAGAGTCAAAGTTATAGAAGATAGGGTAAAGATCCTAAAAGGGGCTTTCTGAATTAATTTAGGTAGGAAAAGAGAGATTTTAATTACTTATATTTAAAGGAAGAAAGAGGAATTTAAAAGGAATAACATAATGAAGTGTGTTGCAATGAATTTTTATCAAAGATATCCTTGGAATGATCACATATACTGCAATTTACTACATTGTTTTGATTTTTAAAATGTAATTTGACAACACAATTGCTTTAACTGTCTCTAGTGATAGCAAGTGATTACAACCATGGCTTGTAGTACAGCAAGAGGCTTTTTAACATCTGAAAACAATAAATAGAACACTGAAAGGCAACCTACGCTTTCAGTTATTTTTTTATTTAACAATCCCAAACAGCACTCTAATGACTAATACTGGACCTCACATTATCTCCTGTTGTTGTCATCGTCTAAATTAATAGTATATGCTGAATTTTATAAAGAGAATATGAATAGTAACAGACTGCATAAAATATTTATCTATGATAGAAAAAGTAAAAGCCACATGATACACAAGTGGGTAATGGTGATTTATAGAATGCTCACAGAGTGTAAATGACCCTACTAAATCTCATTATCCTAAGTATAGATATAAATTCCTAGGTGACAACTGAAATGTGGAAATGGCAGGAGCAATATAGATCTCCAGTCTCCAATTACTCTAAGGAAAAGTATGAAAGATTTTTTTATGAACAACAGAAGTATCAGAGAAAATAGTGGGTAATATGGTAGGTAAAGACTTTACAATCTACTGCTTCAAACTGCTTTTCATATTAACAGGAAGTGAAATCTGGGTCTGAACTCCACATTGTAAACTTAACTTTGCTCCCACTGACATCAGCCTCAGTTTTGCTTCCAACCTTCATGGGAATGGATGACATGAAATAACATGTGAAACACATTACTTTAAAAATGTATTTACCTTCTTTTTTTTTTTTACGTGGCCCTTCTGAGGTGCTGAGAAGTAATAACAGAAGTACTGCTAAGACTTTCAACAGCAACAGTGACTCTTAAGGATGTATACTTGCCTGCATTCACATGAAACAAAAAACTGATATGAGTTTTTATATGAACGTACAGCATCCACTCTCTCTCTCAACTCAGAGACAGATGAAATACCTGGAACTTCAATGGAAATGAACATGTAATGTAAAATAAGACTCCAGCAGGAAGCATCACCTGCACAGACTCTTCAGTATTATCAATCAAGTTGCAGAGACATAAAATGTAGCAGTTTGGCCCTTTTAATTCAGCAGTAAACCTATTTTTAAAAGTATTTATCTTATTTTACATCCACAACAAGAAAATTTGTTCAACTATGTCACCTAAACATCCTTTATAGCCTACGCAAGGTATAAGCACTTCCAGACAGTGATTAATCCCACTGAATTTGTGACACTTCTTTCATCAATCTTGGGACATTTTCACTTGAAAAGCAGCAATTCAGAAGGTGTGTCCAGTTCTAAAGTAGTGAGAGGTCTAAGGAAGCAGACCTGCAACTACTTCAGTCAACTGTAACTTGCCCACATTCATAAGCACATAGATCTGTACAGTCTTCCTGCATCATTGTCTAGTCTGATTCATTTTGTCTACTCTTGCAAGTATCAACATTTTTCCAGAAACTGACAAATTAAAAGAGAACAGAAACATCACTTTTTAATAAAAGAATTGGTAGCAGGCCGTTTAAAAAAAATTTCTTTCATATAAATTAGAAAGGAAAAACATCACTGGGTTTCAGCCTGTATCAAGTCTGATATGCATCAGCCTCTCCCCTCCTCAAAATAAACAAGCAGTGATATTTTCACTTCAGTCCATATCACAAATATGATCTGAATTTTATGTAGGGTAGAACAAACCCAGAAGAATTGCAGCAAGGCTGCAAGCATGAAAAAAGCATGGGTGAGACCAAATTTTGTCTCTTCCTATGCTAATGGGGGTGTAATTGACTACCATGTACGTGAGAAGTTCAAACACAAGACAAATGCACTCAGCGACTTCAACCCATATCCCACGTGCTACTGGGTCAATCTGTCAAGATCAGGATAAATACCCATAAGAAGGTGGCTTTCAAACAAAGCACCTAACACGCTCTCACAGGTAGTTCTGAAACAGACACAAGAGCAATTCTTCATTTCATTTCCTGGGTTAACTACATTCTCCTCAATTAGCCTCTATCTGTATCTCTACCATAAGCAGTTTGTGAAACAAACATCCAAATGCTTCATTTACCATTCTGGCTCTTATACAAGCCAAGCCCTTTTCATTTACTCACACATATTGTTTATGTTGAATTAGTTAAAGCAATAATCTGCAGAGATCTATTCGGCTCTGGTAATTACTTATAAATTTGCAAAAATGCTTGGGGAAAAGAAAAATGGGTGAGTATGTAAACATATAAGGAATTTGGAATTGAGAATAGCAGAAATCCAACCTACAGCAGAGACTCGGGTCATACAGCACTGACTGCCCTGATGAGGGATGGCTCAACCCAAGCAGCTTTACCATTTCATAAACCTGCACCTCCATCGAGCTGCATGGGGGCAGCAAGGGGGGTGCTGGCTGCCTGCAAGATCTGTGAGCTGTCTGTGAGTCAGGGCACTACCGTCTGTCTGTCAGGCGTGAGGAGCAAGCGATGGTCCAGCCAGGGCTTGCAGTCAGCTCTCAAGAATATGATTTCAGAGACCTGCCAACTGGAGCCAGAGGCCAAGTCCCGCTTGGTTGACGCCCCATTACTTGCAGACTTTTGCCTCCTTTGTTTGATTCTCCCTTGAATCTCCTCCCCTAGGGGAGGCCTGAGGTACGAATGCTCCTGCCTGAGCAGATTTGAAGGGAAGGGCCATGACGGATTTGTCCCCCGTCAGCTCTTTTAGCAGCTCCCTCCCTGAAAGCACACGGCTCTTGGCACGGTCCCCATCATGACCGCATGACAGCAGATACAGGAGACGCCCACTGCTTCAAGACCTCCCTAAGCATCCCCAAAAACACCAGCAGGGTCCCAAGGGCAGGAACGCCCGTCTCTACCTCTGCACCACCCCACCACTGACCTAAAACCAGTGCTCAGCACTAACCTCACAGAGATCCCGGAGCTTCAGCAAAAGGAAGGGGCAGATGCAGGGCTGCTGAACCTCCCTCCATCTGTGCATCCCCAGAAGGGAGAGTTGACGATCAGGGAATTGCATGGAATGGCCACAGTTTCTGTTTTTAATAAGGTGGAACTCCTGCTTAAGAGGAAATAGTTTTATGGACCATCTAGGCCTGGTCTTGAAACCTTGGCAATGCAGAATCATAGACCAAATTTCCTAACTTAAAACTTTAGCCAAAACCAGAGATGTTTCCATGAAACAAAAGGAAAAAACACACCTCATGCGTAGTTTAAAATCACTTGTAAAGGGAATGTTTTTGGCATCTCTCCCAGTTACTCAATATGGGAGCTCTAAGACTTGATCGAAAAGAAAAAGTAGGGAAAAAAGGCCAATGTATTGTAGTTACATTCCTGCTTTTGCCTTTTGGGGCTGTAAGAAAAAGCAATTCATAATTGCTCCAAATAACTGTTGTCAAAAACTGTTGCCTTTTTTTGGCAATATAGACAATCAATTACATCTGTGATCGGGGGGGTTGGGGTGTGTTTCTCACTAGCCTGTACCATCTCCATTACTTGAAGCATCGTTAGAAAGACATCAGCCCCTGTAATTTGATTTCTATTCTGGTATTGCGTATTTATTCAGTAGCTTTGCAAATAGACTTAAGCTCCCTTGTGTTGGAAATACTATTTACAGAATGCCTTATAAGGAACAGTTTGAAGTGATACGTACAGAACTGGGTGAAGTTAAGTGACCCAAAGACATCTGGTTGAAAACCAAATTAAACCGCTTGTGACATCTGCGTAAGTTTCCCTGCTTCCCACCTTTTCTAAGCTCTCTTCTGAAAATAACAGATCCAGGCGAAATCCAAAAGTCATTAAGTAATCCCAACTTCTTCAACTTTCTTCACTGAAAGAGCAACTAATCCAGAGTCCTCTTAGGGCAGAGGTCTTATTCACTGCCAGGCAGAGGGATGTAGCCTATGCTCAGAAGGTGCCAATGCCCTGCTTGTCTCTCTAGGAAAGATACAGAAAAAAAGGAACTGGTTTTTAAATGCCTCTTAGGGAGAGCTCAACAAGGGCTCAGTAGTCTAGAACACGTATCTAGATTATTTCTGCAGAGGACAAACCATCCTCTGTCTCAGGGCTGAATTACCCCCAGGAAGTGAATACCACTTACAGGAAGAATTCTGTCCAGGCTGGAAAAGACAGCTAATGCCTGGTGACAGGGGGCACACATTTCATACCTCAGCTGGCTTCAATCCTTGGACCCAGCAGTGACAAGTTCCATGTCCCAGTACCCCAAATTACAGAGTCTGGAGGCCCATGACATTCCAAGTGGTCCTATGCGCTGTAAAATCTAACCTGACATTAACCTGCACGACATGACCTGCTTTGCTGCTGTGTCTTGGCATACCTGCAGGCAGGCTGACATGCTTCACATGGCCAAAATAATGCAGTAGCTTTTATTAACAAAGTTAATGCCAATTCCTGACAAAGAGCATTAGAATTATTACCAACACTTAGTTGAATCCCTTGGGAAAATATCTGAACTGTTCTGGTAATTAACAGCTCACTATAATGCAAAATGATAACAAAGACAAGGAAGGCTTTAGTAGGAAATCATCCTTGAAATAAACTTCTCCTAAGGAAGTATGTTTGCTGCTCAAAACACATTTTTCACAAATAAAGCCAAAACAAACTCAGAAGTTCTGCAAGGGAAGAGAGAAAAAGGAGAGCTATTTGAACATATCTTGAAGCCCAAAAATTAATGGATGAGAAATCAGAGCTGACATCATGGCATAACCAGCAGTCTGGGACCTATTTGCATGTGGTTAGAAACGAAATTCTCCTCTGCTGCTGATGTCATTTGACAAACTTGCATTAGTGATGTGGATTGGCAGGACTTCCTTTTTTTCCACATATTAAACACCCAGAGCACACCACAGGGCTAGGGGAACCTGTGCATGTCAGGAGCACTGCGAGGATGTGCAGGGCTGGGGAGAACAATCCACAGCTCGGTGCTGCCCACGGGAGTGATGACACCTGCTACCATCCTCGGTCTGCCCCAGCCAGCACTCCACCAGCCCACATTCAGAAAGAGCTAACAGTGTGACATTTACAGAGTCGATACACATAGTAAACAAATACTACAGATAGTATGCAGAAGAAGCAAACAGGGCGATTCCTCTTTCACCCCTCCAGGCAAAATAGCTGCAGCCTGCATGAATGCATCCAGCATGTAAACCAATTAGTGCAAAAGCTGGGGGATCCAAATACCCTTCTGCATGACATAGGAGCAACCAATGCCAACTTACAGTCACATTAACTTTCCTCTGCAATTAAATCTAATACTGTTTCAAGTTAAAACGATCAGCTAAAGGTAGATCTGAAGTTTAATCTTTCTTGTTTCTTTATATCTTTATTTTATGCATGTGAACATAATGTGTTTACATCTTTTTTCTAACATATACTAGAATTATACACTGAAAGCTTTAGAACATCCTCACTATTTCAATTTCCGTGTGCTGTGACAAGAAAAATCTATGCAATCAATCACAATAATTCAAATAAGAATTATTTTTTTTGTTGAAGTAGTGCTTTTACAATTGCCTCCAGACTTTGTGCTTTTCATTAATACTATTAGTGCTATGGAATTACATACTCCTTATTTTATATGTGCTTTTCTGTAAGTCAACTAACAAAACTAATTAGTAGCCATGAAAGAACATATTGATAGAATAAAAACATAAAAAACAGTTCAGAGAATTATCAGGCTGAACCCTATATATCATGGGGCTTTGCTTAGTACTCCAGGCCCATTTCCCTAATATAAATAAACTTAGGTAAAATTGAAGATTTTAAACTTGCCTTTAAAAGACCACACACTTCCGGAATGAACCATTTTTAAATTACACATAAACACACATAATCAATCTTTACTACACAGCGAGGAATTTAGCATATGGTTGAGTGTTTTTTTTCTTTTTTAAAGCAGGAGTTTGGCACTTGTAGATGAAAATGTACAATTAGCAACAATAACTTGGACTACGACAAAAAGCAAATTTTACAGCATCCTGCAATGACAGCACTACTGCAAGAGTTAAATAATCTACAAGAAGCAGCCATGCTCATTGAGGCCCAGGCAGAATTTTGCTTAAGAGCTCCACAAAAGCAGAGCAAAGGTGGGTAATATTTTTTTAATTTATTTTTACTGTTTGAAGATTATGGGGCAGAACGACACCTGGAGTGAGTGGATGAAAGAGTGCTGAAGTCAACTGAACAGTGACAATTTACATTCACTTTGGGAATATGATTTGCAACACCAGACAAAGCTGAATGTATGATGTGTGAGGTTTCCTGGTGCTCCCCATTTCTGTAACACACCTACGTTACTGCCCACAGGCTGCTCAACCCTGTCCCCAGCAGGAATCTCGAAGCTGTGGCAGACAGAATTCCAGGGCACATGGGCAGAACAAGGTGAGAGTTCTCCAAGCGCCCCTGAGATGAGTGCAAGCACCAGGAGGCTACTGGGATTATTTAGTTAATCCTGTCTGCCTGGACACGGGCTAAGAGACCTGTACATCAGGGCTAGGGGAACTGACCCTGATCTGCTCAGTGAGCACAAAGACTTGCTAGTTCCCAAGTGACTCAAAACTTTTGGCCTCATCTCCTGCTCCATTGTTTGGAGCCATCAGAGTCTCAAGGAATTTCATGTGGACACCACTGCATCTCCCATGGTCTGAAATCTTACCTGCACTAGCTACCTGACTATGCCAGGTGTTAGAGCAGGAGAGGGACAGGAAGGTTATGCAGCAACAACACAGAACTAACAACATCATAATCCTCAGCAACAACCTAGAAACTTCTACCATCCCATCATCACTGTGTCTGGAGGACACCAGCACAAAAATCTGCACCCACATGCCTGCCCTCACAGACTAGCATTACACAGCTTCATGCATCTGATTTCCAAGACTTCACAGGTTTGCATAAATGCAAAGAAAATAAAAAGGGGGAAGCTGAAGGATGCAAGTACCTATATTTAAAGTAAGATTCCCTGAGGCTTTCAGAAATACATATAAATGCATTTATAATGCATATAAAAATATATATGAATATATATATTAAAAATATATAATGCATATAAAAACACTGCCTTATCTTTTTGGAAGCTATTACTTAAAAGTGTATTGGTGTACAAGGTGTATTTGTAAGGTAGATGGTGTAGAAACACCACAGACCATTAAAGGCAAAATTCTGCTCCAAATTACATTCACTGATCTTGAACTTGCACAAGGGTGATTACACAAGGAACAGGAAGGTATCATGGCTGAGATGCTTTGGTAGACAAAAGTAATTTAAAATGTCCTGCACTGAGGCTGTTCCAGCAACTTCAGTTTATCCATCTCCACCAACTGCCCCAAAATGAGGTCCCCGTCTGCACTGCCTCTGTATAAATTTATTTCTACATTTCTAATCCATTAGTTTCCTCAAAGTGTAATTACTTTAAAGGTTAAAAGTGTAATTACTACAAAAGGTAAAAAGAAAAGAAAGAAACTAGTGCAAAGACAAGAAATATTACCTTCTTGAAAGTGGAATCAAAGCTGCAGCAATAGCACTCAGACCTGAATATCCCTGTTTATTTACACAGGAGGTACAACACAGACAACAGCAATCTGAGCCCCCCTGGCTACCTTGCCAGCTTGCTTGGACACCGACTCAAGAGGACCACCCAGGCTCGGGCATCACAGGCTCGGTGCCCACAGTGTCTTTGGCCTTGCCTCTGAAGCTGCCAGCAAAGATGCTGATTAGGGCCAAGAAGGGATTTGGACACCTGTCTTCTCTGAACCCAAATGAGACCACCAACTAATGCTTTACACACAGGCTCCAAAGCAGCTATCACTTTCCAGCTTGACTTTTGTAGGCTGGATTTGAACTACTGACCTGGAAGCAAAAGGCTCATTTATGCTTGGGCTGCACAAGCCTGAATTCCTCCCCCTCCACTTTTTGATTCTCAGCCTTTCCTGTCCTGACAAAAACAGGCCACAGACATTTGGGAAAGAAGCAACAGCCACTAGAAAATATAATTAAAGCATAACAAGACCAGGCTTCAAAATGCACATTGAGATTAAGGGAGGTTTTGGCAGGAGTGAGGACGATGGGGGAGGCGGCGAGGGGATGCTAACAGGTGGCCAAAGGCAGGAGGAGGAGGAAAGAGAGGGAAGGGAAGCAGACAGCCTGCTCTTTCCGGCAGCCCTGCAAGTTTCTCTTGCTTCCGCCCTATAATGTTTCCTTTGCTATAATAGAGTCAGATGCAAGTTACACCAACAGACAGAACTGGAAAGAAGCACAAGCAGTTACTCTTTTGTGTCGCATTTACTGTGCTTTCCTAATTAAAAGCAGCTTCTGGTGTGTATCTAGCTTCCATAGACTGAATGTGGCTCTTTTAAATGCTACCCAGATACTTGTTTTTTGCCCACAGTTCTCCGAACACCCTTTTCCTTTTGCAGGGTCTTTATGCAATTATGTTTTTTGAAGTTTCTGCTTCACTTACTCCCCTACTTTTATGCCATTTTACATTCCACTATCACTCTCCCCATCACCCAGGCTTGTTCCTCTCTCTCTGAAAGAAAGAGAGTATTTTAGACCAGGACTAACCAGGGACAGATGCCATTTTCAGCTCCAGTGTTCATAAGTAAGTTGGATGTTGAGGGGTCAGGAAAACAGAAATTATTTTGGTGTTTGAAGAATTTATGGAGCAAAGATAAAAGAGCCTCTGAGCTACTTTTTCTACAGGAAGAACACACACACACTGTCCTGCTTGGCAACCTAGGGTCAACAAGGTTTTGGCACAGGTAACCAAAAAATGGCTAGTTTTCACAGAAAAAAAGAATTTCCATGCTTCACAGGTTGCCTCACCAGCTCCTACCTGTTCTTCCTGTGCTGGACAATGATGAGGGTACCAAATGAGCAGAAAAAAACTTTCTAAAACTTTTACAATTTTACCTTACTTTACCTTACCACACTCATGGCTCAACCCACTGCCCATGATGTGAGGGGGTAAAAAAAAGGAAAAAAAAGATCCAGAATTGGTTAATAAGCCCTGGTGTTGGTTTGATCAGAACTGAACCTGCTGCAGCACGAACATAGTACTGAGTGTCCTGCTTCCGAAACATCTGACAGCATATTGGTTGGATCCCAAGATTATCAGCAGCTGACTGAGGGAAGAGTTTGATAGGTGAGATATAAACCTATCAAACTGGCTGCTCCAGTAAATCTGGGCTGGGAAGACTAGTGGGTTCATTGCTGCATTATGTGGCAAAGGCGATCAAGAGGGTATTTCTATTTCAGACAAATTTGTTGGAAATTCAGGGAGCTACACTGAGAAGCCAAAGCAGCAAGAGGCAGTGTGGGATGAAAAGAGAGCCCCGTTGGCTCCCATGCTAGGTGGTGAAACTAGGATGGACAGTCTCATTTGAAGCAGCAGCTGCTCCAATTCTACCCAAGTTTGTGAGCTTGGAGAATCTTGTGGAAAAAGGGCGAGAAGGGCTTGCTCACTAGGCAGGATTTTTCCAAGTTCTCAGAATTCTAATTATGATGGTGGGCGAGGAACGGCGATTTGCCAGTGTACCCTTGGCAACCTGTTTATATGGCCTTTAAAGTTAATGCAAGGAATAGGTAAAATATGAACTGACACACAGATTTAGTAAATCTCACACTCCTTCAAACACTCCTCTACTAAGTCACCCTTCCACTGCCCAGTTCTCAGATGCACACACTGGGTTTTGCCATACTCTCTATATATGAGAATTCCCACTAGCGACAGAGGTGATGCCAATAGGAAGCCATCAGTCTTTAAAAAGTTGAGTCATTTCTTTTGAAAAAAATGAGAGGGGAAAAGCCCTTTGATGGGCCAAATGCTGCTCCCCCTGATGCTGGCATAAATCCTGAACATCAGTGAATATTACAAAGGGACTGCTCAGGATTTATGCTACATAAGTCAAAGCAGAATGAGGCCTGAGAACTGTTTATTTTTTTTAATGAAGGCTTTAAAAAAAATATGGATTTTCACTTATATTAGATATGTAAAGAGGTCTCTGAAGAGCAGTTTGTAAAAGCAGAGGAAACTTATACTGTGCATCAGACCATACAGCAGAGCCAGGAATGCATCTAGAGCCCTGGAAGAGGCATTCAGCTCTGCAGGCAGTGCCCGCAGCAACCCTGACTTGGGCAAAAGCACTGTATTCCTTTAAGCACAAGCTGGTGCACCATGTAGCAGAGAGGCTGTAGATTCAGCTGTGTTCTTACCTCACTTTCCCTTCTGCAGTGACCTCACCCTGTTACAATGCCACTATTCATGCAGATGGGATGGAAGACTGCATACAAAAGTTTCATTTAGGCACATAAACATGAATATTTAGCCTGTTTGATTAGAAATGAAAGTCAAATGCTTCTACTTTTTACAATCTGCAAGAGACTTTTTTATTTTTAGTAATCCTGATTTTACAGGCAAACATTGAAAAACAAGACAATGAACCACATGTAAAAATTTCTCTAGTAACCATGTTAATATCCTTGTCCTAAGTGATGCCACAGCAGCTTCTCTTGCTTAAAAATATTAGCAAGAGAGGGAACGAGAGCACATGCAAACATCAAGACTGGATAGAAGATTAATTCTTAAAAAACAACCCTGAGTCTGTTTCTCAGCAGGTGTAAACTCGTGTTGGTGAAGTAAACACAGCTCTATAGATACTACTCCTTTCTAAAACCTTAACTCCAAGCTGCTAGCAAAATACATGCCATTTAATGAAGTGAAATGTCTTTGTCTCTGTCACTTGCATAGTTTTCAACCATGCAGATAGCAATCAAAATTATAGAATTAATTTAGAATTAGTCGGAAATTACTCCACTGTTGAACTTTCTGAAGCTCAGGGTCTGAGTGCTTGCTTACACCACCTGAATTGGCTGCCTGGCTGCGCAGTCCACTGGTGCCACTAGACAGCCATTCAGAGAACCTCACATTAGGCTGTAATTAGCTCTTAACCTAAGTGATCTATTAACCCTGTTAGGAGCTTTGGCTCCTGATTTAGACAGGTGCCTCAAATCGGGCTAAGTAAATAAACCCCAGATAGTTTCCATACCTAGACCTGACATTCCACTAATTTCAAATGAAGATGAGCAATTTAATAACTTTGCACCCTATTTTCTCTGCTCAGTGGTTCTCAGCCTCAACCACTCCTCCACCATGCCAACATTGCAGTGTTGATTCTGAACAGCTCCATGGGGTACAGTCATTTGTCACAGCGTTGACTGTGTTTTGTGTACTTGGATGGTTGCTAACACGTGGCTTAGGTGGCCTGACTGAGTTCTGCTGCCCATGCGTTTTCATGAGCTTTTCATGGGCTGTACCTCTTCATAACAAGAGTTTCTATCACATGCTGCTATGTATAAGCAATCACACAACACAGATGGTAGGAGGAAATTGCAGCAAAATGGAGCTATTTACAGAAATTGTGACACTTTTTACAGTTCCAGAATAAGAGCACTCCAGTTTTTCACGGGTGTCCAGTAACACTTAGAGTCTAAGTTCAAATAAACAGATCACAGTTTACACACGTAGTGCATTCACCATGACAGCTATTCATGTGTGGCCTAAGCATAAACATATTTCAAGTAAAAGGAACCATTTAATTTGACTTGGGTAATTCTAGGGGTCGTTCCCACCACTGGATACATAATTTTCTTTGGCCCTCTTCAAAAGAGCCCTGATGCCTTTCTGTTCAGCTCACTCGTACTGTACATGTCTTTGAAAATTCCTTGTCCTCCTTCAAAGGCCAAGTTTCTGTCCATGGATGAGATTGTTCTCAAGTTTCTTCCTTGTCCTTTGAAAGTTTCTTTGGTTTACATCCTTCTTTGATTTTTTTTTGGTCTTCATCCTCCCCAGCTTGTTAATAAAAAACAGAGATGAATTTCTGTCCTGTGAGCAGTCTGAGAAGGGACAGAACTGTCCACCACAACTCAGGAACTGAGGTCTGTCAACACTCTAGGCGTTGCTGGCCAACACTGTCTACAGAATCAGCAAAATATTTTGCTGCTTCCCCATGCTCTCCATCCTTGGTAATCTTTTATTTCCTCCCTAACCACAGTCTTGGATCCTTAGACAGCCCCATCAACATCTGGAATTACCCCATCCAGTACTGCCAAATCCCAATCTGGTGAACTGTCTCAGGTTCATAAGGACATTACCCAGATCAAAGTAATAATAATGATACAAACAAGATAATGGTGAGCTCCCAAATGGGACCTTGATGTCCATGGAGTCCTCCCCTAGCATCCAGTGAAGACTGAGGCTGACAAAGGGAAAGCACCAATACAAAGTATCTTGGGAAGATTATCTCCTGTGACTCACCTGATAAATCACTGCTCTTCTGTCTTGCCTTTCCTGTATTTGCAGTTTTCCCACTTACTGTCAAGGAGGGACAAGGTTACCATGAGAAAAAGAAACAACATACTTGGACCCTGCAAAGCAGATCTGAGAGGTGACTTCAGCTATAAATTTGTTATGCAGTTAATTAAGCACATCTTTACAGGGACTCTTATAGCTATTAATCTAAAACTGATGATGTTTAGAATTTTACAAGCAAATTGGGTTGATAATTTACACAGACTCCTCCAGCTGTCCTGCTGAAGCAAGTCCACCAATAGCATTTATGAATGCACATTTCTGGATGGATTATGGATCCCTCTTATCCCAGAGCAGTGTCGCAATAGTCTAATTTTGCTGTAATTTGCTCTCACCAGCTGTGTCGTGTGGCTCTCTCCTAAACAGCAACACATGATAATAACTTTTCTATTATAAAGAGGTGCAGTCACAAAACCCTCTTTTCTTTTCATATTTGCAGGGTACGCTGAGGGACACCAAAGCATGTGGTCTGTGTTGGAAACCATCTCTTCTTCTTCACTGGCTAGTGGGTAACATTCACACATTTTGGCATCTGGTAATGGTTTAAGAATTCCTCATCTTCCACCCAAAGAATCATCTCTCAAATCAGGATGAACTCTCAAAAGATGACAACTCTGACCCAAAACGCATTTTAAATGCTGCACTTGCAGAAAACTGATTGTTGCAAGATACCACTGTGATGACTAAGCAAATGTTTGGAAGACCCTAAAAGCTGCAATAAAGAAAATTTTAGCATTGTTACTCAATGTAAATTCGTCCCTGACAGATTAGGTTTTACCCGGTGGCACTTCCAATTACACGCTTCAAATAAGGTTTTAATTTAGATTTAATAAGACAGTTATTGCATGCTAATTAAATACTAATGGATTATTAAAAACATATTTTCTGCAGGTCTAACAATCCCATAGTAAGCACATCTATCTAAACGTGAATACACATGGTTTTAATCAGTCACTGGAATTAAGTTAAAGCATAATTGTTGGAAGTTGAAATTTGTGATTGGACTCAAAAAGACAATCACAGTATGTCCATTATACAAACATGGCATTGATGGAAGAATTAATAGGGAATAATTGCACTTATCTGCTAAATAATGATATTGATTTAAAAGTATTCAGGTCATACACATTAATTGTATTTAAAGAGAAAAAGGATATAGAAGAACAAATATATTGCATTAACAGACTCATACATAGGACTAGTCAATAAATTGCATTTCTTTGAAAAATCATGCTCGACTAGAAGATATTTCATTTTTCTTACACCCAGATTTTTGCTTAGAAGTAGTATAGTGCACTTTTTATATAGTGTCTGTTAACAAAAATATCTCTATGACTTGCCAAGAATGATGTCACATTTTTAGTCTTTGGCCAATTCCTTAGCCAATTGGAGTCTACTTCTGAAGAATGTAAAACTCTTTCGAAAAACCTGGCAGCCTCATTGAACACTTCTACACATACTGATGTATTAGGTACCCCCCCTAGCAACCCAGTAAACAGAAAATAATCTAGAGATTTATTTTAACTAATGAAATTATTTAGTAATTACAGGTATTTTAATTAGCATTGCTAAGGATGTCTTTAAAAACAATTGATTATTTAATGACCAACCATGCTCTGTTGCTCTATATCACAGAAGTCACAGTGAAGTCCTTACCACACCTGATTCCATGCCAAGGGAATATGGGCAGCAGAGGAAGCCCTCATTGTGACACCTATAATTCATCCTCAGAACTCTAGAATGATAGAACTGAAGCAAACTATATGCACTGAAATTACTACTGGCTCTTTAGGACTATCTTATATTTCTCTGGACTATTTGACACAAGCCTGCAAATATACAGAGATCAAGTCCATCTTTCTGCAATGCAGGGATTACCAGCATTTGTTAATCTATTCATACTTGCTGCTCTTGGCAGATCCCTCTGAAAATCTTTTGCAGAACGATCATCTTGGGAAGAGAATAATTTTCCTTCAGTTGCATCAGCGCAAAAGTGGAAATGAGGACTCTCACAGCAGGAGCCCCCTGTTAAATACCTTGGCACAAGATATAGCAACATAGCAGTCAAAAACTAATCACATGAAAAAGAAAAATTAATTTTGTGGTTTCCCTGCATACACCAGTTTTCAGTACTTTAAAACTGCTCTCTGGGTCTGTGCTACAGCAGCAGGACAACCATTGGGAAAAAAAAAGGTGCTGCAAGCCAGACTAGAGGTACCTTGGCAGGCTGTGTGGGTAAACTTGCATTGCTCCTGCCAGTACTAAAATTATTAGATGCTATCATCCCCCCGAATTCACCAGTACATGCAAACTTTTAAAACAAACAAGCAAATCAACCACACAATGAAGTAATCGGCTGTTTTGCATCCCTCCTGGCACAGATTCAACCTCATTCATCTGATAGCCACGCTACTGAAACCAAAGCACAGAAAACTCAAAGTCAAACAAATGAAAATGCATAGACTTATTCTTGTACTCACTCTCCCAGACAGCGCAGGAAAGGAGAGACCATACAGAACATTTGCAGCGGTATCTATGGGATGACAAGCACTTAAAGCCATTCCACAGCACAACTCCAACCTAGCGCTTGTGCCAAGTTTCAATGACATGCTTCAGTAACACGAATTGCTTACTGTTGGGCTTCATTTAACCATCCTGTTTCTAGCAGTTCTCTGAACTATGGCTTCTTCTCCCCGAGAATACAAAACCCCAAGGTATGAGTTCACTGCTAAAGAACGAAAGCATCTCAGCAGCCCAGGCTGCCTGGTGATTTGCTGAGCTCCTCTGAGCCAGTTGTGAGTTTTCTTCTAATTTAACTGTTACGGTTTAAGCTAAAAAGAATCCACTCAGTGAAGCACTGTATCTGTGCAAGCATGACCATAATCCAAGCTAGGAAAACTCCCCAATAAGATTTTTTGTTGTTAAACCAGTGAAAAGTAGTGCTCTTAAAACATTACAGTGTTTGCAGTAAAGACCGAGGTTATTAAGGTTTTGCAGAAATGCTGTGGTTTGGTCTCACCTTTAGAAGAGATGCAACTGAAGTGCCTTTTTATGCTTTTTATGAATCACTAGACAGGCAACACACTTTTTTCCCACATAAAGTCACATTTAGTGACTCCAAAGCAATCTGTAAAACTTGCCTCTATCACTGACTAATTATTACTGTTGAACAAATGTTTTTCTAATGCTTATATCTGAAGCCATCAGACAAACCATAATGTGTGACCAGCCTTTGTATTTGGTAATAGCCTAACGTGGCAGAGTCAGAATCCATTCATTAGCTCTGGCAGGCAGCTCCAGCCTTCTGTGCAAGGAGCAAGGATTAATGGAGACATTGTACTCAGGGTGACCCTCATACTGCGAACCCCATGGTTTCAGCTTCATTTACAAATCCAGAAATCTTTTTTCCTTTGCTGAGGAATAACACCATTAATGAAATAAAGCAGTGATACTCATAAGGAGACATTAAAATGTAAGACATCCCTGATTTTTACTTTATTTACACATAAACTAGGATATTCCTCCTACTTAGTTTAAATTATATGCCACTAGCTCTTTCCTGTCCTCCCAAATGCACTGGGACAATTTTTTGATTTGGATGTGACTGACAGGTGGGAAAGGAAATGAACCTACTTAGTAATGTAAATAACACCTGCATGCAAAATAGTACCATATTCCCAGAAAACAATTCAGGCATTTAGGCATATCTTTTGCTCTATCTTCTTCACAATAAGCTATCCTGTTGTATAATGTACTGTACTTTCCCACATTTCAGGTTTACATTTTATGTGTTTAGCTAATAGTTTATTTCTGGCTTTTTGAGGTGGTTTAGTTGATGTCATTCCTTTCATCCTAAATATTTGTTCCTTATTTTAAATTTATCCTTGACACTTAAGCTCATGCTGATAGGGAAAAAGTAATTTAATAGAGAAATTTAAGGCTTGGATCCCCAAGCTACTTGAGCATCTGCCTAATTAGATTCTGAAATCACACTATGAAGAAGCACAAAGAGTCACAGTCTAACTGTGAACTGGGATGTTTGTTGTCTGGATTCTCTGTATTTTAATTTCATTCTATATCTGCCATCTATTAGCCAGGCACAGTATGTAAACAGTGGTAAACATTATCTAAATTGAACTGTAAATACAACACACAATTATTCTGAATCAAAGTTTAGTAGATTGTAAGGAAATAAGATTTCCTGGGAATACCATTCTTACACTATCCATGCCTTCTGAATGTATTCATTTAGCCTAAAAACAAAACAGAGATAGCATATCTCTTGCAGAGCTTCTCAATGACACCAGACAGACTACCCAACATGTCTCGAATAGCATTTTATTTTACTGAAACAAGAGGCTGAAAAAAAGAAGGCGTTCAACTCCACTCCTCCTTCTCTATAGAAAATAAATATTTTCAAAATGGAAGGAAGGAAATTGTCACAAAATTGTTTGTCCATAATTTCTTAAATTATATATTTTTCATAATTCCTTTATGTGTGGGATTGACAGAAGTTACACTACTGTAATAAATTTACTTTTTCTTTTCTTTATTCAAAGCAAAAGAAGTTAAATTTCAGTAACAATTTTGGCCTCAGGGAATCTAGGATTTCACTTACACAATGACAGTGAGTTTGTACAGCCCAAGACATCCCAGGAAAGCCATGAATAAGTGTCAAGATATCCTATTTTTCTACTGTGTATACTTCTCCATCTTGTAGTAGGTTTGTTTCAAGTACACTTCCTTTAGAGGTTCCCATTCCTTTGAACTCAGTTTGCATCACTGGAAATGTATCAGCAAAGTCTAGAGCCCTCTGATTATCCTGCATGCACACCCTCAACTGCCCCCTGTCCTGCGCATCAAGACTCACTCCATCCTAAACAGCCTCCCCAGAGGGTGGGGAATCTTTCCATTGCTCAGAGCAGAACTGATGCATTTGCAAGGCAAAAAAAAAAAAACCCACACACCTCAGTACTATCCAAGAGTAATACCTAAAGAAGCAATAGCTGCATCCCCCTGTGGCCACATGAGATGACATCATGGGTCCTTCCAGCCCCAGAACTGCTGGTTCCCCTGGCCCTGCCGATTCAGAGGTCCTCCTGAATTGAATATACAAGTGATTTCTGTCCCCCCAACATCACCAAAGCCATTAATCATGACCTCATGGTATACACAAGGAGGAGAAAGAGAGTGGCAATCTTCTCTTTTAAGTTCCTTTTGCTCTTTCCAAGTATTTCTAATAGAGACATTTCTTCAGTGCCTACACGTATAGACATATGTGTTATTACAGAAAGGTAAGAGGACCGATCTGAATGCATCAGAAGCTGAGTAAGCTGTGCTTTCAAGCGGATGAGGTGTCAAAGCCTGCTGAGCATTTACACACTGTCAGAGCAGAGCCTGGAGCAGGGACTTGCTCAGGAGCAGAGACAGGAAGCAAAATGAATCTGGAAGGAACACATGTCTAGTGGAGTTCATAGAAAGGCTTTGTGCATGCCACAGGGCATCAATAATATACCTTTTGTTAGATATAATAAAGTCTTGGCAAAGACAGGTGATGACTCAGGAAGCACAAACAAACAGAGAGAGACTGAAAAAGTAAGAAAAACAACTGCAGCCAGTTTCAAGTTTAAAAGAAATATTACCAAATCAAAAGCAACATCTCGCAACTGATCTTCCCACCACTCCAATTCATTCTTTACTGTGCTCCATAAGTGTTCAGCAAAGTCCAAAGGCCATGAAAGACAGGCAGTTAGGAGCTCCTACCCTCAGACAGATGAGGGATCTTTGTCCCCTAAGGAAGCTTCTGAATATAGAGCAGAAACACCCTCTGTGAAGTTTCCAGAATGGAAACCAAAATATTTCTCTGAGGATATTTTTCCTCTGCTCTTGGGCTGGTAACCTGATGTGCACCTTCTGTCTTGAACTCTCTTCTCTGGGCATTGGTGTGGTTGCAGCCTGTCGGGTTGCAGACCATGCAGAGGGTCCCAGAGCAGCCACGGGGCTGGCTCACCTGGGAAGGCAAAGGCAGGCAAAGCTGATTGACTCTGCATTTTCAACAAACTCTCAACATGGACAGAAGGAGCTACCTCATCTTAGCCAAGTGAACAGACTAGGCTGCTCATCTTCCATCCTAAAAGTATTCTGGGCTGTGCCTTGACAAGAAGGCTCCAGCACACCGTGGGTGAGCACTGAGAGCCTGACAATGTGCGGGTGCTGTAAGGAGCTGACACAGGAGGCGTAAACTTGCCTGTGCTGCTGAGTTTTGGGTTGCAAAAGGGTGTGGAGATGGCAGGCAATGTGGAAAGCAGTGGTCAGTGCTGGGCGTTCTTCATCTCAAAAATGTTGCTAATGCATGGTACTACAAGCAATGTCACATACATGAAGCCAAAGACACCATTTCTCTGTGTTCTGGAGGGGGCTTTTAGGGTTGCCCTAACTGAAAATGGGGCTTTTAATATTCATTTGAAGAGAACAACGCCCATACTACTACTAACTTAGATCATCAAGAAGTACTAGGCGACTAATATATCATAGTGACATGTTTCAGTGAAGCTTTGGAGACAGAGAGAGAAATACCAGTGGAAGACAGGTTTTATGGTGATGATGTCCCTAGGCCAAATCCATCCTTTGCAAAAACTGTGCTGACACTATTAAAGATACCCTAAGGATGAATTAGACTCATTACATCTTACATTACATAATGAGTGCTCTATAGGGGAATTTCTTACAGTTTTATTCCTATAACTTTTATTATTAAATAGGATTTGTACACCCCTAGCTTTAAATGAAGTTTCTAAAGCATTTTAAGACATACATCACCTAGATTATGTAAAACTAATTTATGGAACAGGTTTCCAAAACACAGATGCTTCATTTTTTGGCTCAGGCTGTTTCCCATGTCTATCTGCTGTTAAACTGCAGTTGAAGGCCCACACAGGACAAGACTGCACTTTCCATCTAGAAGCAAACCCTAACATATGAGAACATAAAAGCTACTGAGACTTTGTGATCTCCCAAGAACAAAAATCTCTGTAGCCAATGATAAAATGAGCCATTTATACACTGAAAAAACTCTTCCCATATTCAGCTGTCTTCTTTTAGGTACCAGAAACATAAAATTCAAGGCAAAGGACTTGTCCTTTCCACTATAGATTAAACATAGGTAAAATGGAGTATATACAACAAAGCTGAAGACTGCCAGTATGGTTGCAAGTTCTGTGCTGCTTTCCAGCTTCCAGAATAGAGCTCAGCTTGACATTGAAAAGCTTTGCGGAGGTTGGTCATTCTCTCAAACTTGACAGAGCCATAAATCCAAGGCACTGTGCAGCCAGGCACAGAGCTGTTTTTTTTTCCAGGATGAGAACACATCTGAAACAACACGCTCAGACAGTATGGTATTATTTACGTACAGCTGAGCTTAGGAGATCGGGTAACAGCCTCAGAAATTATCCCAATTATTTGAAATTGCAGTATAGTGTAAGAATTCTGTCAAAAGAGAGGAGTGCAAGAGGCAGAGTAGTGAGAAAAACTAAGATGGCTTTTTTTATTAATAAAGCAAAATGAACCAAGGCAAGCATTCAAAAATAAGTTACTGAAAACCATTTTATAAACTAGCTTTAAAATCTCTTAATAGCATTAGCTTACCTTTTGTTTTGTCTGAAGAAATATATATGAACCAATAATGTTCTCATGAGATTTCATTACTGAAAAGGCTCATTAGAAAAGGCATTAAAATACTAATTACCTCATAAACTATTTAGTTGTGTACCCACTGGGATAGTACTTACGAGTGCTCAAGCTCTTCATAGATCCAGCTAATCAATTAATGCTCATTACAATCAGAAAGAGTATGCAGACTGCAGTATGCAGGAGAAATAAATAAGTCAGAGGTTAGCAAAGAAAGTGATTTAGCTGTAATCGAGCCTTCCTTTGTAACACAACTGTTGTCTACTACGATTTAATTTTAATCAGCCTTTTTGGTACTTCTGGTAACGTGACTCTTCTTGTCTCAAGAATCTCAGCTATTGTTATCGCTCCTCAAAGTACATAATTTATTATGGGAGATACATCAAATGCTACATGGAGATTCAAGTGCACAGGTAGGGTTTTCACTGATACCACGCTAACATTACCTGCTGGATGTGTCAAACCAGAGGAGAGTGGCTTGGGGGTGTGTCCTGAGTAGCTTTCTCCATCAAAGAAGAGGAGCAGCCACAGAGACATGGGTGCACTGCTGGCTGTCCTGCAAAGCAAAGCCCAACACCAGCCCCTGCCTACCTTACGCCAAGGCTTGGGAAGGGTCAGGAGATGTCTGCTAGTGAGAACTGAGCTCTCATAGTCATTTACAAACACTGTGGGGAAAGGGGTCCTGCTTAACTGCCTGATAAGATGACACATATGTTCCTTCACCTCAGGAGCACCAGGACTCTCTTCACTGGGTATGGTGGCCCAGTATCAGCACTGGAAGCACCTGGAGCCTGAACAGAGCCTGTTGGGCTCCTCTCCTTCCCTTTTGCCCTGGCCTCTGCAGGGAAGCTCCTGGCATAGTGCTGTCACTATCAGTGTGGATATGGTCCATCACTTGTGACGGGAACATGCCACTGAGAAACAAAGGATGGAGAGTGACAGGAGGTACCTCATGACTTCAGGAAAATACCATTTCCCAATTACAAATACAATTTCCCAATTACGTACATCATGATTTCTCCTGTCCTGTAACTGGCAGGAAGCTCAACAGAATCTACAGAAGAATTTTTTTAAAGCAGAATTTAAAATCTCTTCAAAGATATCCAAGACTTAATCCTGGTTCCTTATCATCTCCTTCACACCTGCAACTAAAGACAGCTTCACTTTTGCGTCAGACCTGAAAAGTCTCTCCAGGGAGGTTGTACATGCTCCAAAGAAATGCATGTTCATGATTTTTTCACTATGGAGGGAACAAAACAAAAATGGGATGAAGTTTAGGCTACTTCATCCAGCTGGTCATCACCCAGGCTGCAGTGACCAGAAGCCCTAGGGATAGCTTTCCTCCTTCACTCCTGTAGGAGGAAAGAACACACTTGATGGGTACTACAAGTCATAGCTATGTTATTTGGATTTTTGTGGGCAGTATTAAACCAGCATCATGAGCCACATATACCGGTTTTACTAAGACTATTATAAACACATCTTGAACTTTAAGTGTAGTAGGAAAGGATGTTTTACTTTCTAAAATGTTTTAAATGAGATTAAGCTACCTTATTTTCTTATTTCTTATTTAAATGTAGGATTTCAGTATCCTTGAACAATCCCAGTAACCACAAATTCCACTAAGGGCAATTCATTCCTATTTTAATTCTCAATACTGATGTGGTTATATACCTTTTTTCACATAAACTCTAGATTACCTCTGGGAACTCTGTGTGCAACTAATTCAAGCATTGCTTGGATCAGATTTCCAATCAAACTAATCCACCACTAACATGATTTAGAAGACTGACAAGCCTCAGCAAATTCACATAGCCGAACAATTTGCTTTTTCTTTGTGCAAATGGTAGTCACCCTAAGTGTTAGTAAGTGCTCTTTGGATAACACACATGGATTTTCAGACATTTACTTTTCTTTTGCATTCTAAAGCACTTCAGGAAAAGTGGTGTCTAAACAGAAGATAAGGTAATACCCAAATAAATAGATGGAAAAAGCCAAATAGGCCTAGATAAGATTATGCTTGCACAGTAAAATTGCATGGAATGAAGGAGGAAAAAAGATCCACCATAACCACAGGAAAGAAAAATGGACACGTGTACAAATATGCACACATTCAAACATCTAACCAATAAACCTAGGGCTCTTCAGACTGTTAGCTCTTACTTTCACCTACTTTCACCTTACTTCCACCTTTAGTTTGAATGAAGTACTCAAAACCCCAGATTTTGTACACATCCATATATTAATGTTTTGGCAGGATTTTTTAATTTAATAAAATTCCTGGAAGACGAAGTTAGAGCAGTATCTGTTACAAATAAATAGCTTTCTCTCTGACACAGTCACACCAACACTAGCCTGCAGAGCAGCTGCACATGTCCATTAGATGGAAAGCAGATCAGGACTACCCCCACCCTTTCCCTGGGTATCTCCTGGCTGCTTTGTTGGCAGCCAAAACAAAATTCATGCTTAACCTCGTGCTAAAGAGCCTCTGTTAACAGTTGGGGAACATAGTCCATCCTCTTCACATATATTTCTCCTGAACCACAAGCAGCACATAAAGCAGACTCTAGTCAAATCCACTAATGATGCTAGGTATTTTGGGAAGGAAAAAAAAAAAAAAAAGGCAAAAAGTTGGCACAGTAAGGCAAATGTCATACTTCAGTGTATAGTGGTGTTCTGTCAGAAGCCAGACATATTAAAAATATTTACATAATTTAAAATAATTTGTACAGGTCTAGTAAAGTCTATTTTAGGCTTTGGGCCTTAATAAAAGTTTAAACATTTGCTAGATCTCATTGGACTTCATATGTAACCTTGGCATTTAAGGGCAGTATTGAGGATACGCCATTACTGAACTTTTCATATTAGTATGAGTGTGAACTGAAATACCAAAATAAAAATATAACAATATTTCTTGCGACTTGCAAACAGTCCTGGACTTTATATGTATTTCCAGATGGGGAACTAAAAATGTACTCTGTGTTTGCACATGTATATTCAGAAGTGGCTTGTAGTCTAATTTAAACATTCCAGAATAATGTGACCTAAATATAACCACATGAATCATCCATCACTTTCAAAGAAATATCTGGCAATTTTTCATTATGAATCACTGGGGACAGATACCAATACCTGTCACAAAATTGCTGGTGGTTGTTTGGTATGATGAATCAATTATAAAGATCTTCTGATATTATTTTGGGGACCGGAGAAAATAAAGTACCCTTAAATATTATGTAATGAACACCTACAGGAAGCTGAGTTGAAAAATAAAGTCAGATAAAGTTCACACAAGATTCTGGAGCAGTTGTCAAAACACCAGTGTGCAGGAATAAGAGGCAAATATGTATTAAATATTTAGTGTATAAAATGCTATGAATAACCTACCCACATATGCTCTGTAGTCAGAATGAATGTAGTCTGTACAACGTTCTGTAAAATACTGAACATGAATTCTAAATCAAAAAATGTTAAAGCCAAAATAAACAAAATGCTTACCTGGCAGAACTAAATTCTGGAAGAGCCAAATCTTGCCTAAAGGAAGTTTTGAGATTCAGAAGTAAAAACTAGATCTTCAGCTGATGCAAAAAACATACAATTCATTTGAAGTATGAATTGAATGTACGATACATACAATTTCATTTATCCAAGTTTACAGCTGAGGATCAGGGCTAAAGTTGGAAAGTAATCTTCGACTACACCAAAAATCTTAACTATGATATTTTAAAGGTAGAGGATTATGAAATTTTATTTTAAGTTGCTTATGGGGCTTGTCTCCTTTCTGAATCGTCATTCTGGAAAACTAAAATGGAGAGGAGGACTTGCAGTGAAAAGGTGGATATTTGGTTTTAAATCATTTCCAGTTGACTTAATAAGAAAAACTTGAGGAATCCTATCTGCTGTTTTCTATTTTTAAAAAGTTTTCCTTTTTTGTTTTTTCCAACATAATTTTAAGACCAAGCTTTCATGAATGAAAATGTATATCATGCAGGTAACAACCCTAAGTTAAAGTACTTCCCCACTGATACTGTTCCTAAATGAAGAATCTGATATTATCTTAAAGCAAGATTTAGGGAAGATTTCTTCAATATGAAATACAGTAAGTTTCAGTGTGACTTTAATATAAAAAAATGGGAGAATGACTAGAAGAGGAAGGTTTTGCCTAAATTGAATTCTATTCCTTAAAAATCTGACAGTTTTTTAGTCAAATCTTCATGCTAGTTCACCTTCAGCTGGTCAAAGTCCATGTTCCCCCTGCCTTTGGAATATTCCAGCTATGTCCAGTATTTCACTGTCTTCTTTGTAATGTAAGTTCTTTGAAATGAAGGAAACTATCTAAAACAGAGTAACTTGGATGTGCCCACGTTGCCAGAGTCAGTCCTCAGCACACGAGCACCAAAGGCTGCTCAGGTCCCCTAGGGGGGGTAGCCTATAAAGTGGGCCCTGCAGCAGTCAGAATAAAGGGGACACAGAGTGCAGAGGACACAACTAACTGCTAAATCCCATGCAGTCTGACCACAGAGCACATTTGGGAAGATTATTCACAGCACTTTACACACTAAAATTTCAGATAAACCTTACTGGCCAGCAATTTGCTTGTAAAAAACAGAGCTCAGCATAGTTTGCCGCATAAATGTTTCCAGGGTGGGAGACCCAGCCGGTGTCAGTTTTTAAATTACCTCCTCTGAACATAAATGAGAAGTTGCACTAATGAACATCTGGAAGACAGTACATATCCTTCCCAGCGTTGAGAAGTGTCACCAGCCATATCTGATAGAAGAAACAACAAATGCTGTGAACATTCCCTCAGACTGCACACAGCTTGTAGCACGGTTTCAAATATGCCTGTGATCTTAGAAGGAGCTCTGCAGGGGTATTTGTTAGTCCCAGTTAGGATATGGTTGACATTATGTGAAAGTAAGTGCTCTCCTGAGATTTCAGTGAAAGCCACAATGCCAGGGAAGCTGATCTCACAAGGCTTCCATCATCTCAGATGACAGAAGTCTCAGAAGATCAGTTAATTTTTGTCATTCTGAATCAAAATCTCACCAGTAAAGTTCAGGAAATTTCAGGGGCATTAAATCCAAATACAAAGCACCACCTTCATTTAGGACTGAATCCTAAATTTGAGCCTGCACCCCCTTTAAGCCTGAGGAATTCAGTCTTCCCATTCTTTCACTAGTCATGAAAAACCAGTGTATTTCACCAATTATATTGATATTACCAACGTTAATATTAACTTAAAAAAAAATATACATACATTTTTCTCAGACAGAAATTGCGTTTTCTGGAGCTGGCAGCCAGAAATTCTTCTGTGCTTGTTTCAGCTCTTCCACTGACAAATTGTGTGGCCTCTAGTGAGTCACTTTAATTTTCTTTCTCAGTCCAACAGTCTGAAATTATTTATCTCACAGGAAGACTACCTTAATTAATAAACTGCTTCATTAGCTACCACATAGTTTTTAGAAAATAGTTTTTAAGCCTGTCCATAAAGAAGAGATTTATTGCCATGAGAATTTTTCTTCCAGCTCTTGTGTCCTCAGTGGTTAAAATACGGGACCAGTAAAGTGTGAAAACCATCTCCTCCCACCAAAGCCCATCACTTGTCATGAGATGCACTAGCACATCCCAATCCAATGCTGGGCTTAATGTGGAACAGCCTGAAGCTTTAAACAATTTCTATTATTCATGGATCTTGCAAAAATCTTGGAAAATGAAAGCTGTACATATTCCAAGCAAGAGACTGAAATATATCTGTGTGAAGCAGAATTTCCCTGTAACACAACCATGTTTTTATTTTTACAGCTTCTTTCCCTGGCATCACTACCATAAGGGCTTGCTTTTACTTGCAACAGCGCCCACTGACACACAACTTTATACAAACAAAACCTTTTCTGTAAGGGACAGTTGGGCACCAAACAAATTACCCTTACATGTACGGATGTATCGGACTTAAGTTTCAAAACCTCATGGCACACAAAAGCCAACAGTTCATCTGTTGGGCTAGATGATAGCTACAGCAAGCAAATATTAGGATTGTATTTCACTTATTGCTATGGTTACAAAATCAGGGTGGACACTGGGGAGAAAAGGAGAAAGAGAAACAAATCTACAAAGGCGGTAAATCCTCTAAGGAAAGAGGGTGGTGGAGAAACAGGGAGAAAGAGACAGGGTGAGGGCTGGTGGGTGGGGGAGAAAGCAAGGTCACTTTAACACTCAGCTGAACCAAAGCAAACAAAATAATAAAAATCCAAGTTCTTCTAGGGAAATAGTACTGATAAGATCACCATGGGATAAAGTGACACAAAGAAAGAAAAATGCAAGGAATTGTTACAACTTGTGCCTGCGAGAAGCAACGCAATTCATATGCACTCGGGAGAAGCAAGATCAGACATTCGGCACATATTCGCAGCAACTATGAGTAAATGAACCGCCTTGCTTCTCCAGTGAACTTATTGAGCCTGACAGCTTAAGAAGAATGAGTTCCTACCCAGTCAAGTACATAATCCAGAATTTAGGCATGACGGGTACAAGGTCCTGTTTCAGTAAACAAACTAGAATATGATTATCTTCACCCATCACGATAATACCTTAATCCACAGCAAGGCACACTGTCTGCAGGCAAAGCTACTGCCCAGGAAAGGTTTTAAAGCACAGATCAAGCGCACACTCAAAGTTTGGCTTTGAGGACTTTAAAACATAAGCACAAATGTAACAGGAGATACAAATTCAGAATAGTGAGTTTTGTCAACAATTGCAGAAGCACTGTAGGTTTTAACTATACAACCTCCGTTCTGTGAAAACACTTCTCAGTTTCTGATACAGGAAATTTCATCACAACTCTAGTTTTTATTTGGAAGAGGCTGCTTTGCACATTGTTTTTTTCTCTTATGCTGCTTTCATTTCTTTATTGTGACGTACAAGATGAGCAATTGCTTTTGAAAGATCTGCAGAGATGCAACACTTTCTTTCTGCTCAGCAGTCCAGAATCCACAGAAAGAAAAGCCTTCTGGCCCTGAAGCAGTATGTGCTGTTCTACTAAAGTGATTCCATTCCCAGCCAGCTTGATAGGAAAACATAGACTTCAAACCGTTTATTTTGTTCAACAAAGTATCTTCAGTGACAAAGTGTGAAGTATCTAAACCTAGAGTTTCAGTGGCTCTGATCCTGCCTAGGCTGCCTACGTCAGCCCCTTGCCTGAAATCAGCATGGAAACCTTGCAAACCTGGGCCCAGAGCAGGAATCCAGAGAGATGTCCTTCCTAAGGCTGCCAGTTGTCCCAGCCACTGCTGGGACACTGTTTGGGCAGCACTCTTTGCTTCCACATCCAAGGGCTGCTTCACTGGCTGAGCCAAGTACCAAAGCGGGTGTGAGAGCTTATTCCAGCTGCTTCTTGCTTTGCACCAGTTGCACCATCACAGCTCACGGGCACAGAAACACATGCTATTTGTAAAACAAGGAGCAGCAGAAGACTCCATCCAAACTCCGACCATAATCTGCATCTGATGGAAGCCCTCGACCTTTGTGGCTGAGCCTTTCCCATTTGGCTGGAATGTTGTGTTCCTGCAGATAGTGAGACATACTTGTCTCAGAGCCATACAAAGTGTGGCCAGGTCTCTGCAGACAACCTGGCCTTTCCTCTGGGATGGAGAGCTGAATGATGCTTGCACTGGGATTTACACTGCCACCAGCAGGATCTGGACCCTTACCTCTAATTAAGTTTAATAAAAGTGCTGATGACAACTGTAATTTCTTTCACTTCTCTCCTCCTCTGCCAAAGCTGTCCAGCCTTCTTAGGTATATTAGGAGGTTCAGTTATTTTACTCTTATCATTAGGAACATGCACTCTACCGATTTATTACTTTTCTTTTCTGGTTAAGTTTTCACTGTTATATCTGACAAATACTTCCATTTTTATTTTTTTTTCTGTTTAACTTAGTAATGCTAGTAAACAACAGCCTACAGTCCTATGCACTTCTGATACAGAAATTATTTTTCTTTTCTCCTTTCCCTTTCCCTTTCCTTTCCCTTCCCTCTCCTTTTTCCTCTCCTTTCTTTCTCCTTTCTCCTTTTTTCCTTTTTCTCTTCTCTCTTTTCTTCCATACAGGTTCTGTCAGAATTACAGGCAAAGCCAAGCTACACATATAACATTTAATTTAAATTTTATAAAACTACATATCCAGCAAGTGGAAGACAGAAATTGTAAAAGAAAATATTAATAGATTAAATTGAGAACTGTATTTTTAAATTCAACTCTTTCATTGTCAGCCTGCTTTTTATACCTCCTTTCAGAGGCCATAAATTTTTGCAGGTAAGGATCAATGCCTTGCAAAATTCAAATAGAAAGGCATCAGCTCCATTGAAAAGACCTGCTGTCACACAGGCTTCCAGTGGTTCAGTGCACACTATTTATCTTCCACTCCAGTAATCCACGCAGTAGTGCACTTCCGAGTCCTAAAACCTCTGAAATTGCAAACCCAAGCTGTATGTAGGCAGTATATTAAGGCAAAGGCACTGCCAACAGTTCCAACTTCATAATAATTTCAGCCTACTGAACCACATGTTAATATGCTACACGTGCGACTCTGCATATTTTTACCATGTACACTTAAGAGCTATATGTTTCCTCCACTTTCCAGTGCAATATATTTTAATATAAAATCAATGTGTGTTTTTGGTGGGCAGCATAAGAGTTTTATCCACTCGGCTGTGAATCTAAGAAGAAAGCAGTATTGATTTAGATGTTCACTCATTCATTTACTGGGACAGTTTTAAAGCATTAGGTGATAACCTAATTGAGAGGCATACTGTGAAGGAAACTGAGATTGCTGTGATAAATTAAATCAGCTCTGGGATATAATCTACAATATCTTAATACTTGATGGAATGTTATCCTGAAAAAAAATTAAACCAGGAAGCAAGCATCTTGGCTGGCAGAGTGTGGTTTTCCATAAATGCCAGGTGATATAAGGTGATTAAAATATGTATTGCTTATTATAGAAACATTACATTAATGCCACACATTCTATATATTCAAAATATTCTATATTTTGTGTAGATGCACTCGATAATGTATATATTTTTCAGACTGGCTTCCATTTCCCACTAAAAACCAATAATGAACAGTTAAGGGTGTGAATCTTTTGCCACCTATCAGCCCTCTTTTAAAAACCCGACGTCACACAGCCAATACTGATATTATTTCTTCACATGCATTTTATAGAGGCAAATTAAGTCACATGTGTCACCAGGCAGTGTTACGACTGCTGAAGGCCAAATTGTGCCTGCACTGCTCAGGTATGTACTGCCATGAGGCCAGAGGGGTCTGGTCTCACATCTGGGTCTCACAGTTAGAGGAGCCTGTCCTGCATTCTCTCACGTAGGCCTCCCAAAAGTGCTGACACTCCCATGGATTCGGGCACCTGATGAATCAGGCCCAAAGTCCCCTGGACTTCTTCAGTTACTTCAGTCACTGGCTACAAGCATCTTGGATGACTCTGTCTGGTGTTCAACATACTCATCCTTCTTGGGGTGGGGCCAGCCAAAGAGAACATAAGTAATGCTGAATGCACCAGCAGTAATAGCATTAGCAGAACCCAGGAAAATCTGAAATTCTTTCCTAATGCAGGACACAGTCTGATAAGGTACTAAACATTCTCACTTTTAACTAAGTCACCAGAGTATGTGAAGTATCATGCTTTATGCATGAGAAAAAGTGAAATAGTTAACAATAAGAACAAACATCCCTGTAACACAGATGATTCTGATTTAAAATCCATGAAATTTACATCTAAGAAATAATTTTGCTCAGAATATTTCCTACATTTTTTTACTTTTGTATTTATGCAGAGTATTGTTAACAGATTCATATTCCTCAAAACAGTGCTTAAATGAAGAGGCTTTTTACATTGCATGTGTACTCATACAGAAATAAAGCATAAAACTAGAATATAGAAATATAAAATATTTTTTAAACCCCAAACCTGCATTTGAAAAGAGGAAAAGCACTGGAACTCTGAATTACACCTCTTAAGAGTTAATGTGTGCAGATTTTTTTCTACCCTTGGAAGAGTGGCAGAAAGGCCCTGAGAAGTAAAGGCTCTGCTTGTTCACTACACCACATTATGGAACTGATATCAATTTCTTCATGCATTAAAATGCCTTCATACATTAGATTTAGGGACAAAACCTGCTTACCCAAATTAAAAGGTAATTTGTATTAATGTATAGTTTCAGTTATTAAAGCACAGAATCCTCACCATATGCACCAATAATTTAATCTTGTTCTTAAGTAGCCTCACACTACCAGTAAAAAAGAGGCAAGGGGTGTGGGGAGAGTAAACTACAGAACCTTTAGTCCCCAAAACAGATGCCAGTTTTGGATTTATTCAGCCAAGGAGTATTTAGCTTGGCTCAGCTACACTTGCATTGAAAAAACACTTGCCTATTCCAAAAAGTTTTTAACAAGCTCTGCTGCAGATGCTGTTGCCATTTGGCATGTTACCGTCACTGTGTGGTACTGCAGAGAGAACTCTCGACCACAGGTTTTCCTTGGCTGGGGGAACCAGCATTTTTGACTATCGTTCTTCCCCTGGCCAAATGGCTGCATGTTTACGGAATGTGGTTTTAGAGAGAGTGTTAACAGAGGTTGGGTTAACAACCTAACCCAGACCAACAGTGAGGCAAAGGCATGACCTACCCAACCTAAGAAAACAGAGGTAGAATAAACTCATAGATGTTGCTCCTAACCCAGAGTCTCCCCTATGCACCATACCTATAGACAAGTAGATATTTTTCTTTGCCTCAGGATAGATGACAACAACTTTAAAAGCTGTACCAGTCATGCAAAGTAGAAATATATAAAAATATGTGGTTGCTTAATCTTTGTCAGCTTGATTTCATTCTCTCACTTATAGTATTTTTATCTTGGCAAAATGCCACTGAAAAAAGTTCAGTGAAGTTACTCCTGGTTTTCACTATGATGAGATATCTTCAGAGGACAAAAACCCTAAAAGAGTTAAAACTAAAAAGTTTTGTCTTCATATTTCCATTAAAGAGCAGAAAATGGCAGTTCTGAAACTTAAAAAGCCAAAGTGTTTCTACACTGATAACTTGATTCCAAGGATTTAGTCCCAAATATCTCCACAACAGTGCATATAAATCTGGGGGAAACTTAGAAATGTCCACCTGTAGTTTAGTTTACCTACATTAATCCTGTATCAGCACATATGCCTGAGAAGCCTTGACCTTTTAAGATGTAGACCGACTTTAAAAAACAATTTTGGTTTTTTGTTATGGCACTTGACTTGTATAAATAAATTACATTTGTCTAAATTTTGACACTTCTTTTTGATGGGAACACCTTTGTTGCATTCCAGAAAAAGAAAATATCCCAGTAATATATATACATACATATAAACATATGTTTATATATATATATATGTATAGTTTGGTATGCTTCTCTGATACACCATACTCCTATCTGGAAAAAACAAGGACTATGTACACTCCTTCTGCAGCACCCACTTTATACTGCACTCTTCACTAACTGACAATTTTCTTTAGATAAAGTTGTGCAGCACAGACACCATTAGAGAAACAGCCAGACCATTTGCTTAAATTCTACTGACCTGCACCAAAATCCTATTTAGTACTGTACAGATCACATAGTTCACCCTTCAGTTCCCTCTCACTGAGAGATCAGATAGGACTAAGAACATCTTGAAAGTTCATAGACACAAAGGCAATTTACTGCAGCATACTAAAAAAGAGTATTACGTATGACTAAGAATGAAGTAAGCAGTGTCTGGCTACATCCCCCCCACTGTCTGGGCAACTGGTATGCAACAGCAAGATGAGAAAATACAGTAATTTCAAAAAAATTCTCTTTTTACCATTTTGGCTTCTGAATGCATTGGGGGAACTTGAGGTGAAGCACATGGATTATTGAGGTTCGGCCCTTGCATCCCCATGATGTTGGAGTTCATTGACATTTGTCGCTCCATCTTTTAGAAGAAAAAAAAAAAAGGTTTGAAAACATCTGGAGACATTTGCAAGAATTTACTCTCGGTTTCTATTTAAATGGACTCAGCTTTATTTCTTCAAGTCATGACTGGGAAAATAACAATCTGTGTCATGAATTGCATATGTGTATGCACACAGGCGTGTGTTTCATCAGAATCGGCCCTGAAAGCTCACAGCCAATTATAAAGAAAGGGGTTCTTTAATAAACAAATGTAGAAGCCACCCAGGTTTGCGCTTTTTTGTAATGATTTTCTCCCTTTCAGTATAACAACACTCAGAGTTAAGTGGCTTTAAAAGCATCACTGTATAAAATTGTAGCTTCCCCTCCCAGTGCAGCCCAACTTAGCTTGTTAAAAGCATAAATAAGAACCTACAATCCAAGCATATGGAAAACAAGTTGGCTGTTTTTGCCTCACTCAGACTGCTCAGCTCGGAAGACTTTTCTACGTGTCTTGTAAGGGAAGTTTTCATGCACTGCTGAGATAGCAAAAAACAAAGCAAAACATCTCCTGGCTGTTCAGAGCCCTTTCTGCAAGCTAGTCTCACTAGGCTGGGAGGGAGTGATACAGACAAAACCTAATGGCAGTAAATCCTTTCTAAAATAATTTCCTGGAGGGTATTCCCCAAAAAGCGACAAGCCCTGCATGCTGCTAGACCTTGTCAGGGTGGTAAAGCAGGGTTATGGTGCTGCTTCCAGACAGAACTGAGCATCCCACCTTGCTTTGATGCAGTCTGCCGAATCTTTGGCTCTTACAAAAAAGACACTTTTGGGTCCTTCTGAGCAATCCAAGCAGGGGAGCTATTTTTTGATGCCCTGTGGTGAAGCGTTGTCTCCCACGCTCCATGATGCCTCCAAGAATGGGTGCTGGGCTTTGGGGAAATGTGAATATCCCCACCCGCTGGCAGGGAAATTCTGCCAAGGGCCCCTTTACCTTTCTCCATGCGGTAACAGCAGTTCCCACTGCCATCTCCCCTGCAGCCCTTTGAGGAGTGCTGTGGGGCAGAAGGAGCAGCCAGCGCTGACAGGGTCTGTCTCGCCTCCATGCTCCATCTCACGGCCAGAGCACAACTGCATGTCAGCAAGTAAAGCTGCCCAAAGGGCTCCCTGGCTGCAGACTGAAGCCACTGAACCTACACTGTTGCTGGACGTTTGTTGCATTTCAGGTTCCTTGGGAATCATGTCAGAAAAAAACTTCCCACAGTGACATGTCTTATGTTTTTTTTGTTAAACTTCCTGATCGATATTCCAGGAGAGCCTTATTGACAAGTTAATAATTAATAACTTATTCATGATTGCTCAAACAGCAGCTGAACCTGAATCTTTGTATCCCTGTGGAGTGTTTCCCTTGATCCAGCAAAGCCAGAGCAAGCAGTGCTTTTCTCCTATCCACAGTCAATCGCTCTCAGGTTTGTCTTGCAAACAGAACACAGCGAAATGAAGCAAAAACTTCTTTCTCCATCCCCTTTTCCCCATGTCATCCTTGCTTTTCTATACCCCTAACCTGCCCAAATGTCTTCTACTGAAGAGGTTAAAATCATTTAAAATTTGAAGTAACAATTTTAAAGCAACCCTTCGGGCTTCCATAAGATGGGAAATATTCCAATCCCTCCAGAAATGGTGAAAGATGAGCAGCAATTGTTACCTAGTTCTCAGTAAGTGCAAGTTAACAGGCCAGAAAAGCAAATCACATTTCTTTCTTGTTAACTGGTTATCTCCCACACAAGAGGATCACTTAGAGTTCACTGGCATAACTTATGTGCATTGCTTTTCTAATTATTTATTTCAGAAAAATCCTTTTGCTCCCGCACAGATATACTGATCTCACCTACATGAACAAGTATGAGAATCACAAATTGTAGTCTCATGTAAACTGCTTCTAATCGTTCTTACACGACTAGATTAATTAGCATGCCATTAACTTATTCAGAAATACTCTAGTCGAAGGTGAAGTACCAAAGAAGGTCCAGCTTCCTTAATTTACCACACTGGGTTTTTACAAAACCCAGCAGACTTTCACCTCTGCTTAGACTGAATCAAACACAACACAACTTTTCCACCATGCAAAAAAGCCCAATCAGGAAACTTACAGGCATGAGTACAGCAGAAGATCCTGGCATGGTAGGGTTGGGCAGGGTGCCAGGCATAGAGGCAGGCATAGGCTGTCTTTGTCGGTTGTGTAGGTGCAGTAGTGAAGACAGAGAACCTGGGACAGGCCTAGAAGAAAGGAAAAGAAAAGAAGGCTGTCATGGGCTGTGGAGACCAAAACAAGCCCTACCCTGCCAGCCATTGGTAGGCACAGGCAGCTCCAGACAAGCAGACACAGCTAAACCGGTCCAGGATTTGTCCTTTCCTGCATAAATCAGTGGAACATAAAGTTTTCAAGAAGAAGATGAATCACCTTCCTTCTTCTCTTTATCAGTTAAAGCACCAGTATAGTTCATCTGATATAACATGGATGTGAATGTATCAGCTGGTCTTAGTCTGAACACCTCTGCATAGTATAGTGGCTAGCCAAAGATGGTAGAAATAAGATTTTCTACAGAGAAACCAAAAAAATCTGCTGGCATTTGTGTACTGTTGTAAGTTTAGCCCTCAGGAACAAAAATATCTGGATGATAATATTGCAGACTAGGACAGAAAATTCACCACTCTTAAATTAATCTTGGAATTGTATCACCTGCAAATAAGCTACTCTAAAATGAGGATTTCAAATCACTCCTGATATTCTCTCCTGTGAAAAACTACCAAGCCTTTGTTCCAAAGCAAGATTACTAATTTTACCACTTAGCACTCCACCAGGACACAAAAAATGGGGAAAAGAGTAGAAATAAAATTAAGGAAGACTACATTCATATTAAGCAGTTTATGAAAGCAAAACATACAGACTACAAAAAAGCAGAATGAATTATGTTGGCAAAAAGTGTTCAAAAGATTTAGAAGGATTTTTTTTAAGCACAGCACAGGGAAAACTGCATGTGAGAAAGCAGGCCCACTTACAAAGAAGAATCATAAAATTAATGGATTAAACAATTCTGGGACTACACTTTGAAAAAAGCCTTTAAGAATGTGGCCTTGGAAATTATGTTACCAGTTTTTTTGCCGTTTCGGGCTTTTTGTAGCTTTTAAGAAAGTGTGAGTTGCCTGAAGTTTTGGGTGAGTGTAATCTGCTACCTTTTCAAGCTTTCAAAAAGCTTGAAAATAAAGTTTTCGTACGGTGCCTCAACAAACATTGACAATACAAGCAGGTGTTTTAAATTCTCAGAGAACAGGATGCTCTTCTGTATAGCACATGGTTTAGACTATTTATTGGGAAGAAGAGTTGCCCCTAAAGGTACGAGACAGACTGGAGAAGAGGGTGCATAATCTGGGAGTTTGAAGTGCCTCTGCAGGGGCTATCATGGAAAAAGTCTAAGAGGTTTAGAGCTTCTAAACATCACCATTGATTTAAGCCTTGGCAGAAGCATACTTTGCTTCAGTGATGAATGCACAGCTAGCCATAAAAGCCTCAAAATTGGGCTGACCTGCTCAGGGGAAGCAGTCATAACCCTAGAGGAGCAAGGGGTAAGACTATCCTTCTTGACCTGAACTGTGTCACACCAAATGATGGGGCTTTACATTTTGCCCCTCCAATTACAAGTGGTACTGGCAACCATGAATACATACAACCCTCCTCTAACCTAAGCTGTCACTTCCAGTTATCTAACAATGTGCAAAAACCCCAAAGCAATGGGATTTTCAGACATCCAGTATGGAGGACACCACATCCAGGGTCCCAAAGTGCAGGTGCCTGTCTGATGGCAAAACCATCTTCTTCTGACATACAAGTCTCCTTTTCTTTTGCCAAGACTTCAAGCCACCTAATCCCCTTTTCTTTAAAACTCCCCAGTATTTCCCTTTCTTGGACTTGCAGTCCTTTAACACTCATCTTTTCAACCCTGTTTCCCTAGAAACATTTCTATCCCAACAAATGCCACCTCAAAATCCTTGCCCTGACAATTCCCTCATACTCAGACACTGCTCCTCCCACCCTTCTGCCCTCAGCTGCCCTCTTTTAGCAGCTGCACACAACTGAACCCATCCTTTTGTCTTGGTTCTCCACGGAGAGAAAAAGCCTGTGTTTTGAAGGATGTTTTAAAAATCCTCCCGGACACATACAGTACTTATTCAGAAGGGGAAGAAAGAAACCCAAAAACAACAACAAATGTATCTCAGATACAGACAAAGAGTTCTTCCTCCCTGGTTATTTGCTGATGGAGGAATATGATGTACTTACATCTTCATATCACCTTAAAAAACTCAAGACAACATTTTCCAAATGTGTGTGGTGTAATCCTGTGAAAGAGTGCAGTAAGTTCTGTGAGGGAGCATGAATGAACTTCTGGGATATGCAGCTCTACAGCCAGCTCAGCACATAGCTAAGCCTGGGGAGCTGCAGAGGTGGCATAAGTGGAATTGATGCATTGCAGGAAAAATGAGCTCAGAAAATATACTCAGAGCACACAGACCCTGATCCATTCTACTGTCCAGTCAAACTCAGCTGCTCCACGTACCAGCACTCATTCACACACAAGGACTTGACAAATCAACAGGACGGGGTCAAAATAGCATGAAAACCAGATTTAGTGCTCTTTCAAAAAGAAATAAGTGAGGAGATATCAGGTTGAATGTGAGGAGGAGATCTCAGTTTCAGTTTCAGAGGCTGTATTGACCCTCACAAGCAGGGTCCACTTCCCACTGGCCCATACTCAGAACTACAACCCTGCAGAGCAGCTGACAACAAACTCAAACAGGTCTTTTCCACCTCATGCTTTAAAGTGCATATGCCAGATGGAAGGGCTGGAGCCTCATGCTGGGACATTTTAGGGGCAGAACAGAGTGTGCTGCAGCCTCAGCTGCGAAGGCACGTGGGGTTTCCTCCCAGACAGTGGGCAGGAGGAATGGGGAGGACAGGAGAAAGCACTGGTGCACTCTCCTGCCTGGCCTGGAATGAGACTGAGGTGTGCACCCACCTGCCCACTCTGCAGCCCCCTGAGTCCACCAGCTCAGATGTGTGGGAACTTAGCTCTATGGAACAGAATCTATGGGCACTGCACTGGCCAGAGCCACACATTCAATAAAAATACCGCTTGAGTTTTTGGTGGGGTCAAAGTAAAGTAAGTACCCCCACACCTTTATTCAATCTGAGAGTGCCCTACATACAGACCCTTTGTACAATTCACCAATTTCATAATAAGCTTAGGTGTTAGGCTGTTTGACAGAAACTTATTTTGGCCTGACCTATACAATTTGTGCAAGCGATTCTCAAGGGAGTGCATGGTTTGGATTTTGCTTATATATTCCAGAGCCAAAAAAGTTTCCAAAGTTGCTTTAATGAGTTTGGGAATATGGGACATGGGCAAAAGGGAATTATTGGTATTTATTAAAATGGCAAAGAAGCTTCCTTGCTGTCCCCAGTTTTACCTTTAACACTGCTTCATTTTAGGGGAAAAGCACATGTTTTACACTTAGCTTCAGTTCTTCAGGTATTTTTTTCTTACTATACTCCTGCTAGTCTGTTCCTAAGTCTGTTTTTTAAAAGAGGTGCACAGCAGTCAGAGAAGCCTTGCACTTCAAGGCTGAGCCTCTGTTGAAAAGCCTGCAGTGCTCCTGCCATCAGTAAAAGTGCTACATAACGCACTCCGGACTACCCCCTCCTATATCAGGGAAACTGACATTCATGGATACTTCCACTGCTCCTACACTGAACATAGGTCATGGATTTAGCATGTGCTCCTTCACACTCCCTCTCACAGAGCTCAGGGAATGTGTATGCCACAGAACTGTACAGGCTGAGATACTCAATTTGTCCAAGACGTCTCTTCCAAGGAGATAACAATCTCTTTTGTTGTTGCTTTCTATCTGGTAGCAAAGAAAGTCAGTGAGAGTTTATAACTGTCATTTTTAACGGTGGACATACTGAATCCACTCCTCTCTTTGTAAATGCTGAGGACGTACTGCCTGCAGCCTATCAATCAATATTGCTGACTGGGAGATTTTCATTCCTTGGCACCTGTGTTGCTAAATAAATAGGGCTGTTGGGCAAACAGCTCATAGATAAAGAACATATAAGATATAGAACTGGCAGATGCTCAACCTCACTGAAAATCTGGCTATCTGTGGAAGTTTTCCAAAATCTAAGAATTTCTATAGTGTTCCAGCAGAAGCCTGCTGTTGAACACGATGGGGTCTCAGTCAGCATTTGAATGCTGCCTCTTTGGGCGTATGTGGCCTGGATAGTCAGTGTTACGGTGGCTTAGTAAAATACCACATCTTAGCCAAGCTGCTGTAACTGACCATGTTGGCTCTTATTCCTCTGCATGGTCCTACTAACACCATGAGTCACTCTTATTAACATTTAAACAGATGGGTGGTACCCTGCTAAGCCATGATGACTCGATTATGTTCCATCATATGACTCTACCCAATGATTAAAGATAACTCCTCAGATGTAATCAAATATCTAGGATATATACTTCAGTGTGTGCCTCCTTGATTAATACCAAATATTCCATCTGATATGATGCAATTGATTGCCTGATGACTAAACACTACACTCGTCTATTAAAAAACTACGCGTCCCTTAACTTGAAGTCTTCAAGGACAATTTGGGCAGGTGCTATTTAAAATATCACTGCAGAATGTTTTCTATTATGGTAAAGCATTCTGGGTCAGTGGGTCTTACCATGACCTCTCTCCTGCTCCTTACTCCCCTGCACGTAACATTCATGCAAAGTCATCAGGAATACCTACGTCACAACCCCTTTTGTTCCACCTCAGCTAGCTCTGGGGTGGAAAAAGTGTAGCCAGAAGTATACTGAGTTGCACTGGAGTAAAGGAACTCGTCTCTTGACTTTTCATAACCTTCAGACCCAGCCAGCTCACACCAGTGCAGTCCACAGGTGGCTGGTTGTGCAGTGGAAATTTGCTATGTCAGGTCAGCAATTGGCTGGGGCATTTCTGTACCACACTGCCATTACACAACACACTTGATCAGACTTTCATCATTTTTATATATAGGTATAAACATGTATGTATCTACTTATTTATTACAAAAGTGCCCAGAAGCCTTGGTTTAAAATATGGGAGTGAGGTAAGGTTCTGCCCCAAAAAGCTTGGAGATCAAGGAAAAAATTAGGGAGAGTGAGTAGAAGCAATAGAGGGACAGAGGTGAAAAAGGCAGCAATGATATCGTTATGATCGATGTAATGAGGAGCAATCACTGCGTGCCTGCAGCCTTGATCTTTTCAAGGGATGTCAGTATGTGCATGTGGTTTGGGTGGCTTTTAGGCTGAAGCCCCCAGGTAGCCTACCATACTGAGAATTAGCACAGCTGGCTGCAGTCTACCCTCTGAAAGTCTCACTGACAGCCAGGTACTGTCACAATTAAACTTGTCATTACAGAAAGTTTCCTGAAGCATGTGTTTCCACAGACCAGCTGCAAGCTGCTTTTACAGCAGGTACTGCAGCCAGAGTACCTGGCCCAAGTGCTGTCCTGGGCATTCAGTATTCGAATAATTCAGTCAGAGGCAAAGACATGGAGGGGATGTCACACATCTGAGAAATGTGTTCTGATTGGAGGGGCTGCCTCATTTAATGCTTGTCTGCTGTTTTTTAATTCACACTGTCATTGTTTAAACCTATCAGTCTAACTAGAGCTGTCCTTATTTGTGATCCATGATTTCCCACCCTCAAAGTAGGGCAGTTCTGCCTAGTTTCAATTTATCCATTTGTCGTTCAGAGTAGGACAGAAAAAATAAACACAAGGGAAAGGAACAACAAAGCATCAGACCAGCACTTGAAATACCTCGCATAGTTGCAAGGGACCTCACCTGACCTGCTGTATCCCATGTTTAACGATGTTTTAATCACATCACCACCAGAGAGCCAAGCTTTCCAAGAAGTGGGAGGTTTGTGTCACCAGGATTTTTCAGGGAGCCAAGCCGTATTCAGGGGAAAAGAAAACTGGCACCTAGAATTCATGGCTCCCTGCCAACCTAGTAAAGATCCTTGTTTGTATTTCTCAGATAATTCAGACATCTGCATGATGTGGGCAGATTATTATTATCAGTAGCAGACATTTATACTGTGGTGGTGCCCAAAGGTCCCAGTCGGGACCGGGACCCCATTGAGCCTGGCACTGTACAAACACAGATAAGAGACAATTCATACAGAGCATGTTTACATTCTAGGGACACAAGCCAGATGAAAAGTAGAAAAGAGAGATAGAACACACAAGCAAATAAATATGCTAAAGAATTGGAGACAATTTAGAGGCACAGCTCTGGTTGCCTTTTTGTTTCTTTGTATGTTTTTTATTTAACTGGTATGCTCAAAAATGACAGGACCGAGAAAGTTTGCAAGAGGAAGGGAGTAACTAAAACTGAGACACAGGAAGGGCAACACTCTAGAGAGGGAAAATTGTGGCTCATAACTTAGAGGATTTGGGAAGCATCCAGACAAAGCTAAGCTTTCTGTAGAGATGTTTAAATAGGGTGTGCATGTATCTGCATATATTTTTTACCTTTAGGTATTTTCCCAGTGTTGGACAAGATGAGATTTCTGCCTGGGAAAGAGAAACCAGCGGATGGTACAGACACTGGCAAAGTGAAAGTGATGCTTGACACTGTAATGAGAAACTGGATGACTGTGATAAGATAAGGCTAAGCTTGGAAAAGTCTTAAAGACAAGAAGCTTGATTCAGAAGTGAAGGGAAAGCCCATGTAAGTGTCTCAGAAGAGCTGGCACAAATTAAGGCAACAAGTTACACACTGGCACAGAGGAAAAAGGAATTCAGCAACAAACATTACAAAAGGAGCAAGATGCACCATACAGATACAAAATTATACAGAACAGAAGTCAAAAGCAACTGAAGAGATGTCACTTCTCAATTCAAATGAGGAGGAAGCAACATCACTTGAGGAGAAGCAGTTCATTGGAAACAATGCAACTCCATCAGAAGTGCATTCTCGATCACTTATTCTAATACACAAGGACAGAACATCCAAATGAAGGGAATGAATAAGTAAAACAAACAAACAAACACCAGAGAATGGAGATATATATATATACAGTAAAATACTATCATTCTGTGGAAAAATGCCTTCAAAACTTGTTAAAAATTCTGTACTTTTCACCTGAGCTTGTAGGAGAAAAGTCCCACAAATCAGCAGGCCCATCATGTATTTAGTGGGCCAAACTATATTTAAAGGTTTAGTCAATGATAAATCTTGCTTTTAGAAACTCCAGTTGTGGTAATGCCACCTATATTTCCCGAACACATGTTTAAGGAACCTCTGCAAATTCAGCACAAGTACAAGGACCAGCAGGTCCTTGGAAGCCTCACAAAACCCATTAACATTTGCCTTTTGGCTCTTACAGGTCTTAGAAACTGCTGGTTTCAATCTTTCTTTCCCTCTAAATATTTCACTGGGTCTTATTGCCTGACCCATTACAAGAAAAATAAGAAAAGCTAGAATGGTTTCTTAGACTATAACCTCCGTGGAGAAGTTTATGTTCTGCACAGTGTTATGCACACAGCTGGAACTCACAAATGATATGTGAAGGATAATGGCATAGTTAAAGCAAAACAGGGAAATGCTGCAAAAGGCAGGTTCAAGGATTATAAAGAACTAGCCCACACAAAAACATATTCTTGCATTAAAATAAAAAAAAAAAGAAGTGGGATAAACCCAAAAAACTGCAACATAAATACGATTTGATCATAAAAGCAAGCAACAATGTCAAACTGATTGCACTCTCACCGCAATCTCTCAGCTCAGACAGAACCAAGCTTCGTTCTTCAGGAAAACAAATGATTCTACAGCCCCACAAATAAAGGTGTATCATTTTTCATTGAAAAAATAGGTAGCTATAACACACAAATACATCAAATGGCAGCTGACTTAAAACCAGGAATAATAATGGCAATAAAGCTTACACAAACATTTTTTAACATGACCATTCTTTCTAAAATCTGGGTCTAAGACTCCAACCTGACAAGTAAAATCAAGAAAATTTGAAAATCCAAGGCTCATTGAGGAGAAGTATCAACAGGTTAAATAGCTGGAAAAAAACATACCCACAGCATCCAGATAAAGTTACAACTGAATTACACCAAGTAATTCTTCTGCTAGGTTTGGGCCAGCTAAAGGTGCTGGAGCCCTCATTTGCTCAAGTGACTCCTTTCCCACACACATTATAGCAGTGCAAATGGATTTTTTTTTGACCTTGACAACTTTGCATCTGAAAGGGACAGTAGGTTGCAAAAAGGATGGAGAAAAAGCACATTTTACTCTTAAAGGGCTGAGAGGATCTTTAGAGAGCTCTCACTGATTACTCACTACCAACTGATGCCTATACTGGAAATGAGATAAAACAAATTTCTCAAAATTGTCATTCTATTTACCCTTATTATTTGGACCAGTGCAATTTAATAGAAATACTAAGATAAAAGAGCTTTGTAAACCTTCTTTATAATAAAAATGGAAAAAAAATCTTTTTGAAGTGATTTATTTTCCTTTTTCTTTTTTCTTTTTTTTTTTTTTAACTTCCCAAACAATGCAGAAGTTTGTCTCTGAAAATAAGATGGTGAATTACAGCAAAGTTATGAAAACAAAGAACCAACAGTTTCTCCAGTGCAGGCTTGTTACCATGAGCTAATAATTCCAGACTTTAAGCAAGCTGAGCCTCTTTTTTAATAACTGCATGCCTCTAGGCAAAGTATTTCTACTAAAAATTATTGAGGCATGGAACAAGGCAAGGTGTGTGAGCTAATGTTGGATTGTTCAGCTACTAAACCAAGTCCTATAGCAATGAGCCTGCACTGAACTGACAGATTATTTCTCTGTATACACTTGTATAAACATACTGCTTAAGGTCGAAATCTGTGTAAGCTTTCTTTTCAATTAAAATGTCAAAGATGACAGCACATGTTTTCACTGTCCTTCACAGGATGATGGATGCTGCGGCAGCAGTTTCATGCCCCCGTGTTTCAGAGATGTTTGCCTGCCTGGGTGTCTAAAAAAGATGTACTTGCTGATGTCTCCCTGTGCCTGCAGGCAGACAGGACTGCTATACTAGTATCTTGGGTGGCTTTACCTCTCTTGACTTTTTCTTCCTCAACACTGTCTCGTGGGCTCCCATATCCCACACTGTAAAAGTTAGAATGGAAAGGCTGCTGTACACAAGGAGGTTGGGAAAAGGGTCCTGAATTAATTAATCAAATTAAGATTGCTACTTAAGTGAAGGCTATAAATTGCAGGCCAGTTTCTGATCATGGCTAATTCAGCTCAGGTACCTAATGTAGGTCCCCACAGAAAAACAGCTGCTGTGGGTAGTCGACAAAAAGACAAAGTAGACCCCAAAAGAAGCTTCCAGCAATTTAAATATAAAATAACAATAATTAAAAGGTGATTAATATGAATCTTTGCATTTCTTCAGCTCCATATTACTAAACTAATAAAACTGTAACCACGAGTTTCTTATTCATGCTCATCAGTCTAGAGCTTGTACAAAGACAGTGGCTCCAAGGGTTGCTGAGTCTCAAGACCATGTGGCAATACAACTCACAGCAGATGCAGCCGCAATGCTATGGTTGGGCATGGAGCAGAGATTTGATTACAATTTTGCTATGAAACAGATTGACTAAAGAAAACAGCCTAAATGAGAGAAAACCAGTCCATCATCTGCCACTGGCAGATTCAGTCTGTCTCCTGCTGACAAGACGCAAGTCTTCTGTATCCACTACGGAAAGCAGAGTTTGCTCTGGTTAGCAAAGCACGGCCACTAATGAAGACAGTATGCAGATGTATATACATGTGAGATTGTTTATTTACTGAGATTTAAATTCTAACACTAAAAATACTATAACAGTAACACATACTGTAGAAATCTTTAATAAAGGCACTATATAAGATAACTCTACATGATTTCCTAAACAAAACAGGAAATAAGCAAATAACTGAAAATTAGAAGCCTGAAAAAGTCTCAGACGATATACGACATCAGCGGCAGACCAAAATCCAAGTCTTAATCCTATCCTTTAACAAGAATACCATGGAGAAACTGTGCATTTAAACACTCATTGCTTCCCAAGCACTTCTGCCATCAGCACATTGTCCCTGCAGTGGCAATCTCTCTCTACAGCCTGGAGGAAAGTTAGTAGGGCTCACCGTGGTCACAGCCCCAAATGTGCTCAGTGTCTCAAAGCTGCTGGTTGTTTCAGTGGGTGACAGTGGGAGAGGAGGGCAGAGGATCACACACATGAGAGTGTACTCTCAATTATCTGTTCAGCAAGTCATCTCCAGGTATAAAAATATTTTAATGCTGCCAAATAGCTATGTCTCTTCAGTGACCCTCTTCCCAACCCCAACCAACTTTGCTGACTCCCTTCAAACTTTCATGGAGATCAAAATGAATATATGCCATTTCTTGGGAGGAACCTTTGCACATGCTTCATCTCTTAAACATGCTAAAAATCCCAGCTGACAGCTATATTAGTACAAATGATGAGAAGCACAGGGAAGAGGTGAATCTCAAGGCACAGAGAACAAAGTAATGGAGAACTGCTGCAGCTGTACTTCAACAGAGATCAGCTCCAAGCCAGTGTTGTTTGCTCTCGTAATTTAAAGGATTCACACTGCCTTCTCTGCTTACCTCCCATTGGGAGATACCCACTGACTGCGTGCATCAGTCAAAGAAACAGGAATCACAATGGCAGTTTTTACATAGCTAAGGCAAATTACACTGAAGGGCAGAAATCATAGTAGCTGCTATTTAACTAATAAATTCACCTAGCACAATCCCCAAGAATGTGTGCTCCAGAAATGCCCCATGACAACAACAGAAGTGCTACAGGTAGTGGCTGAGGGAGACTTTGCTGATACAGGCCAGCAAAGGTTTCCAACAGCACGAAAAGGGAAGCAATGATAGCAAATAAAAGCCATTTGTCCACTCGTGTCCAGCCACAGATACATGGGAAAATTTCTCTCTCTACACAGGCATGCATGCTAAGAGACAGCAAAAAAGAGCAGGCATTGAAGAAAGGTTATTTTATTCTACCAATGAAGTGTACATTGTCATCATAATGCCCAGTCACTATCTATGCCCACTCCCTCTCTTTTCAAGCAGGTTCAAGCAGGAACCTGCAGCTAATTTTGAGGTCGGGGTTCATTTGTTTTCACATCAATGCAATTAATTTCCACTGGAAAATGCATCTCAGGCATTCAATCAAGACAGGCCTAAAATAATTCTGAAAAGCTCATCTGTCTCCAATCTATATAATGTTTTAAAAATTGGATGCATGCCCTGCAATAACATTGCACTTCAGAAAGCTTAAAGCTCTAAACTTGAGGGTATCAGTTACACTGAAACTGTAGTAAATTAAAACATCCAGTTTCTGGTTTGCATTGATTTATAAATATCGACAAAACTACTATTGCAGTCATTACCACTTTGGGTGCTCCAAGCTGAATTTTCAACAGTTCGGGGTTATTTTCATTCTTACTGTGGTTACAGTAGCCTTTCAAGTTATTGATCAAATTCCAGGTAACATGTAAATCTTAAATCTTGGTTTAAGAAATATGCATACAAACCAGCCAATATACATGATAAAAAGCAGCAAGTCTAAGTGACCAGTAATGCAAATACCAAAGCACACTTTTTTTACTCTCTAGCTTAAAGCAGAAAGGATAGTTACTGTTATGAAATGTTCTAAATAGAAGCAAGTGGAAATAGAATAAAATATGAAAAGGTAACTATCTCTAAGTTGTTCTTTAACCAGAAATTTTTAACTAAGTTCTCTTTTGAGCTATTCTTTTAAATGAGACAATCAATATTCAAAAATCGTATTTGAAACTTTTCTCCTAAAAATCTTTCCACATTAATCTATCTGGTGATCTTCAAAATGTGCTTATTTATGACCAAATTACTGCTGAGGAAATATAAACCTGAAAAAAAAAAGAGACCTCATGAGCTACAGCCCACTTAACACAATCATTTGAGAAAACAAGAATAGAATGAATACATCAATAGCAAGAAAGCCAATTCTCAATGGTGTACAGCACACAGCTTTGCCAAAGACAATGGATTTAAACCAACTGGGAATCTCACTCACACACACACATGCACGCACACTCCATAAACAGACAGTATATAACATGCACTACATCCAATTGTAAAACAAGCGTTGACACTGATGTGTGTCTTATGCTTCAAAAGAAAACAAAAATCCCCATCTTCCACTTTGACATCTGTGGACTGCTACCAAGTAAATTCTCCTGATCCCTGGCGGTGATTAGCTTATGAAGTGAGGCAGAGGGATCACCATAACATTCACAAAATTTATCCTGAAAGCACTAGTCAAACTCTACTCTTGCTCTTCTTGATACCATCACTGAAGCCTACGCTGACCTGCAAAGCACCTTTCCACTATTCTGTTCAGCTTTTTTGCCTTGTGCAGCACATACTGTTGAGTTGAGAAAGACAAGGAGAGGTGGCAGATGTTCTCTTGGGCATGATGCTCTTGCCATTGAGGTTCACAGGAGTGCTGCTCATACAGCCATTTAGAACGGAATGAGACCCATAAAAAGGCATGACCCCTATGAAGACATTTTCCCGAATTATACCCTGAATACTGACTTAATGCCTGCTAATGACATGCTACATCATACTAAGAAAAAAAAATGTTTATTTTACATCTTTACCTTCCAATTTGTACTGATGTGTTTGGTTTATTGTTTCACAGATGGGTTTTTTCTGTTTGTTTGTTGTTTGGAGGTTTTTTTATTTTATCTTATCTTTGTCTTGAAAGAAATGCTTTCTTAAAGAGGAAACATTCTCCCAAACTGGAACTTTGCATTGAAGATTAAAATAATCTTCTGCACCAGTTTAGAGTAAAGGGCTTAAATGGTCAGTAGACAATCATGTAAAAAAGCCCAGGTCATCCTGCCAGCTTCCAAGAGTCTGCAGTACAAACTAACACATTGCTAATTATTTATTTAATGTCTTTACATGAACCATAATTGTTCATGCATACTCCATGAATAGTCATGGTTTGAACTGTTTCTTTTTTCATCCACTTTTTTCCCTTTGAGAACTGCCAGTGAAACAGTGCATTAACTAGAAAACTGCCATGCCAGAGGAAGTAAAAGAGCAGCACTATCATCAGCAGAGACAAAAATTGAGTCAGGTGAATTTTGAAACTCTGTGGGTACTGGATAACTTTAAGATATTGTACCCCACAGTTCTGAACACAATTCAGCAAAGAGGAAACAATCTTTGCATAAAATACTTCAAAAAGGCCACGCTAGAAGGAGTACTCTTGCTGTATTTGCATATTTGCAGTAATGCCATGGATCTAGACATGGCCTGAGTCTCCTGTAGACACACAAGACTGAAAATGCCCTCCCAGAAACACAAGCATCATTTCAACTCCCATCAAGTCCCAATACTGCAAAACCCAACTCCGAAGTATCACTTTTCAGTGAAGTGCCACTATAGCCATCAGAATCAACTACAGCATTTGCATCAAGAGTTTCCAGATTTAAACTGTGGGAACGAGTAGGCTGGAGCTGTCAGTGGAAGGCCTCTGACAATGTAATTTGTTTGTCCTGCTGGCCTGACAGTCAGTGCATGCTGACATTCAAGAAACATTAGTTGGTTTTGTGAGCTTTTTTCTTTTTTTTTAACTGCTTGGAACAGTTGGAAGGGCAGAGGAAAAGGACTCAGCTTAGGGAGGGGACAAAGCAGAAGATGAATAATGTAAATGAGGCCTTTTCCAGATGTCTCCTATAAAATAAGCGTTTGTCCCACGTACCCTGAGACACGTCAATACACTGCAGGTGAACATGTTAAAAAATGTTAACTTTTCCTAAACAGCAAAGTGGCAGCTCCACTCAGTTTACATGATCATATCTATTTGATTTGGTCACAGGGAGCCAGACATTTTACTGATCCTGTTAAAATATCTCAACAGTCACATAAATAGACCCAGTCAAAGCCTGTTGCATCACCTGCGTTTATTTTTTACTGTTAATATTTAGCAATGGAAGAAAGATACATATCTGTGCTCTATACACTTGCCATCTCCAACAGTATGATCTCAGCTCAAAGAGCAGCAGGAATTTGCACAGCAGTGAGTATGGCTGATTTCCAGGGGTCGGAAGCCATGGCTTAGTCACTCCACTCCACATTTTCTGCTGTTGTTTTATTTCATAGGTTTTTTTTAATTGGGAAAGGCAAACATGATGAGCATAAAGAATAGTGGCAAAGTCAGATTGCAGGTCAGCATGCTTGTATTTTATTTTCCCCATGTCTCTGTATTTTGTGAAGCATGGATTTAGACGTCGTATTAGCCTACCAGATAACAAGTCCTTGAAATGGCTTGTACATAAAATTTGACAAGAAACTAAGCATTTACGAATACGTGTACCTTTAGACCAGAAATCTGCCTTTATCTTTCTCTATAGCAACAAACCATGTGAATCAACAACATTGCACCTCATATAAATCTGACCCAGTCCATGTAGGATATGTAACAAAGGTAATCTGTGACTTGAGAAAAGAAAATGCAGCAGTATGTACGCAAGACACTTCGTATTTGGCAGACACATACAACCAGCTGTTTATTCTTCAGTTTGTGGCTATACATCTACTGGGACATCCCCCACCCCTGTAAACCTTGCTTAGCTCCTGGTCTTATTTCCAGTGTAGATTTAACCCTAAGTTATGGATAAACAGTGGTGGGATTTAAAGTGTCATTTAGCATCATTTTTGACATCTCCACATGTTATAATGAGCTTCTTTTTCACGGGGGACTTGGGATCTGATTTTAATTTGTAGTAGGGTTATGGTCACAAAAAATGTCTATTTCATAGACATATATGTCTATGCAATGTATTCATAAGAAGCCTCTAATGCAAATGGAAATAGAAAGTGGCTGGTTTTTTGTAGTTTCAAAGCCATGTATGTAAAACACACAGTACAGATTTATTCCACATGCAAACCCATTATCAATCCACCACTGCACCCTGGCTCCTGCCCCAGCAGCAGGCACTCCCATGCTGAACAGTCTCAGCAGGTATTACAGCTTGTGTAATAAAGGAACAGGTTATGAAATCATTAGCACCTCAGCTGAGGCTGCCACAGGGATGCCCCTCTGTGTTCATTGTGAAACGTTTCTTTGGCAGCTGCATCCTAGAAGTGTATTTGGATATTGTTGCTTCAGCCTTGCCACACAGAGTGGAAAGCAAGCCAGTATTTTCATGTTCTGAACTTAAGAGTGGAGGATGGAAGGCTCCCTGGTCCACCTCTAGGCTAATTCTTCCCATTTATACATGGCTAATTCTAGGCTTGAAGACCTCCAGGAAGCCCAGCTGTCTATAAGCACACGCCCAGACCTATATAGTCAGTGCTGCCAAGGACCTGAGCCATGCCTAAGTAGGCTGGAAGATACTTCAGCTTTGTCAAACACTGCATGTTCCAGCTCCTCTTGTCCTGCAGGCAGCCACTGCTAGTGGTGCTTCAGAGCAGCCCAAATGCAGCTGAGGGCTGCCCTCCCCTTGGTTGGAGTCCTGTCTTGGGGTACAGAGTACATCCTGTTGGCATTTCTTTCTCCATAAATGCAAGCTCAGGTGTCCCTGTGCCAGTTCAAGCAGCTGCAGCTAAACTCAGTTCTCCCTCTGTAGGAGAATCCATGTCCCCAACAGAAAGAAACAAAATCCACTGCCGGTCACTCCCTGAGTAAGGCATCTAAAGCCCTTTTGATGGTCCTTATGCCAACCTTGAGACCCTTCCTGCTAGTTTCATAAATATTTGTGAACCATGCCCTTGCCAATAAGCCCAACTATGATCTGGCTCAGCACAATTGGTGGCTCTAAATACTGTAGTATTCAAATCTATGAAAAAAAAAAATTGTGCAATTTGAAGGAAACCACTAGCATCAGGTAGGCAGGAGAAGTTGTTGAAAGCAGCAAGATCTTACTGACTTGAGTCACCCTGGGGTCTGGTCCACGAGTATTTGCAAAACTTAAGTCAGTTTTAGCAACTGTAGAGAGAGAACTCACAAAGGAAGGACCCGTGTCAGGTTCCTGAGCATTAAGTCAAGTTAGCTTGGGTTGCTGTCTTTCTGAATCGATGCACTGGGTCATGATTTAAGTGAGGAGTTGGGGCTTTTTAAAGCAGCATAAGTAAATAGCTAAGCTTGATGAGATATAAAAAGCACCACAACAGAAAGGAGAACTTAACATAGTAATGAAAATCACTTACCCTTAATCATCCCTGAGACAGTGTTTTTACAAGGCTACTTGATTTATTCAACTAGCAAACATGCCTCCTTTGACTCTTCTAATAACAGGCCATCTCACCCATGCTTGTTGAGATTTGAGTTCAGAGATTTTTAAATTAGCATGCCAAGTACATTATTTAAATGTCTTTGATGCTTTTTCTTTAAAATTATTTGCTAAGCAATAAGTCATATTTATTTGCAAAGGAGACACACCCCTACCCAANCACCCCTACACAAAAAAAAAAAAAACCCCCAAAAAAAACAAAGAGAGAGAGAGAGAGAGAGAGAGAAACCCCAAAACACTACCAGGAAAGTTTGGAAAAATAAGAGGTAGGTTTGGTTACAGGTGTGTAACCAGTGTTGCACATTGCAGAGCACATTATTGCCTAAAGACCTACTGAAGTCCAGATTCATTGCTGCTGACAAGCCTACCACTTAGTGTATGAGACCATATGAAAGATTGTTTGCTGCATGATTTACGATGGTGCCCTTACTGTAAACTACCTGTGCTCTGCTGAGCTGCTGAGCAGCTCCATGCTTCCTCTCCAGTGGAAGGGCCTCAGCTTTTGGAAAAGCTGGACAATTTCTCAAGTGAGTACACTCTTGTGATACTGAGGCTAGCCAGACCACAAACTATTTTATTATGTTGTGCAAAAACCTCTGTGCAAAAAAACCCCTCTTTAATTAAGATAGAGCAACCAGCACTGTGGTTGTAATTACCTTAGACTGCTTTACCCATGGGCATAATGAAATAAAATTGGGCCCTCTATATTTTTGTTTTTAAACTAAGTAAACCCAGATTAATTTATTCAACTCAAACCAGACGGGTTTCTCTTTAAAAGGAAGGCCTATATGTTTGGAAGGGCTGGTGCAGCAGGAGGAGTGACATGCAATGATGACTGTGAACTGCAAACTGCTGGCAAAACATTTGGCTTGCCATTGGTCCGTGGCCAGTATTTTCCTTTGTTAATGAATCCCACATCTTTTCTAAGTTAAGCATTTTTTCTTCTCCCCCTTCATTTTATTTGAAACATATTTTAAATATTTTTGTTTTTATGACGTAGTGGAACATGATACAGCCCCCTCCTAACCCTGAATACGGGAAAATCAATTAAAATTTTGACATTAGGAGCATAGCATTAGGACATTTTGACATTAGGACAGTTTATATCATGATATAAACTTATAGTTTAACTGCTCAGGCTTTTTTTTTTAAGCAATATATCAAGGATCAGTGCAAAGAGAAATAACAAAACGAGAACTCCACATTATGGGATTTAAAGTTTACCAACTGAAAGTATATCATAGCCAAACCTTGCTATTCACCAAAAACAAAAAATGTGAAAACTTTTTAGGTTTTAATAGATTTCCTCTTAGACGGAGGATTACATATTTTTCATTTGTGCTCTTTTCTGAGAAAAAAGATTATTCAATAAAAGTAGTCATTCTGAATGATGTGTTTAATATTTAGTACATTTTGTCTCACCCAAAGGACCTTCATTTTATGACTTAAAGAATGCAATCTTAAAATGAAGTTTTATGGGCTTCCTCATTAACTTCTGACTCTTACCTGAAGAAGAAAAAATAACTGAGAACTTCTCCACTGGAACAAAAACATGATTTTCAAATGCAATGAACATTGTGGGCATCCAGTCACACCTGCCCTACTGACTACCAGTCCTCAGGATTCTGTGAAAGTGAAAACTCTCACAGTGTCCCTCTGGTATTTCAAATAATCAAAACCCCAGACAGACAAAATAACAAGTCACTGAAACTTCAGAGAATAAAGGCACTGAAGAGAAGATTTAACTCTCTATTTTACTCTCTAGGTCACTAGGTTTCCACAAAAAGAAGCTCTTTCCCAGAGGTCTTGAAAGATTGGAAATGCTGTTAAAAGTGAAGAGTTATTGGGCATCTGTCACTGGTGAAAAAACAACTTTTTTTCAATCGTCTTCTATGGACATCTAGTCTCCAATCCTGCAATCATCTAGCTACACGAATTTACATGCCCTCCTTAAATATTCCTCAGTTTTACAAACCTTGCAAGATTTCTTCAGCCACAGTAACTCGTAGTTAGTTTTACCAGGTGAAGAGATGACAAAAGGACAGCACAATGCAGTGCTGGCCCTGAAACCTGCACCAGCCGAGGACAATGATACACTGGAAAAAACTAAGTTGCAAAAGCCTTTTCTGCATCAACTCCCTTACTTTTCATTGTGAGAATGGTGCCATGCTTGTTTTAAAAACGACAGAAAGCTTTTTATAGAGGCTTCTGATACAGACGGAAACCCCTGAAGTTACATGAGGATAGAGACTTCAATTATCTACAGAGTATGTGCAAATTAAATATACTCTATCACAGTGAATTCTCTTGCACTGTAACTGCTGTGATTTATACAGAAAATTGCAGTCAAGCTCAAAAGCTAGAGCAGCACTTTCAGGTTGGCCAAAAATCTTTATAAATCTTGGACGTGGAGAAGAAGAGAATATTTGGTAAAGCAGAGATTTTTAGCATTTCTAAACATTCCATTTTGAAATGCCATATTAGCCTGTAAATTTATCTAGTTATTTTAAAAATTTAATGTCTTGAAAATCCCAGAATGTCTTTGTTATTTATTTGGACAGAATAATTATGAAATTAAATCATATTGACTTCAATTAAATTACTATTTTTAATTTCAGGAACTAAGTCAACAAGCTTGTTATTCACATAAAACTGGTTACTGTTATAGCTCACCTGCATGAAGCACACCAATAACACAAAAGAAACCTTAAATCTGTCAGTTTTTATTCATTTCCTGCTCTACTAAAAACAACTCAATATTCCAACTCATTCCTCTTTTACATCTTCTTTCCTAGATTTTTCCTAACTGATTTTCACAGCTATTTAGAAACCTGAACATCAATATCAATGCATTAATGAAAAACAGAACTAACACTGGTATTTCAAAGCTATCTTAAAGACTGATTAGATTCAGTAATAAATTAACTCCGTAGGAATGCTGTTTTCAAGGGAAAATACGATATTCTACAGGAAAGTATGGGACTTTTTGTTTTGTTTTCCAAGGAGATTAGCTCTTCCAGCCAGGAAGTTTTTACCACACGTCCAGATTCCGTGATTTGCTTTGCATCCAACAGTGGTGCAAAATCATCTTTGACATTTACCGAAGCGTCAGGCACAGCACTTTAAGAGGACAAAGCCTGTCTTGCTTACAAGGAAGGAGTCTGCAAACAAGGTGAATGCATGACAATAAAGAAGATGCCGGGGCCATAGTGAGAACAGGGCTGTACACTCTAAGACTGCACTTTCAGAAACTTCATAAATTTGAACATCCTTCTCTGAGCCTTTTAGCTCAAGACAAGAATAAGATTGAGTCAGTGTCACTCCAGAAAATTTTGTCAGTAAAGAGTCATATACAGATCCTCAGTCTTCATGTTCTATTTGATAAAAAATTATTAATTTTGAAATAATAAAATAATTAAGCATGCTTGATTTTACATGTGATAGTAGTGATAGCATATTGGATAGTCACTAGTTAATGGACAAATATGAATGCAGGATAAGGTATACAGGGAGTTCACTGCAAAAAGACATTAATCTGCCATTACTTTTATAGAGGGAACAGCTTTTGCTAGCTAAGTTTCTGTAAAACATACATTTGAACTTACAGGGATACTAGCAAATGGATTCCTCACACAGTTATGGACAAAGGCCACACCTACTCATCTCCTAGTTTTGCAAAACATGCTGAAAAGTTTTTTTTTCTTATGGTTTAATTCCACCACCTCTTTCAAAAAAAAGAAACAGGAGAGGGGGAAGGGTACTTGTAAAGAGCTGACTAATTCGGAAATCTATCAGAGATGGATTTTCCCATAGGATTTTAGAATTGTCTTGCAATTCTTCACTATAAGCAATAACTTCAGATGCTTAGTCGAGGAATGAAAAAGATCCCTTTAGCTGTTTATAAACTGAAAACATATTTGGCTGTATTTTGGCTAACATTTAAGCCAAAAAAAATGGTTGGTTTTCATTATTACTGTTTTGTCTTTGCATGTTTATCAGGCATCGACTAAAACTTGAGTGCCTGTCACAGTGTGATGGCAAAGTTAGGAAATGAAGCACCTTGAAGCACAGAGCAATTCAGAGTCCACAGTTAGGGTATTACGTCAAGTGCATGCATTCTTTATTTCTCAAGACAAGGTGGACACAAGGAGGCACAGGATATGCTTTAGGTCACATTATGTTCTTATCTCACCTTTTGCTCTTCTTATTGCTTTTTACTCATCAAAATTCTTCTTGCTTCCACCCCCTCCACAGACAGCCCGGGCTGCCATCATTGCCCAGTGCAGGTCCAGAGAATAGTTTCAGTCAGAAGGCACTCCAGAGGGTCACCTTGTCCAACCTACTGCTCCAGCCAGGACTAAATGCAGTATCAAAGCAGGTTGCTGGGGGCCTTTTTTTAGACAAAGTGTGAAAATCTCTAGTAGCAAGAGACCAACTCCAGCCAGGAGCTGTGCCTTGCAACAGTCCTCCTGCTGGAACCTTACTTCCTTTAGGTCTCATGAAATTTTCTCTAACTGAATCTTGAGCCTGTTGTCTTCTGTCTTTATGCTGCAAAGTGGGGCAGACCCTGTCTCCTCTGTAACTACCCTGTAAGTAGCTAAAGGCTGCAATTAGATCCCCTGGTAGCCATCTCTTCAGGGTAAATAAACCAAGTTCCCCCAATCTCTGCCTCTATGGCAATTCTTTCTGTTCAGCCTAGGGAAGATATCCATAATGCCATCAGTCCACTGTGCAACTGATCCATCTTCCAGTAAGTCACTGCAGACTCACACAAGAACATGTGTGCAGTTTTGGGGTGCCCATTTGTTTGGATTTATTCAACAGTCCAAGCAAATTTCACCCAAAACTGCCCCAGACTCTGGTTGGGTAAAAAAAGGTTGTATTCTCCTCAAAACAGAATATCTTTCTATGTCCTCTGGGGACTGTTTGGGTAAACCCTAATTTCTGACCCTAAACCAATCAGTTAATTATTATATATAATGTTTGTCCTATTTGATAATTCCTCTGGACAAGAAACATGCCAGTGCAGATGTGCTGCTGAAATTCAGTGCTCCTGTGCTCAGTGCTACACGGGGAAGCCACAGACCTTTCCTTCATCCAGCTCAATCCAATCTATATGCCAAAGCATCCTGTTATTGGAGCATTGCATCTTTAAAACAAGTCTCCCTGAGATAAAGAACTGTCTATTAAGAGGGAAAAAAGAAAGAGGTATTAGAGTTGCAGCTGGCTGTGCTTTCAATCAAGGACTTGTCCTGGGCGAGGCCAGGTGAGACCAAAGTTTAAAACTCTGGAATGTATCATGTGCAAATGCCAGAGCATTACTGCCTGTTTTATCATTTGCTACTTGCCACACTTTTTGGGAATTTTCCCAGAGAAACAAATCAGAATTAACAGAACCATTTAGAAGGGACACTGAATATCAAACAGTAAATGAAATGTACAAAGCTTTATCATCTTTCAGTGCATAGCAAGTAAAAAACATTCTTTTTCAAGACCTTTCTTAAATAACAAAAAAGGTATCTGTCAACAAAATAAATCCCAATTTCTCTTGAAAAAAATTGTTGTCAAAAGCTCAAATTTTAATAATAACTGAGCCTCACTGGAAACTTTTCAATCAGCTGCATTTTGCTTTTCTTAGAAGATCTTTAAAAATTCATGCTTTTCCAACTATCTCTATACACGTTTTTCTTCTAATGTTCACTCCTTTTTTTGCATATTTTTACAAATATTGCTGGAAAGGTTTGTTACTTTTCTTGAAGTATATACTGCAGGTTTTTTCACAGGGCACTACAAAGCCTTGTCAATGAAAAAAATGGCTTAATTAATTACTAAATATTAGAATACCTATTTAGAATTGCAGTAGCTGAGAAAAGTTCCATACTGCACAAAATTAGCAAGTAAAAAGCCAAACCAAACATTTAGTGATGCACAGAAATGTCCTGAATTTGATTTCTCTTCTTGAAGAAAAACTTTAAATGTGAGGGAGAGCTGAGAGGTGCTAATAGAGTGTCAATTTCAAAAAGAAAGAAACCATCAATCAAATTTATACACCAATATCACCACCTTTAAGTCATGCACCTAGAAATCTTATTCAGGTGATAAATTCTTTCTGGTATGATTGCTTAGGAATAGCAGAAGTTAATTTTGCCTTGCAGTCTCAAAGATCGGGGAAAAACACACACACTCACACGCACATCCCCTACATACACAAATAGGTCCACACATACAGAGATCTGTGTACCAATCTGCACTCTGTGCAACACATCCCTCTGTCATACTAATGGCCACAGGAGATACTTGTAAACACTGGATTTCAATGGCAAGGAATCTGGTCATTCAGGCAAACTGTAAAATCAACCTTAATTTAGTGTTTATATTGATTTTTCAGCCAATCTTTTTTCTACATGAGTTTTCTAAAAAACTCACTCATTCAAAGTATATCAGAAAACTGAAAAGTATTCACAGCAATGAGAATTCCTGCAGTTCTGTGACACAAGAGAAATAGAGCTCATGTCCTTAGTTGCAGTGAAAGAAAAGTTCATTTTGACCTGGAAACCAAATGATAACAAAGAACACAGTACTGGAACTTTTCTGACATGATACTGAGTTGCCTTAAACTGAGGTCAAGGAAGAATCTGGTCTAGCACACTTTTTCTTTTCTGGTTTGTAAGATTTCATTTGGAAAAAACTAGCACATGTTAAATCTGACATATAAAATTACTGGTGCTGATGGGCTTTTCCAGTGTGGTAAGACATTCAACTGACATTACTTTTGACAGAGGTTGTGAAAAGGAATTATTATTATTATTATTATTATTATTATTATTATTATTATTATTTCTTCTGCTAATGGGCACAGATTTTTTGATCTGTAGAAAACAGTGCCTATCTGAAGGATGTTGCCCATATTCTTTGTGGTCATGGAGCAGCACAACAGTTGCAGATACCTGCAGTAAAACTTTACATCTTGTTATTTACACTAATACACCTTGTACTTACACTAATATAGAACTTTAATATGTTTGACTAATGGCTGCAATTTTCAAAACATCCTGCAATGTTCTTGAATTAAAGATATGATGTAAAAATAAAGATCACCACAGAAATACAGCTTATGCTGATCTGAGATACTACAATCCTCACTCTCGATTAGCAGTTTTTACCAAGAGAATGGCTAGTTTTATTACAATGTGCAGAAATCTTTCAGTAAATTCAAAGTTGTATCTTTTCAATGGCGATACTCATTTCAGCACTGGAAGTTGATGCTACAAGGAAACATCAGGCCATAAAATAAAGAATGGAAGTGAGGATGGAATAAACAGTGTTGTGTTAAGTAAATGATACTTTCCTGGCCCTGTCAGGATTCAAAAGACATAAAAAGCAAAATGTGTGTCACTGGGACTGAAAAATAATTCACGCTGTTTGACAATACAGGCTTTAGAAACATGTTAGGAGGAAGCAGAGAGGGAGCAAGTACCACAACACAAAAATTCCATGCCACGTTTAAAAACAAACACAAGCACCCACGTAGAGAGGAAATCACACATTAATAGAGATCCAAGGTTCATCAGTCTCTGGGATCACTATGGCTGAACAAGTAGTTTTTCAAGAGAACACATTCCAAAGCTAGAGATGTTGAAAAATACGTGGGTGCTCAAAGGACTGAAAAGAGGTTAAGTTCCACAAATTTTATCCCAAGCCCATCAACTCAGCTCTCCCATTCACGGCAATAAGCTTTGGATCAGGCTCAACATCCAAATGTAGTCTTCACTCACTAAAATTGGCTGGTCACACTGGAAACTGTTTGGGCAAGGTACCCCACCCATAAACAGAGCATTTGGGGAGAGTACGGCAGTAAGCAACAAATAATTTGTCTCTTTGCCAAGACTAGAGGTTTTGTCTCTTGTTCACCCTCAGAGACAATAAAACAAGGGTTATAGTAAGGTAATATCTCTGAAGCGATCTAAGAAGGAATGCCACATGAATGACAAATAAGAGGATAAGGGTTACTTCAATTTTGAAGTCAAAGTGGAAGAAATGACTAAGCAACAGGGTACAGAGAGCCACTAGTAGATGGATGCAGTGTTTCCAACAGCTCTTTGCTCTGGGATCTTGTAAGTAAGAAGAAGAACAGAAAGGAAATACAAACCTGAGTGTGGAAAGAGAGTTCCACTATGGAAATTGCCACATCATCTAGGTGGAAGACAAAGATATGCATGTCCATTTGCAGGAGAAAGAGAGCATAAACACAGTTAAGTGGATATTAATGAACACTAAACAAGGATGGCAAGCCTGCTCTGAACTTACAAATCACATCCGCATTAATACCAAATGAGTTCATTAAGATTAACATTATTATGATGAGTATCAAAGGGATTAAAAGAGATTATGGTAAATAAGAGAGTCAGATAGGAATGAGATGTAATTACTTTCCTATCTGGTTCATCTGTAGCTGCAGAGAAAGACCCAGCATTCGCTTCACACTGGAGGAACCTAACTCACATTTTGATTTGAAGTGTAATTTTCAGCAAAGCTGATCTCAACAGTTTGGGCAGAGCATGGCCCAGGCATGTGCAGGATGAACAAAAGAAGGGTGGAAAGGTGAGAGTACAGAGATGGGGAAGGGCGCAGGAGGACACTTTGTCCCGGCACCCCCACACAAGTGCAGGAAACAATTTGGTCTTCCTGCCTGTTGGGTCCAAAACTTGACCAGAAGCCAGCCCTGCCACCACCTTTGTCCAACACCTGACCTGCTCTGATCCCAGCACACAGGACACCAGCTCTGAAAGTTTCACAGGGCTTCACAAACATCAACCAAGTCTTCCAGAAAGGTTCAAGGGAAAGGTCTCAAGTTAGAGCTACAAAAACTGAGGAATTCAGGAGCAGAGGGATCACATTCACTGCAATAAAAACAAGCTGTCTGATATTTACCTCTTGCTTTTGTACTGCAACAACAGAGCCAATTCTTTTGTGCATGCAGAGACCAGCTAAGGAGCACCAAATTATGGCTTGAAATCACACAGCTTACAGAGCAGACATTCTGCCAATGCACACATTCAGTAATGCAGGCGGAAATGTTACTTGGGATCTTGGTGGGGAAAATTTACTGGGACTCGTCCAGCCAGGCTCTGCTAGGAGCAGATTGTCTTTCTTCACAGGCCGACCACGCACAGTTGGCTCTCCAGTGCAAACATCACTCCCAAGCTCTGGTGTGTTTGGCCTCTGGTTTGTTTGACAGGTTACATGTGCTTCTGAATATATCTTCTGATGCTCATTTTCAGAACACTGTTAACATTTCTCTTGGCTGCTGTTTAAAAATTAGGTCCCTAGAGATATCATCCCTCAATAAGAAATCCTCTTACCAAAAAACCTAGCTTCAAACGTGTGGAACTTGACTGTCAGGGCTGTTGACCTTGAAGCTGCAAGTCCACTGGCAAACCTGCACATTGGGTGCCAGCAACTCGTAGCAGAGGAATCCAAATAGGCATCTACTTTCCTTTTTTTGTTGTTGTCCAAAAAGAGCGTGCATTTCAAAAGCACCTGTCAAGCACAACCAGAGCTGTCTGACTCTCATCTGGACAGGTATATGGTTACACTTCATGAATTATAGGTTTTGTTGCTTCAACAACCAATATACATACATACACACACACCTGTGTGTATATGCATATGGAATTCACAACAGCAGCTTTCTGCAAGAAGTTTTACAACTGTTTTTCCTGTGGTGCTGTGTTGAAATCAGTGAAGTGGCAGCAGTAAATTGTAACTTAGAGCTGCAGCGTATTTCTGAAAGTGCACATCTTTACACCCTCCACCTAACTTCACCGAGCATGAATCAGCAGGGTGGGTAATTTGTGAAAGTTTGAGCACACAGCAGGGTCTTCAGTCAGTCCGCACTGTCCCGAGCACCAAGAGCTTCTCTTTTGCTGCCTGTCCAGACAGGTGACATGTTAATAGCTGGTACCAGACAAGTGAGACTCTGAACCCCTGTGGAATGCAATCTGATACCCAAAGACTTTCAGGCCACACTGCACAGCATATTTTACATGTGTTTTTATAAAAGAAGTAGCCAGGGATGCATTTCTGCAGAGGAAAGATTAAGTGTGACAGTCTGTTATCCTCTGCCCAGCATCTTGCCAATATGGCTAGACACTATCCTAGGACAACACGGATGGACTTTTCCTGAAAAAAAGTCTCCAGCCAAAAAAGACAGGAAGGGAAAGAGTGAAGACAAGTCCATCCCAACATCTAAAGCAGGCAGGCAAAGGAAAGAATCTACTGTGCTTTACTCTGATGGTCTGTGGAGCTGCACTTCCCAACATTTCTAGGAGAAAGTATGAGTCAGAAATCCTACGGGAACTCCTGCAGCAGCTCCCTCCTCAACCCACACCTCCTCAACAGAGCACTGCGCAATCCAGTCCATATGGTATATCTGCACTGCAACGTGGGCCAGGGCCGGGTGCGGCCGAGCCCTGGGCTCTCAAATGATAAAGCTTTGGCCTCTGAGCAATTGCCTGTGCTTGTGCAGTGGACTGAGGAGCTTGAAAATCTGGGCACTTAGGGAAAACCTGTGAATAAAGTGCAGGAACATAACAGGTCAACATAAGATGGCTTTGCAGAGGGCTACCAGGGAAGGGGAGGCAGGAGCTGGCCACAGGCTCTTGTCTTGTTCAGAAAGAGAGGGGTAGGTTTTGCCACCAACCACAGAATAACACTGTTCGTTATTTTGCTCAGTCAGTCCCCAATACAGGTTGTTAAAAAAAAAAAATCACTAAACCCTCCAAAGCATGTTTAAGGCTATCTTTAGTTAACCAAGCAAATCTGTAGTCCACTGCAATTCCAGTGGGTACCAATACAGTGCTTCCCTGAGAGACAAGAATTCCCTTTGAAAGAGGCATTTCTGAGAGTCATACCTTAAGAGCAGACAGCTCTTGACACAGAAACCTGATGCAGAGCTCCGCCGAGCAGAACGGGTATCCTCAGGACACCAACACACACCTGATAGCTCGCATTCATCCCACACCTAAACACAACCAGTGGAGCACGGGCACAGTGTTAAACTGTGGCCCACCCTAAGGGCAAAGCACTCACAAGGAACTCGGGAAAGAGGTACCTTTCCTCACTCCACACCAGACCTAGAGACTGTCAGGTCTGGAAAAAAAGACTAAAAGGTCTGTAGGGAGACTGACAGACTTAATAAGACAAGCACAGTGCTCTGTCCTGCAAAGGAAATCCATTTAGGCAGGTGCCCCAAGACCCTGGCAGCCCTAGAGAGCAGGACCGTGACGGGAGGGGATGCGCTGTGCAGGGTCGGGACCTCCGCGCTCCCAGCAAAGGCAGGACAGGACCAGCCCGGGGTAAGCTGAGCATCACAACACTGCTGACAAGTGTCAGGGATGAAAAGCTGAGGCTCGTTGAGATGAGCTCTGCAAACTGGCTCCCTCAAACGCTTTATTTTCTACAGCGGATTTCCAACAGTAGAAGCTTTTACTCGCTCTGCTAGGCAGAGCCTGAACTGCTTTCTTCAAACAGTTTCAAATTCGCCAGCCACGCTCGAAGAACCACCCCTTTTTGCCTTTCTCTTTTCTTTTTACTCTCTCCGGGCTTTTCGTGAAAGAGACATCCAGTTTCGGGCCATTTAAAAAATATATTAAAAAAAAAACCCGGTGGAAAATAATTCGCAGCTGTGATAATATCACATTTTTTTAAATACCGTAATATAGTTTTACTTTTAATAATAAAAGATAAAAAAGGGGAGTCTGTGAATAATTAGAGAGTGCAGTCTGAAGCCAGTTACAGTCACTGCAATTGATAATAAACTTAAAGCCCCTTGACAGCAGGTAAATGCTTTGCAACCCTGACCCCCTTCCTCTCACATTACTTAACAACCCTGCAGTTCCAGCATTACATCACCGTCCAAGCCATTGGTTCCCGCATTTTAACTCTCTCCCTGTCTCCTCCGATTAGGAACAACATAATGATGGAAGGAGGGGGACACGGAACCACAACAAACTACCAAACTTCTCTCAAGTTTGCTGCGCTCCTTGTTTGGGTTTGGTTTGGTCGAAAAAGCAGCTTCTGCTCCTAAGAGCTGAGGTTACACGCACCAGAAAACAAACTCTGTAGAAGTGGAAAAGAGTGGGAAAGGGGGACTCGGGAGGGAAGGAGGAGAGGAGGAGGAGGAAGGCGAGGCGGGGGGGAAACTATATAGAAATCAGAAAAGGAAAAGAAAATTAAAAACAAACCTCATGGACATCACTGAGCCTGAATTCCCTGCTGAGGTGCAGAACATGAGAGCCCTGGAATGAGTGTATGTAGAACTTGAGCCAAAGCTTAACTAGCCCGAGTGAGTCATATCCTTCCCATTTGATTCCCGTCCAAGCGATGATGTAATGCCCTGGCCCTCTCCCTCGCTCCCGCTCGCTGCTCTACCTCCCTCCTCCCCTTTTCTCCTTTTTAGCTCAGTGCTGGTGAAGTCACCATTTAAATCTGGCAGCGCTGAAGCAAAAACTTCAATGTAACCAAAACAGCCCCAGGCCAAGTTCCAGACGTACTGAGACTCGGTGGTGCAATTGCCATTGGAAACGAGTAAACAGAGAAAGAAACAGTGCTGCCTGTGAAGGGCCGGCGCAGCTGCCTGCCGGAGCGCAGGAAAACCCTGGGACCAGGGACGGGGCTGACAGCAGTGACTGGGCATCGCCACAAGTTCCCGCATCGCTCCCCAGCGCCCGCACGGGCCGCGCTTCGGGAAGATCCGGCCACTGGAAGAGGAGGGAGATGGAGCCTGAATTGGGGAGGGCAGCGGAGAAGCCGGGGAGCAGCGGGGGGGGTGTGTGGGTCTGGGACATGGAGAGCGCTGCTTTGCAGGTTATGCCTTAGACCGGGGTTGCTCTGCCTCGGCAGAGCACAGCTGGAATTGAGCCCCAGGGTTTTGATGGAAAACGACGGGGCCGTTTCTTGCACCGTATGCAAACACTGAGGTGGTGCAAGGCACCTTCTTTCCCCACAACAGAAAAAAGTACCAGAAAAGCCGTACAGCACAGCAAACTTAAAACTATCTCACTGCTGCGCTGCTCTTGCTGCCTTTCCAGCGTTTCTCTCACAAGTCTGGTTTCTGTATCATAGAGAATGTTTCTAAATGGAGCTTATAATTAACTTTCACGCACACGAGGATAAGCTATTGTGGTGCAAAGTGCTCTGTCTCCTCAAAGTGCTCCTGATGTTAAATGCTACAGCAGCTGTGGCTGAAATACCTCTCATGTCCTCCCCCACAGAGGGCTTTCTCACTGTTCATCACTCCCAATTGATTGTACTCAGTGCTGTACCAAGCAGTTGGTCCACAAAAGAATGCAAAACCTATGTCGTCGTTATCATCATCATCATCAATGAAAATGCCTAAGCCCACATAGCATCCCTGAGCAATTCAAAGACTATTAGTTTCAACATCAAACTTGAGATGTATAAATGGTATGTGAAACACCGTAGAGGTATGTAAAAGTGTCTCTTTTCTTTATAGATCTAGAATTTTTTCACAAAGCCACTTCACACCTCGTATCTCTGAGTGAAACTCATTTTCCAACACTCAGTGAATGCACTTATGCCCCCCAAATTTAGAAAACGGTAGGAAAACAGCAAAGTCAGTGTGCTTCCTTCTTTTCCTTATCGTGATGCAAGTTTATGGAAAATCAATTTCTATTGCCTAGCAGCATTTTACCACACTGGGGTTTTTTTGGGGTGGGTTCTTTAATGGATCACAGCAGCAGTGCAACAGAGATTGTTGTATAGTACCAAAGTCTCCTCCTGAGAATACTCTTATGGTTTTAAATTATCTTTAGAATATATTTCTGTGGATCAACACTATTAGTTTCTGTCACAGTTTGATCTTGAATTCAAGTAGATTCAGTCATTCAGTCTTGAATTCAAGTAGATTCAGTCATCAAATTTTTTTAAAGACATATGTGATTTTTACAGACAGAATGAGAGGAGGAGAAAACTAAGGGTTTGCCCTATTCAGTCAAAAAAAACCCACAGTTCCCCACAGCAACCTGACCTGCTGGATGACATCCTCAATTGATACTGATGCTGCAGCCACTCAGAGTGACACCTTTATCAAGCAAGGCAGCTCTGAATTAGAGGTGATCAGCCATAATTATTACTGGCGCCACTGAAGCCTGTGGCTTGACAGCATCAGATGTGGTTGTTATAAAGTTTGGTCCATTGTGTCAATGGCCTGTATAACTCATTTATGTCTGAATTACCAGCTATTGATTTTTTGTCTTCTGTCATGTAATAAAATAAAAGTTAGATCATTCCTAAAGCCCTCTTTTAATTCCAGCCTTGCTGGATTTTTTTAAGCTTATCCCACTTCTCCCTCTCTATTTAAAAAAATGAAACTTCCACCCATTTTTCTGTGCATGTCTAAGAGGTCATCTTCCCACCTTCCTTCTTTTTATTTTGTCTTCTTACATTTACACTGCTGGATGACACAGCTTCTGCTCATTCAGTTATCCACTAATATTGCTGTAAACTTTGTCATGGGCCCAGGACAGATCTCTGGCTCAGAACAGAATGGGAACGCAGCTACAACTGAGGCACGGCTTTAAATCCCCTGGTCCAGCTTTGCAAAGAAGGAAGCTGCCACCTAAAGAGAAAAAGGATTACCCTGAACAACTCAAATTACCACGGGGCTGCTTGTGCACATACATCCATTCCTGCACTCTTTGGGCCTCTTCTCACTCTTCTGAAAAACCCACACTTCTACCACCATAGATATTCAAAGCAAAATGCAACCAAAGAGATGATGAAGGAGGTGCAGGGTAGTTTACTGTCCTCTTGAGGCTTTGAGCACTTGCTTGGTAAGTCTTCTCTTTCCAAAAGAAAATTTTGTTCACCAGAAGCCATAGCAGATCCATTGCCCATCTTAACCATAAGATCACAGGAGTGACTCTGTGTGTATGGCAAATGGCCCTTCTAATTATTATTACTTTCATAGACACAAACTCAGAAGAATTAAACTGCTTTCAAAACAATGTCTTATACAAGATATTTCCAGGAGTAAGACCATTTTCTGAAATGAACAAGAACGATCAAAGCAGTCTGAATCGCATTTCTAAATTACACATTTACACTGAAGTCCTATTTCAAGAAATAGACTGCTTTAAAACAGACATCATGCTCAAAAGGAGTTAAAAACTTATTTGTTCTTGCTGATGGGAAAACAAAAAAAAGTTCTTTCTAGGCAGGTATTTCCAAAGCCTATTGATTTTTTTTTCCCCCTAACAGGAAACACTGTTTTCCCCTTTTCCTTCCTGTGACAGACCAGTTAATGATAAAGCATGTCCTGTGCTCAAAGGAAATTCCACTTGCATGCAAGAGCTCCCTCTTTATCTGTTTACTTGTCTGTCTTTTCATTCTCCCCCCATTCCAACCCCAGCCCTCAATTTCCATGTTCATCAAGAATAGGCCTGTTGTGATGAGAGTTATGGGATGTTTTAATTCTAATGGGAGCCTTCCTCAAACTAGGGCCCTGGCCAGGACAGTTATGACTCCAGCTTAGCTGTCTAGTTGAGGAATTCTTGCAACACCCTCCCTGCAGAATGTTTCATCCTTGGGGAAAGGGTGGTGGGGCACACCACAGATGTTTGGTGTAACTGAAACTTGACAAAAATCACTGCTTCTGCTGTAAGTTTCCAGTCTCAACAACCAGAAAGCTCTGACTTTTAAGAGCTCAAACGTCAGAGTGCCCTGGGTTTATCCCAAATGCGTATTGTAAAAAGGAACTGGGTGTACTGGAGTTGAGATTGTGGATGGACAAATCACAGGTCCTACACACATTTTAGGTGAGTTTGTCTCATTCAGCCCTTGGGACTGACTTTTTCCTATGTCAATCAGTGGCCCAAAGCATCAGCAAAGACCCTGTAGATAAAAGCAGCATAACCTGATTATTTTTTTCTTTCACTGCTTGGCACTTAAAGAGGCTTGATTAAGAAAATATTCTGTAATAATGATTAAGAAAATATTCTGTAATAATGGTCCTGCACTCAGGAAAGTCTCATTTTCGTTCTGACATTATTTTTCATTTCTAACCCAAGAGCCTTACAGTCCCTGTGGAATTAAAGAGGCCAGATAATTTCAGGGTTAAATAAGCTTTAATGACTATCACATGTATGGAACCTTAAACCCAGTATTAAAAATTATTTTTTTAAAGTGGCATCTCTTCCTTTTTTAATTTAAAATAACCATCCAGGTGGTTTCCTAAGGATTTCTTTGCAAATTGCTTCCAGTGAACCTTTTCAGTCACAGACCACTGCAAACCCATGTGGTGGTATTCAGCATTTAGTTCAACTTGGGTGTCCCATGTTTTTGTAGTGGACAGAGGAATAGTCTGCAAAAATGTCTGCACAAGGGAGGCTATCTGGGCAGGCTAGCTGTCACTAGCAAGGACATAAAAATATAAATATCCACAATTTCAGAAGAAACAAAAGAAAAGCTGTGCTAAGAGTGGATTCTTCAAGTTACTTGTAAGAAAATGGGGTACGTTTTCCCAAGTCCCTTTGGTTCTTCAGAAAAAGACATTCTTTGTTTAAGAAGACTCAGATCAAAGTGTTCAGCATTGAGCTGTATCAAAGGTTTTCCTATGAACTCTCCAAATTGTAATAAAATAAAATATCTGGAAATATCCTTTGCAAGAACTGGCCCAGATTTATTGAACATAAGCATTTAAAGACATTGGATTGGACAAAGTCTAAATGAAACCTGGAGCAAAGATCTCCCACTCTCACACACATGCTAAACTAGAAAACTCTTGCTGAAAATATTTAGGGAAGAGCTGCCAAAGTTTGGGTTCAACTGCTCTGGAGACAGAAATGTGCAATGGGCATGATGGCCAGTAGGCTTCCCCAAAACATTTTGGCAATGAATCTTCAAGAATGATCTCAAGAAAAACTTTCCCACTAACTGTTCTAAGCACATTCAAGACACTTGGGATCATGGAGGGGTTTGTGTTGATAACATTCAGCTGCCAGGGAATAGGATAGGTGACTTACTTTATGTTTGCCAAATAGCCGTGGGCCAGTGGCAAGTGGCTGACCTGGAAGTGAAGAACTATGTATGCATTTACATATCACTGAGTCACACAGTGTGAGCAGCCTCCTCTTTGACTGGAGCTCTAAACTGCAAATACCCAAAACAAATAATGTAGCAATTTATGCAAAATAATTAACAGCATTTTGCATTTCAGTAGAACCTTCTACCCAGAAGGATCCCAAAGCATCTTCTAGGGCAGCCTTTGAAAGACATGCGGTGCAATTACCCCTAACACAGGAGATCACAGCCACCCAGCTGATGGCACAGGAGTTCAGAGGGGAGATATTGACTCAGGACAGAAGCAAACAGCTGCAGTTAAGTAAAAAAATCATGTAATCTTTAATATTCATGCATAATGAATAGGAGGTTCCTTACCCCACTGCAATTCTAATTACTCTAACAGATAATTAGTGTGTGCTGGTCAAAATGTGGAGCCACTGCTCTTTTTAGAATTGTTCAGAGAAGCTTTGCCATACACTACACTAAATATCTTGACCCTAGATCCCTAATATCTTAATCTTTAGTCAAAATTCTTCAGGCTTTGTCTTGGACACAGTGAAAACTTTATCACACATAGCTGCATCTCAAAGATTGTAACAGGAAAAAGGATCCGGTATTGATGCTCTTTCCTCATTTTACTTCTAGAAGACAGAAAAGTAAGCTGAAATAGCAAAATTTGGATTAAAAGAGCAAACCTATATGCTGTAATTAAAAATATGTGCTCTGAAGTACAATATGGTAAGCACTGATAAATAAACATTACAGCTCTAAAACAAATTTTAGCACTGAACCAAATTTCATTCTTCCCCTAAACTGTCATCTCCATGCATTTTTGTAAGCTCTCATCTTTATTTTTCAGCATGATAAGCAATAATTAATGTTCTAATGAAACTTTTTTTTAGAATAGGCAAGTGTCTGGAACTCAGTTCCAGCTGGAAAAGGAGAGTGCTCGGACTCAGATCAACCTCATTACAGCAGGACAAATTCATAGTGCTATTTGATAAAAACATACACAAGAAAACTTGTTTTTAAAGATACACCCTCTTTTGTTAGCAATCCAGCTGATAGTACAATTATTTCCTCCTTGAAAATGAACAGCTATAACAGTACACTAGGAAATTTCTTTGGACTCTTGCTCAACAAACTGACTTAAGCTTTGGAGTTCCATAAGTTACAAGTAGCCAAGTAATTCTGTTGATCCTAGTCCATCCTTACACACAGGCTTTACAGCATTCAATCACTATCAGGATGATTAAAATTCATGATCCAGGAGGTACCATTTTCAACTTGGCTTTATCCGAGAATCTGAAATTAACTTATATCCAGAATCTTGACACCTAAATGCCAGCCTCTTCTTGTGCAAATTAAAAGTTTTTAATGTTTCTTAAAAATCACACAGCTCTGAAGCACAGAAACTGAGATGCAGCCACAGCCCAGGCCCAGCTTGTTTGCAGTGACTTTCATTGAATCATAATGTGATGTAAAGTTTCCAGTGTCATAATTCAGCCATAAGAATTAAAACTCTGTAGTTTATAATATTAAGCTATTACATGACTAGATATTTTAAAATTAATGTATCTTCCTTTTTTTTCCCTTTTTTTTTAAATTGGAGTTAACCAGGAAATCCCATTTCAGTTTCCTTCATAGGAACTTCTCCAGCCACAGAATCATGATAGATCCTTTCTGAAATCAAGTGAGGTCCACCTGTACCTACTTAGTTTTAGGATTTACATACTTGTTTAGTCTTCCAATGCCTTTCTTCTGAAAAAGTATGGTTATCTATTAACTCCAAACATATTAAAACCAAACAGATCTCTTGCAGACATTCAGATAAATCCTTTCAGGACTGACTGGAAAGCATCAGAGTTACACCACTAGTTTTACTGTGATGATAAATGAAAGAGAAACAATCTCTAACTTCACTTTCACATTCTATGGTGCAGGATGCTGCTTTAGTTTCAACATCAGTTTCTACGAATCAAAACATACAGCTTTCCCATTCTTGCATAAAAAACCCCAAACAAATTCTGGAATAAAAAAGTATCTCTACAATGTACTCTGAAGTACATAGTAAGTACATACACATTCCACACAAACTGTTTCTATTAGATTGACACAGTTTTCTGCTTGGATATCCTCTAGCACTAGCTTGTGCCTGCTGCTGTACGAACCCAAATGGTTCTGTTTGTCCCTAGTGACTGCAGCCCATAAAAATGACGCCCTCCTGTAAATTCTGTATTGGAAAAAGTGCACCACGTTGAAAATTAATCCACAGCTCAATTTAAAGAAAAAAAAAACAATAAACAAACTACACTTTAAATTTGTATAAAAGGAAAAATATATTTATTATGGAAACAGGATAAACAGATTAAAACAATGATGACTAACTCATCTGAGAACCTGCAGAGTTCATTCACAGCCCAAAACCTAATGTAAGTGAACATTTTTGTGACTATAACTGAATAGATTTAATGCAAGAGAAGCAGCCCTTCAGTCAGTTTCTCCTGTTATCTGGGATTTGTCCCATCAGTTTTTAACCTTCCAAACCCTTAGCCTTTATTCTTTCTCTCTTGTTTAGCCTTTATTCTTTCTCTCTTGTTTAGTCTTTATTCTTTCTCTCGTCTGCCCAAAACTTTTCCTTTCTTTCCTCCTTCCAAGTAGCATGAATTTAATTTCTTAGTATTTAGAATTTTTCTACTGTTTTCATTCTTAGGATTTAGAATTTTTCTACTGTCTTCATTCTATATGTTCAAGCTTTTGTGTGTTAATTATTCTGCATGGAATGCCAACTTGAATTTAGCTTGAAAACACTTCAGGGCTTATATATTCTTGTAATTGCTTCGTAACCGGAACATATGTCTCACCACCCTGCACGTCAATAGTTGCAACATCATTTTCTCTGGCTTTTACCAATGTAATTGTACCTCTTTCATATATGCCCAAACTTCTGCTGTAAGGACCTTTTTCCCAGCCCTTTCTGCTGATCATGTCAACCCTCTCTTAATCACCTAAGTTCTCCTCCTGCAACCTTCCCCCACCTTCCCTAGCATGTTTTCATCAATATTAAAAGTTAGCTGCAGATCAATCCCCCATGCCATCTAATACTTCCCATTCCCTCTGGAAACCCATCTTCCTGACGCAGTGTTATTTACAAGTACTAGTTCCTAGGAAATGAGCAGATCATCACAGAAGCTTGCTGCCACTCCATGACCACTTACCTCAATCCATGAGCCCTCCTCCTACACAGACATTTCCAGATGATGAGCTCCCAGCTTCTTCTTCAGCTTCTAGAAATTTTTATTAGTCCCCCCAGGCACAGCCTTGCATTTTTTAATACTGAATTTCATTCCATTGGCATTACTTCAGTACTGAAAGCTCATCCATGTTTTTGGGTTGGTTTTTCTTTTTTGTTTTCTTTTGTATGATATCCAGATCTGTCTTGGTATTACCAATGTCTCCAAAGCCTGCGTCACCAGCAGGACTTGATATACTTTCACTACCATCATTAATGATAACATAATACTAAACCAGGACTATCCTGGACACTGTGTAGCTCCACAAGCAGCCTCCACTCACCTGGCCCTTTCCCTTTCAACACCACACAGTTCTCTCCCCTCAAGCAAACCTCAGTTTAAAGCACATTGAGTGAAACCTACCTGTCCTATTTCCTAGGACAGACTCTTCCACATTAGCTGCAGCTGTTGAGCAGTCTGCAGCTGTCAGCAGCTTTTACTGAGTGGGAATTCGTCAGAGTGAATAACAGTGCAGGACAAACTCTCTTTACAGGTTCACTCTCAGCCCTGCCTGAAATTTCTTTTGGCTGACAGAGTGCAATAAGCAACTTTTTGTAAAAATTTAAAGAGGAAAAATGTTTTAATTACAATGGAGTTAAGTAGTTGCATTAATACTACTAGAATATTTAAGCAGTATTTCAGATGTCTGCTGGCACTCAGCATGTTTTAGAGAGGAATTTTACATCTGTGCTCCACAGACCTGAGAAGCTGCCTGCACTGCGTCCCATTTTGCTCCAGTTATGCTTGTTATGAGGCAGTGTCATTATGTACAATTTTTAGTGTTCCTAAAAGGGATTTCAGTAATGTCACAGGAAAAAAATGGATGGTTTGTTTACTTGATTAATGTCGTGATCTGTGATTACAAATCTGTCTACTGTTGCTTTCACAGGAAATTATTTCAAGAACTTCACTTCTGGGTGTTGCTTAACATCCAGCACTGACTCCACTATAAACTCATACACATGATTTATCTGGTGGCCAGCGTGTGTGGGAGGAAAGATCTAGGAGTCTGACAAAACTCTTCACTCCCTCTAACTTTTAGGCCATCAGATGTAGAAATCTAAATTATTACACTCCTAAGCCCGTTTGTAAATCCTCAGCCAACGCAAACAATTAATATTGAGCTAAGTGGGTGCAAAATGAAAGTGATTAGGCACATCTTTTTAAAAAAAAATTACATGCACATATTTTACTAGCTTTAAATGTTAAACCAGCTGATTACATCATACCAACACAGTAAAAATTGCTCCAAGGTAACCTAGGAAACTGTTTTTACTAAATAACAACTGAGTCCCTTCATTTAATCTCAATTCACACAGCACAGAAGTGGAGCTGAGTCTCCCTTCCCAGCGATCTCATGCCGTTTGCTCAGACCGGCTGGGATGCTCTTGCTGTCGGTTCATAGGGCAAAGCTCTCTGGAGACTGCAGCAAGGCTCTCTCAGATGAGGGGCCCTTGTCTGCTGGATGTGCTATTCTTGGTGGCTTGCCAGCAGCCCCAAATTTGGCAAGGTTCAGAGCACAAGCTACAGTCTGGTTGCTTGATTATCATGGATGTTATTATTTTTATTGGTCAGTCAATATGTCTTCACTTTCTCGTGTTTTTATTTTGCTTTGATTATCTGTGTTAGCTATTCTGTGTCTCCAGCCTAAAGAAACATAAAGATGAGCAGCCCTCACAGTCCTCACCTAACTTTTACCCAGGACAGCTTATAAGATTCTTGATCCCCTATATTTTGGAGTCAAGTCAGAAAATCTCTATTCAGTTGCATCTCATTCCTTAGCTGGTCAGCATTTCCATAGTGCTCAAACAAAAACATATTAAGTACTTGCAAGTACTGTAAAAGAAATGCAAGCTGCAGCTACCCAAAAGTAGCTCCAAGGATTGAGTCAATTGAGAACCAATTGGGTAAATACAGAGCAAAACCAGGATTAATTCTAGCTTGTGACTGATTTGATTTCACCTGCCTCACTGCTGTGCTCATAATACTCATATGTAGGGGCATATCTCTCACAAACACACACCTAGATAACAGATATTATCATACAGAAAGCATTGTGCATATATAATAAATATGATTATGTAAAAAGATAAAGCTGACTTTTTTAAAAGATGCAAGATGAATGACATGAAAACTTACGTTGACAGCTGCATCTTCATTTTCATTCTATCTCCCTTTTTTAGTTAATTTTTAAAACTTCCAAAACTTTCCCTTTTTAGGCTGAAATACAGCAGGCCTGGTCTTTGCCAGATAATGAATATTTTTAAAAATATTTCCTTAAACCATTTTGTCTGTGTTTTATAAGGATAGCAAAAAGTGTAAAAAGTTGTTCAGCCAGAAACCCTGGGAACAAAGTTGAACTTTGCCATCAAAGCAGTCCACTAAAAAAAAAGTTTAAAAGGACATTGATAAAAATTAGATTTTACTTGGTGAAGCCCTTCAAAGTTTTGTTTTGTTCAGGCTGATTATATTTTCCCTAAGTTTTCTCGCTGAGCTTGAAATCATGCACCTAAGAAAAACAACTCCATTTTTCATTTCAGCTAACCTTGCTTCTATAAAAATTTATAGAAAGAAAAAGGTCTGTAAAGTGCAGAGTGCGAGTGAATTTAGAAACAAGCACGCATGAGAGTTAGGCTGATATACTGTCTGAAACACAGCTCAGCTCATTCCCAAGAAATGTTTTCATATAAGAGCTTTCTGTTTTGTCTTCTTCACACATATATTTGATCTAACCTGTTGGCTCTCCTGGTCTATGATACCAATTTTATTCTTCCTGTTCTCATTTACTGGGCCTACTCTAGGCTACATTTGTGACCTTTGTAGTTCTGCTCCCTTCCACCCCAACTCTTCCCTTGAAATAAGGCTCCTTGAAGTCTCATTCTTCTTTTTCCTGAGCAAAACCTCCCAACTTAGTTCACCAAACCATTGCTCTGTGTTTTTCAAATCCCACCCAAGTCATATCTTTCATATTGCCTCTCTGCATTGAGTTAATAAGAAGCAAAACCAGCACAAGGAAACATCTGAGTTATCTTCTCTGCCTAAACATATTTCCATTGAGCTAAGCTTTCTTTCCTGCATACAAATCTGCTCTGGCTCAGTAGTATTGCCTCTCACTCAGTAGCCTTGCAAACAAAATTATAACATTTGGACATTTGGAAGCAGCCAGGCTCACTGTAACTTTGCAAACTGCTTTTTAAAAAAGCTATTCTTAGCATGTGCCAGGTAATGTTGTAGGCAGCAGGCAGAAAATGGACTGAGGGGTCATAGAAGGGAGGCAAATAAAATAAAATAATATTGATTCCTTTTTTTATCAGAATAGTCTTAATGACTGGTAAAATTCATACGTTTTATGGTATAAACTGTTGCTAAAAATGTTTTTCAAACATTTACCACAAGGTGCCAGCAGTTCTTTAATGCTTTTTTATTTTCAATTCCTGCTGTACACACTCAAAGCAGGGGTACAATGAGGCAAAGACTGCAGACAGGGAAGTCATAAGGGGTATTAATGCCAGGATCAGAGACTGTTCACAGAAGACAAGAAGTATTTTAGAGCTAGTACTATACTAGTCCCTCTAGAAGAGACAAAAAAAAAATATTAATGTCAAGTTTAGTAATTTGGACATTTGGACAGAGTCTAAATCATGCTTGTTTGTAGTTGTTGGGGTTTATCTGTACTTCTGAAACCTGACCTGTCCACCCTAATAATGAGGATACTCAACTACCAGTGTCTGTTTTGCCTCTTATCCTCTGCAAAAGTTAGAGAGAGGGAGCAAATATCTCATACAATATAGCAGCATCAACTCTCTTCAGATTATAACTCTTCGTAATATTGGGAGTCTTGTACAGTACTGCTGTAAGTTACCTACTGGGGGGTTGGGAGGGGGGGGTGTTGCCTAGAATGAGGAAATGAGGTGTGTTAATGCAAAGACATCTACCATTTGTGAATGTATTAATAATAAAACATCAATAAGGACTTACTGCACTCAAGTGGAATTGCATTCCAATTAATGTAAGCTGTAGAATGTTTATCACAGCACTCACTTCTATTAGATTTAAACAACCATGTTGCTGAAATTTAGCAACATTTAAGTATCAAAGCCAGACTTTCAATAGTTAAATAATTCAGAACTGAAACAGCAGAACTTAAGAGAGGCTGCCTTCCTGCTCTGTTTTATTACATTTTCAATGACACAGGTATACGTGAATGGTTATAAAAATTACCTCAAAGTATACATACATGTTATATACACTCCATTAAGTCTTAATATTTTATACATATGCAGCTCTTTCCACTCAGAAAGGCTCACAAAGCAATTTACAAACAATATATGCAGAACTAACTTGAGACATTTAATGCAATATGGTCTCCCTTCATAGAGATACATGACTAAACATCCCCAATGAGTAATATGGCCAGCAGCCATAACAGCCTCAGGCTGTGATCTGGTCTGCTCTCATAAGCTAAACAGGGTTGGTCTTGGCCAAATGCATTTGGGAGCCCTCCAAGGAAATCCCAGGGTGCTTCAGGAAGCAGAGCTGGTGATTCAGTAGGTGGCACACTTCCCCTGGAGTCAGCTCTGAACCAACCACTCCAGAGGAAACCTTGGTAGGTGCAACACCATTAAGCAAATGGGATTTCAGGCAGGGTCCCCAGCTGAGATGGGTCATTTGTCACACTGTCATGATTTATTAGTGATGCTATGGATTCTGCAATTAAAACTAAAGTTGTTGCTGCTGAGCAATGCTCTCTGCAGAGTTCCTTTAGTTTGGATAAGCTGAAAGAATTTATTTCTAGCTTTTTCCATGGCAAACATTGCCTTTCAAAATGGGAACCATCTGTAAGTATTGCTGGACTTCTTGGTATTCACCAATAGGAAGTGAATTTTTTATTTCCTATCCCAATTTTTGACCATAGGTGTATGAATACTTTGCTTTGCTTCAGTAGGTCCCGTTGGAAATACCACAACCACTTTCAGGTACTGTTCCTAGCTAAAGGGGAATCAGGCAGAGGAGAAGCCTTTGCACAGCTGGAGAAATACTCTGAAGTCTGGAAGATGACTGAGCAACCTGGTTGTTCTATTGAAGATAAGGCAGAGCTATGCATAATGGGTTTTCAAATACACAAGAGGCTGCTAAAGACAGAAAGAAGAAATAATATCGCTCTTAATTTCTATATTAACTAGAATCAAAAATAAAAGGAACTTTTGCATCAGGGAGGGTTTGGGTTAGCCTGAAAGCAAAACTTGTCTCAAAGTAAGTAGAGTTAAGCACAGCAATAGGATGTGTGCTCTGCATTTATGGAGGTTGTCAAAAACACATTAAAGATATTTCTGTCAGAAATTATGTAGATGTTACTTAAGACTACTTTGGGCAGAGCCCTGGATGAACACTTGAAGTCCCCTCCAGCCATATAGCTCAATGATTCCATAATTTTTATGAAAGCAAAATATTTATAGCTTTGGGATTACAGATTTCTTCCTATTTATATTAACTTTAAAACAATCATTCCACCCCGCCAAAAAAAAAAAGCCTAAAACCCATGGCATTAAATAGGCTTTAAAAACTGTGCCACAATTTTAGGGGCATGACTGCAAAAATCATCCATTCTTAAGATTCCTAAGCAAAATTTGTTTTGCGATCTGGCTCACTTCTTTGTTTACATAGATCTAACCAGAGTTTTCCACCATTCTTTCCTCAAAAAGTTACAGAGAAGATCTGAGTTTCACATCTAAGTCAATAAAAAATGCTGTAAACAATGAAAAAAATGATTAATGCCTATGGAAGTGTCAGGTCCTTTTTTATTTGAAGAAGAAAAAGGGGAAAGTATGGGTAAAGGGGAAAAGGAAGACATTCCCCAATGTTTATGTATGACCTCAAGAAACACGCCAACTTTTCCTGGGGGTTTTCTCATCAGTTGGGTACCTGTTTAGCTGCTGAGTTCAGGGCAGTTTGGATCACCCTCCTGGAACATAAATTATGGTGTGGTATTAGCTGATAACCCTTTCAGCTGACAGGGCCTCTTGCACCCTGCATTAAAAACCTAAGGATGAACATACTCCCAGAAAATACATTGCTAAAGTCCAGGTTAAAGTACTTTGAAACAATCCTTCCTCTCTCCGTTGATGGTTTTTTGTTCTCTTTTGAACAAAGACAAAAAAAGTATAAAGTTACTCAGTAATAAGGATGATTGGGGGGAAGAGCTTTTGCCAAGTTATTTTGTAGGGAAAACCGTGTGGGTTGATTGCTGTCACATTGGAGGGAGATGAAGAGGCGGCATGTAAATGTAATAAGAAGAAAGGTTTAAAACACAGCCTGAGCAGAACTGGCATGTGGCCCTGAGAAAAAACATGCTCTTGGGTCGGGACGCTGAGTACAGGGGTCCGGGGCTGCAGAAGGGAAGACATCCTTGTTCCTTTGATTGCTCCCCATGCTCATGCAAAAAGGACCTAATTTCCTGCAATAAATACATACACTTCAAAATATTCCTGATCCCTTCAACAAGTCTTTTTCTAATTCCAAACTACAGCACACCCTCCCTGGTTTTGCTTGGCAACCCATGGCAAAGCAGAAATAAATCCTGAATGTCAATCCTTTTTTTTTTTTTTT